>OZ010672.1:37259076-37859076 GCA_963932185.1 Troglohyphantes excavatus
AATACTGTATTAAATCTTCTAACGTTTAAAATCTTCTAACATTCTTCTAATCCTGTATTAATCTTCTAACGTAGCTCTAATAAATTATATTACACAAAATAGATACCTTAAGTTAAGTTCCGATCACTTTGACTTGCCTAAACAATTATTTATTTTTCATCTACCTCTCTCAAAGAGAATTTTCATTCAATACGAAGTGGTATAAATGGTCTAACTAACTACTTATACGTTTTATTAAACTCGAGATATTAAAAAATTCTAATGCAATACTTTATTCAAATACTGTATTAAATCTTCTAACGTTTAAAATCTTCTAACGTTCTTCTAATCCTGTATTAATCTTCTAACGTAGCTCTAATAAATTATATTACACAAAATAGATACCTTAAGTTAAGTTCCGATCACTTTGACTTGCCTAAACAATTATATATTTTTCATCTACCTCTCTCAAAGAGAATTTTCATTCAATACGAAGTGGTATAAATGGTCTAACTAACTACTTCAACGTTTTATTAAACTCGAGATATTAAAAAATTCTAATGCAATACTTTATTCAAATACTGTATTAAATCTTCTAACGTTTAAAATCTTCTAACGTTCTTCTAATCCTGTATTAATCTTCTAACGTAGCTCTAATAAATTATATTACACAAAATAGATACCTTAAGTTAAGTTCCGATCACTTTGACTTGCCTAAACAATTATTTATTTTTCATCTACCTCTCTCAAAGAGAATTTTCATTCAATACGAAGTGGTATAAATGGTCTAACTAACTACTTCAACGTTTTATTAAACTCGAGATATTAAAAAATTCTAATGCAATACTTTATTCAAATACTGTATTAAATCTTCTAACGTTTAAAATCTTCTAACGTTCTTCTAATCCTGTATTAATCTTCTAACGTAGCTCTAATAAATTATATTACACAAAATAGATACCTTAAGTTAAGTTCCGATCACTTTGACTTGCCTAAACAATTATTTATTTTTCATCTACCTCTCTCAAAGAGAATTTTCATTCAATACGAAGTGGTATAAATGGTCTAACTAACTACTTCAACGTTTTATTAAACTCGAGATATTAAAAAATTCTAATGCAATACTTTATTCAAATACTGTATTAAATCTTCTAACGTTTAAAATCTTCTAACGTTCTTCTAATCCTGTATTAATCTTCTAACGTAGCTCTAATAAATTATATTACACAAAATAGATACCTTAAGTTAAGTTCCGATCACTTTGACTTGCCTAAACAATTATTTATTTTTCATCTACCTCTCTCAAAGAGAATTTTCATTCAATACGAAGTGGTATAAATGGTCTAACTAACTACTTCAACGTTTTATTAAACTCGAGATATTAAAAAATTCTAATGCAATACTTTATTCAAATACTGTATTAAATCCTTTAACGTTTAAAATCTTCTAACGTTCTTCTAATCCTGTATTAATCTTCTAACGTAGCTCTAATAAATTATATTACACAAAATAGATACCTTAAGTTAAGTTCCGATCACTTTGACTTGCCTAAACAATTATTTATTTTTCATCTACCTCTCTCAAAGAGAATTTTCATTCAATACGAAGTGGTATAAATGGTCTAACTAACTACTTCAACGTTTTATTAAACTCGAGATATTAAAAAATTCTAATGCAATACTTTATTCAAATACTGTATTAAATCTTCTAACGTTTAAAATCTTCTAACGTTCTTCTAATCCTGTATTAATCTTCTAACGTAGCTCTAATAAATTATATTACACAAAATAGATACCTTAAGTTAAGTGCCGATCACTTTGACTTGCCTAAACAATTATTTATTTTTCATCTACCTCTCTCAAAGAGAATTTTCATTCAATACGAAGTGGTATAAATGGTCTAACTAACTACTTCAACGTTTTATTAAACTCGAGATATTAAAAAATTCTAATGCAATACTTTATTCAAATACTGTATTAAATCTTCTAACGTTTAAAATCTTCTAACGTTCTTCTAATCCTGTATTAATCTTCTAACGTAGCTCTAATAAATTATATTACACAAAATAGATACCTTAAGTTAAGTTCCGATCACTTTGACTTGCCTAAACAATTATTTATTTTTCATCTACCTCTCTCAAAGAGAATTTTCATTCAATACGAAGTGGTATAAATGGTCTAACTAACTACTTCAACGTTTTATTAAACTCGAGATATTAAAAAATTCTAATGCAATACTTTATTCAAATACTGTATTAAATCTTCTAACGTTTAAAATCTTCTAACGTTCTTCTAATCCTGTATTAATCTTCTAACGTAGCTCTAATAAATTATATTACACAAAATAGATACCTTAAGTTAAGTGCCGATCACTTTGACTTGCCTAAACAATTATTTATTTTTCATCTACCTCTCTCAAAGAGAATTTTCATTCAATACGAAGTGGTATAAATGGTCTAACTAACTACTTCAACGTTTTATTAAACTCGAGATATTAAAAAATTCTAATGCAATACTTTATTCAAATACTGTATTAAATCTTCTAACGTTTAAAATCTTCTAACGTTCTTCTAATCCTGTATTAATCTTCTAACGTAGCTCTAATAAATTATATTACACAAAATAGATACCTTAAGTTAAGTTCCGATTACTTTGACTTGCCTAAACAATTATTTATTTTTCATCTACCTCTCTCAAAGAGAATTTTCATTCAATACGAAGTGGTATAAATGGTCTAACTAACTACTTCAACGTTTTATTAAACTCGAGATATTAAAAAATTCTAATGCAATACTTTATTCAAATACTGTATTAAATCTTCTAACGTTTAAAATCTTCTAACGTTCTTCTAATCCTGTATTAATCTTCTAACGTAGCTCTAATAAATTATATTACACAAAATAGATACCTTAAGTTAAGTGCCGATCACTTTGACTTGCCTAAACAATTATTTATTTTTCATCTACCTCTCTCAAAGAGAATTTTCATTCAATACGAAGTGGTATAAATGGTCTAACTAACTACTTATACGTTTTATTAAACTCGAGATATTAAAAAATTCTAATGCAATACTTTATTCAAATACTGTATTAAATCTTCTAACGTTTAAAATCTTCTAACGTTCTTCTAATCCTGTATTAATCTTCTAACGTAGCTCTAATAAATTATATTACACAAAATAGATACCTTAAGTTAAGTTCCGATCACTTTGACTTGCCTAAACAATTATTTATTTTTCATCTACCTCTCTCAAAGAGAATTTTCATTCAATACGAAGTGGTATAAATGGTCTAACTAACTACTTCAACGTTTTATTAAACTCGAGATATTAAAAAATTCTAATGCAATACTTTATTCAAATACTGTATTAAATCTTATAACGTTTAAAATCTTCTAACGTTCTTCTAATCCTGTATTAATCTTCTAACGTAGCTCTAATAAATTATATTACACAAAATAGATACCTTAAGTTAAGTGCCGATCACTTTGACTTGCCTAAACAATTATTTATTTTTCATCTACCTCTCTCAAAGAGAATTTTCATTCAATACGAAGTGGTATAAATGGTCTAACTAACTACTTATACGTTTTATTAAACTCGAGATATTAAAAAATTCTAATGCAATACTTTATTCAAATACTGTATTAAATCTTCTAACGTTTAAAATCTTCTAACGTTCTTCTAATCCTGTATTAATCTTCTAACGTAGCTCTAATAAATTATATTACACAAAATAGATACCTTAAGTTAAGTTCCGATCACTTTGACTTGCCTAAACAATTATTTATTTTTCATCTACCTCTCTCAAAGAGAATTTTCATTCAATACGAAGTGGTATAAATGGTCTAACTAACTACTTCAACGTTTTATTAAACTCGAGATATTAAAAAATTCTAATGCAATACTTTATTCAAATACTGTATTAAATCTTCTAACGTTTAAAATCTTCTAACGTTCTTCTAATCCTGTATTAATCTTCTAACGTAGCTCTAATAAATTATATTACACAAAATAGATACCTTAAGTTAAGTGCCGATCACTTTGACTTGCCTAAACAATTATTTATTTTTCATCTACCTCTCTCAAAGAGAATTTTCATTCAATACGAAGTGGTATAAATGGTCTAACTAACTACTTCAACGTTTTATTAAACTCGAGATATTAAAAAATTCTAATGCAATACTTTATTCAAATACTGTATTAAATCTTCTAACGTTTAAAATCTTCTAACGTTCTTCTAATCCTGTATTAATCTTCTAACGTAGCTCTAATAAATTATATTACACAAAATAGATACCTTAAGTTAAGTGCCGATCACTTTGACTTGCCTAAACAATTATTTATTTTTCATCTACCTCTCTCAAAGAGAATTTTCATTCAATACGAAGTGGTATAAATGGTCTAACTAACTACTTATACGTTTTATTAAACTCGAGATATTAAAAAATTCTAATGCAATACTTTATTCAAATACTGTATTAAATCTTCTAACGTTTAAAATCTTCTAACGTTCTTCTAATCCTGTATTAATCTTCTAACGTAGCTCTAATAAATTATATTACACAAAATAGATACCTTAAGTTAAGTTCCGATCACTTTGACTTGCCTAAACAATTATTTATTTTTCATCTACCTCTCTCAAAGAGAATTTTCATTCAATACGAAGTGGTATAAATGGTCTAACTAACTACTTCAACGTTTTATTAAACTCGAGATATTAAAAAATTCTAATGCAATACTTTATTCAAATACTGTATTAAATCTTCTAACGTTTAAAATCTTCTAACGTTCTTCTAATCCTGTATTAATCTTCTAACGTAGCTCTAATAAATTATATTACACAAAATAGATACCTTAAGTTAAGTGCCGATCACTTTGACTTGCCTAAACAATTATTTATTTTTCATCTACCTCTCTCAAAGAGAATTTTCATTCAATACGAAGTGGTATAAATGGTCTAACTAACTACTTCAACGTTTTATTAAACTCGAGATATTAAAAAATTCTAATGCAATACTTTATTCAAATACTGTATTAAATCTTCTAACGTTTAAAATCTTCTAACGTTCTTCTAATCCTGTATTAATCTTCTAACGTAGCTCTAATAAATTATATTACACAAAATAGATACCTTAAGTTAAGTTCCGATCACTTTGACTTGCCTAAACAATTATTTATTTTTCATCTACCTCTCTCAAAGAGAATTTTCATTCAATACGAAGTGGTATAAATGGTCTAACTAACTACTTCAAGTTTTATTAAACTCGAGATATTAAAAAATTCTAATGCAATACTTTATTCAAACTCATCGGTGCCTCAACACACAAACCAACATCTAATTAATTTATGTTGACTTGGCAAGTCAAAAACTTCTCAAAATCCCTTTTTTTTAATAAAGTAAAGCTGTCTAGGAACATTGTTCCTTCTTTTTAAACAGAAGAGAACATGGCTGTCAACTAAATCGATATGGAGAGTGTTATTCTAAAATAAAGGACAAGTCATTTTTAAAAAGACCAAGCAATTAATCTTTTCCTAGGAAACTTAATTAGTCTTACCCTAACTTATATTTTATAAGATCAGAATTTTGAAGTACTTAAAGAAGTTTAATCTCATGAATGTGTGATATATTTTTAATTTTTTTAAGGTAGATAAGTTGATGACATATTTTGATCAAGTTTCATCTCATGTATGTGAAGTATGGAAATTTTAAATGCGATGTGAGATACAGTGTATTTTGTTTGGTGCATTACCATAATTAAAAGAATTCCGTTTTCTTTTTATTCGGTTTATTAACATGACTAACATAAAATAATTGAATATTTTAAACTTAATTTATTAAACTGTTTTTGTTCTTTATGAATTCCAAGATGAAACCTCTGGAAATAATAATATTATTTCTTATAGTAGGGGATCTGAATCATTAAAGCTTTATCTTCTTCATGGTAATTTTCATATATAGTTGACATTTATTTTGTATTGACAAATGAAATCATAGTATGTAAAAAGGAATTGATAAATCATATAAATAATATTTAAAAAAAATGCTACATCATTATAGCATTTTAACTGCATTTGTGGGTTAAGGTTATTTTTATTGAGACGAAAGCAAGCTAGGAAAATAAGTTATAAAAACTAATCTTTCCATTCTAAAAAAAATCAACAGATTCTGTTTATATTTATTGAGTAATAAAACAGCAAGTTGACTATGCATTAAGAATGTCTCTCTATAAATGGTTTTGCATCGAATATTATTTAAACAATCTTAGAATTTTTTTTAACGGTTCATATATTAATGTTAAATATGAACTTTTTGCAGTATTATTTAAATAATATTTTTGGCAAAATATATTCAATATTTTGGTTTTGTTTGAAAATTCATAATTCTTAAACAATTAAATTTAATTTTTAAGTGCTTAAAAATAAAGTTTTATTATTTAATCATGCACCCATAAAAAACGACCATATACTTATCCGAAGAACGTTATAAAATATTATCTTTCGTGCAGATCTTAAAGAATGTATAGTAAAGTTTAAGAGACTGAGTGGTATTAAGCATCAGAAATTTTATTCACCAAACAAATACTAAATAATTCCAAAACTTCTATAGAAAGAAGAAACTAAATTTAAGGAAAAGTTCTAGACTATATTGCAAACATCGATCAAGTAAGTGATAGCCAGCTAAACATTTGCTTGCTCTTCATAGAACATTTGCGCATTTTTTCTTTTCTTTTTATAATAGGTTTGTTTGTGAATAAAGAGATTAAATTATATAGTGATTTATCTAAAGCATTTA
Source organism: Troglohyphantes excavatus (assembly GCA_963932185.1). Classification (NCBI taxonomy): domain Eukaryota; kingdom Metazoa; phylum Arthropoda; class Arachnida; order Araneae; family Linyphiidae; genus Troglohyphantes; species Troglohyphantes excavatus. Next base: position 37,265,849 of record OZ010672.1, read on the forward strand.
TTCCACTTTTAAAAATGAGCAAAAGATTTTTGCCATTCGTGGATAAATAAATATTCTCGCTTTCAGCTTTTTAAAATAAAATATCCATTAAAATTAATGAAACATCAGAAGTTAGAAATTTACACTGCAATGTTATAATAATAATAACTTTGATAAAGCTGCAAGATTTATATTTGTTACTTAAACATAAACTATATAAATAAAAAATATTACACTTAAAAACACATCTTATGTTTAATTTTAAAAATGCCTGCATACACACATACAGATATGCACATACAAATCTATACCTAAGAGTCAGTGATGGTATAGCCTAAGTCAAATTTGAGCAACTTTACCAGAGATGGAAAAAAACTGAATCCTACTCTATATTAAAGCATTGGACTAGGGTTTTTATTGCTCTCGCTAAAAGCTAAAAAAATCTTGAGTGAAATTTTGATGGTATGATTCGATAGAAAACGAACTTTTAAAATATAATTTGCAATAAAACAAAAATCGTCATATTGTGACTTAGGCTCGAGTGGCTCCTAGTTACATAAATAAATAAATTCAATTAAAGATATTAATCATTTCTCTCTCTCTCTCTCTCTCTCTCTCTCTCTCTCTCTCTCTCTCTCTCTCTCTCTCTCTATATATATATATATATATATATATATATATATATATATATATATATATATATATACACATACATACATACACACATGAAATGAAGGAGTTGATTGTGTAATACCCATTCATTTTCATTACTTTTAACACAAAATATTCACAAAATATTTATAAAACGTTAAACCTTATTTAAACCCTTTAACTCCTAACTTTACCGTTGTAGTAAAAAACATTTACTTTACCGTTGTAGTAAAAAACATTTTTTTCTTTAAAATTGTGTTTTCTAGTCATCTAAATATGACGCCTAATTTTTTTACAGATCTTTTGGATCGCTAATTTTGAAAATTAAAAGCATCATTGGAGCGTCATATAGAATCAATGGAGCAACCTTTAAAGCATCAAATTTTCATTTTGAACCATCAGGTTTCTTTAAGGCTAAAAATATTTATTTTATTATAAAAAAAAAATCAGCAAATATTGGGAGATTTCCACAAAAATCAAAACAGTAAAAAAAATATTTATTTGAACAATTTTTTGTAAAAATGACTCTTGAATTTAATCTAAAATTTTTGCTATGGACCTACAGATTGCTCTCTACACTTCCTATTCAAGTATATAGTTACTATGGAAACCACTAGTCTCGTCCTACAAATTTGTAAACAGGTGGTTTTAGTGTGAGATCACTGGGAGTGAAAAGGTTAAGGAGGCAACTTGTTGAATTAGGAATAACTTCGATATATTTATCTAAGTATTAATTTTCTTTAATGCTATTTGAGTGTCCTTCTGAAAAAAAACTTCGCTACTTAAACGAGTTCCATTACTTATTTAATGTTCTTAGTTACAACGACTTGTTGAGTCTGGATAGTGCCCGAACAGAGTGCAGAAAAATTCTAACGACACCCACCGTAAAAAAAGAACTTTTAATTTCTTTAAATTAGAAAAGGTTAAGGAGGCAACTTGTTGAATTAGGAATAACTTCGATATATTTATCTAAGTATTAATTTTCTTTAATGCTATTTGAGTGTCCTTCTGAAAAAAAACTTCGCTACTTAAACGAGTTCCATTACTTATTTAATGTTCTTAGTTACAACGACTTGTTGAGTCTGGATAGTGCCCGAACAGAGTGCAGAAAAATTCTAACGACACCCACCGTAAAAAAAGAACTTTTAATTTCTTTAAATTAGAAAAGGTTAAGGAGGCAACTTGTTGAATTAGGAATAACTTCGATATATTTATCTAAGTATTAATTTTCTTTAATGCTATTTGAGTGTCCTTCTGAAAAAAAACTTCGCTACTTAAACGAGTTCCATTACTTATTTAATGTTCTTAGTTACAACGACTTGTTGAGTCTGGATAGTGCCCGAACAGAGTGCAGAAAAATTCTAACGACACCCACCGTAAAAAAAGAACTTTTAATTTAGCCCACTCGCCTAAGGACTCGAGTCTGTTTAATTACTAAACTTCATTTCCGCATTTCAATTACTTTCCATTTAATTAAATGCTCCGAAGAAACAGCTCCCGAAATGTTTTGGGCGTCGTTGTTAACTCTGACATTTCTGTAGATTTCTTTTAATCCGGCATTTCTTCCCCGGTGCTTGATCGTCAGCCTGTTAACATGCTCCTTTTTTGAATAGCATTGTCAGGATTCCTTTGCGCGGTGTTCGGCAATTTGTTCTCACCTCGAATCACCTGACAGCTCTGGCGCCGTTTATTCATAACCCCTGCAGTCTTTTAAAGGCCCGGGTAAATCCTTCTCGAGAAAGGCTTTTGCAAATATGGTCCAACATTGCATAAGGGATGCTTGAAGATGAATCCTTGGTGGAAGATTAATAAAAATATTAATTGGAGTCTTGTTTTTCTGCGTGCTTTTTTCTTTTTCAGTATCGTCGTTTTCAAATATATGTAGGTTTTATGTGCTGTCGAATACCTAAAAGATAATTCATTCAATCTTTTTGTGATTCTCTTATTCGATTGATACGAATTATAGATAAAACTTTATCGAGGTTCCTGTTTTAATTCGATCTTTCGGCATTTAGTATATTTGCAATTTTTTATTTTTACGCAGTTATGACCCAACGCGTTGTTCGATGTTCTTCAAATTTACTTGAATGTTCCTTGAAGTCATTAAAAACGACGTAGTTTTTTTTTATTATATTATATTATAATTATATTATATTAATTATTAATTAATTATTAATTAAATTATTATATTATTAATTATATTATATTATATTATATTATATTATATTATATTATATTATATTATATTATATTATATTATATTATATTATATTATATTATATTATATTATATTATATTATATTATATTATATTATATTATATTATATTATATTATATTATATTATATTATATTATATTATATTATATTATATTATATTATATTATATTATATTATATTATATTATATTATATTATATTATATTATATTATATTATATTATATTATATTATATTATATTATATTATATTATATTATATTATATTATATTATATTATATTATATTATATTATATTATATTATATTATATTATATTATATTATATTATATTATATTATATTATATTATATTATATTATATTATATTATATTATATTATATTATATTATATTATATTATATTATATTATATTATATTATATTATATTATATTATATTATATTATATTATATTATATTATATTATATTATATTATATTATATTATATTATATTATATTATATTATATTATATTATATTATATTATATTATATTATATTATATTATATTATATTATATTATATTATATTATATTATATTATATTATATTATATTATATTATATTATATTATATTATATTATATTATATTATATTATATTATATTATATTATATTATATTATATTATATTATATTATATTATATTATATTATATTATATTATATTATATTATATTATATTATATTATATTATATTATATTATATTATATTATATTATATTATATTATATTATATTATATTATATTATATTATATTATATTATATTATATTATATTATATTATATTATATTATATTATATTATATTATATTATATTATATTATATTATATTATATTATATTATATTATATTATATTATATTATATTATATTATATTATATTATATTATATTATATTATATTATATTATATTATATTATATTATATTATATTATATTATATTATATTATATTATATTATATTATATTATATTATATTATATTATATTATATTATATTATATTATATTATATTATATTATATTATATTATATTATATTATATTATATTATATTATATTATATTATATTATATTATATTATATTATATTATATTATATTATATTATATTATATTATATTATATTATATTATATTATATTATATTATATTATATTATATTATATTATATTATATTATATTATATTATATTATATTATATTATATTATATTATATTATATTATATTATATTATATTATATTATATTATATTATATTATATTATATTATATTATATTATATTATATTATATTATATTATATTATATTATATTATATTATATTATATTATATTATATTATATTATATTATATTATATTATATTATATTATATTATATTATATTATATTATATTATATTATATTATATTATATTATATTATATTATATTATATTATATTATATTATATTATATTATATTATATTATATTATATTATATTATTTTTTAAATGATTTCAACAATTTATGAAATATTGAATAAAGAAACACCTTAATTTTTTCCCAAGGTACTTAAACGCGTGCTTGTAGATTACATGGGAGATACAGGGACTTAAGAACAATAGTACGTGAATTCGATTCCCGCCAGGATGACTCTTATTTTTTAAATAAATATGCCATAACTGATTTAACGATGGGATAAACAGCTAGTAGATGAATAATAAAAAAATCTGTTTTATTGCTCGATCATTTAACGAATATTTTTATAAAATTTATTTATTTAAAATATAATTTTAAATTAATACATTGCCAAAGGCGTGAAGTTATCAATATTTATTTGGGAAAGCCTCATGACTCTATCTTAATAAATAGCTTACACTTTAGGGCAGTTGAGCCAGTTTTTCAAAATATTGAGGGAGATCGGGCCTATGAACCCAATACATGTTTACGCTTATGTACACTACTACGTAAATAAAATGCTTACTACTTTCATAAATGTATTTGATTACTTTAAATAAATTTAAAACTACATGTTTTACAAAACATTACTAAAAATATCAAATTACTAATCGTACTAAGAAATATAAAATAAAACACTGACAACTAACCAGCAAAGAGTAAAAATACAGTCTGCATTTATTTTTATGGGATCGCTCAACGAAATTAGTTTGAATTTGTAAATTGGATGCATTTTCTAAAGAAGATTGTTTTTTTACAAAAGCTCTTAAAACTATTTTAGGTAAGTAGTTAGTGTTAAGTATTTCTCAATTGTTATCATTAAGATCATATGGATGGTTAGTTAAGATGATTGTGAGGAATTAAATGAGAAACCAAAGTTTAGGTTCCTAGAAACTAAAATTAAATTCGTAATGACTACATATTGAGAAGGTTAATAAAAGTTAAATGAAAATGTAACTTTTTAATTTATTAAAGTTCCTCCTCGTTCAAATAATTATATGGTATTAATACTTCATTTTAAACTGACTTGTTTATATAAAAGGATTATTATAATTTTGTGAATGTCAAAAGAAGAATTAAAAGCTTTTAAACAAATGAGTCGTCAAGTTTCAAAACCAGATAGATCACTTTTGACGAATTTTTCCAGAGAAATAAAAAACTAATTAATTACATTATTTATGGAAGAATTGCATCTTCTTTTTTTTACAAATTGGTATTAGATAGACACAGATATTAATCAAATTTTAGTATTGTATAAGTATTACTTTGAGATATTTTTTTTCTATTATATCTATCTTTTTTTTGCAACCAACCTATGGGATCTATCTGATTTTTCAACCAATCTATGCGATCTATTTGGTTTTGTAACTGACTACTGCAATTGGTGCGCAGTAGCCTATCTTCTTTTCAAACTGATTTCTTTACTTATCTGGTTTTGAAACCAACTGCTATTTTCACTGCTTAAATTTAATATTATCTAGCTGCTTAGGAATGCTATGACTTCTCCTACTGATAGATCTGAACGAAAATAAAAAATAAATTTCCTAATCTGAAAATCGGGAAAAGTTATCTATCTGGTTTTGAAACTAGAGGGCTTAAATATTAAATTAGGATGAATTGAGATGATTATTAGACAAAAAAAAATTAACTCTGTAAAAATTGAAAACTCTGTTTAATAGTTACTCCGTTGGGATATTTCTTATATATTTATTATTCATAGCAATAGAGATGAATGTGAAGATTATAAATAAGGATATTAAAGACGCTAAAAGGTTATTTATTTTAAACTATCTGGTATATGTTTTGGTTAAATAAACACACAGACATATCCGACTTCTTTTATGATTAAACAAAGTATGCTTTTCTAATTTGAGGTTTTTTGGCCATGTGATCAAATGGGATGCTACTTTGCATTGAAAAATAATTTGTGAAGATGTAAATAGATAAAAAAAACGTGCAAAACATGTGTATGCATTAGTGGAGATTGGTTTTAAATGTTTACATTGTCAAAATGAAATAATTTTCATAAATTTTTAACATAAAAAGTGCATATTTTTATAATATGTCTAGATAACTACTTCAATCGACTCGTAATAACGCACAAAATAATTAATGCAATCTGTTTTTCAAAAATTAAAATCTTATAATTGTTATAGGGTTTCTCTTTATAAAGATTTAAATTGAATAAAATATGCAATCATTTAATTACGACTATTAAAAAAACTCCATCGCTTAATCATTAAATTTAAATAAATTTATAATATGCCAATAACGCGGCATGCCATTTATCAACTTGTGTAGAAACGGCAAAAATTTAGAATGAAATCGGAACTGTTAAAGTATTTTTAAATTTACTAACTCAATTTCAAATGTCTAAACTTGTTAAACAAAACATAATGTCTAAACTTGTTATGTAGTATAAATTGAAAAACAAATAAAACTCGGTTTTATGACAAGGAAAGAAGAGAGCTTAAACGTTGGCAATATGTTTTAACATACTTTTTCACAATTATATTCAGTAAAAACACTAATAATACTTAAACGACAAGCACAGAGTTTTGCTTTTGATAAACGTGATGGAACTCAAATATATATATTTAAAAATATATTTTACCTAGAAAAGAATGTATAATGAATTAAAATTGTCAGTTTGTAACTATAGGACTTTTTAAGTCATTTTTTACCTTGTTTAGAACATCTTTGCTACATATATTGTTTGTATATATTCAACATAGAAATAAATTGTATATTAATCTTTATTCGACACCCTGTATAATTACATTATAAGCCACATTTCCAAGCAGGAAAATTCATATTTTAAAACAAAAATATTTATAATATAATAAAGAATTTTTTAAAAAAAATATTTGTCTAAAGCAACTATGTATATAAATACTTATAGATTCCATTTCTTTCAAAAATGAAAACTGAAAGTATGACAGACATGCTCGAGGTCTCAAATAAATATCATTGAGAAGTAATTTGGAAAGGAACTTGATTTCCGAATTTATGTAGAGAAAGTTTACAGACGGCCATACGTGCAATTTTTAAAAACTCCTTAAATATTTCCAAAGAAATAAATTCATTAGGAAAACGCTTTGAGTTTTGTAAATTTAAAGACTACTGAAAACGATTTTCAATTTTTCAATATATAGTATTTTTGCATCTTAAAAGTTTTATTTTTCGTTTACTACAACACAATTTTTTTTACAAACAATGTTTGCAAAGAAGTAGTTTTATAATAGTTTTTAGTTTAGAATAAACTATTGGAAATTCCTCATGGAAATTTTAAAAAACATGGAGATTTCATTTTTCAAAGACCCTTTCAAACTTAAGAGACAATTTAATTTATTTTTTATTTGTGTTTAAAAATACTAATATTTCTTTTATACTTTTTCTTACAATTTTATTCTGTATTTCATTATTTTATTAGTCTTTCAATCAATATTTCAAAATATAACAAAATATAACAAATATTTCAACAAACGTAATACTTTAAAATAAAATAAATTGCGGTTTAATGTCAACCATAACTCAATTCAAAAGCATTTTCCTTTTCACAATCAACTTGTCTACATATTTAAATGAATCTTTAAATACGTGCATCAGTATCGTGATATAAATGCTTATCATTATCTTGTTATATCAGAATACATCTAATATAATATGAAAGACATTAATATCAACAACTAACAATAAATATGTCTCCCAAAATGTAATGAAGTTGTCGGCAACAGATGCTTCCCGGATACGTGGTTATACCTTTTGATCAACAATGCTTTTTAGATGAGCTATTTTGGTATCCGATAATATAAATTTATATAGGAAATAGATTGAATTACTTGAAAAGTATTTATATTTTCTCCCGCACAATTTGTTACTATTTTTATGTTCTGTAACGAGATTGTCATTTTATATTGTTGTTTTCTTGGATTAAAAAGGGTTCTGAGGGAAAATAATATAAAATCATTTTTAAAAAGGAATTGGGTTGTTTTCTTTTATTTACGAAACGAAATTGATGTCTCTCATGGAATTGAAGAATTTAATATGGTTTTTAAGGTTGAAATGCAAATGTTTTGAAGATATTGAAATTGTAATAATTCTAGAAGAAGGATATTTCAGTTTGCGTCGTAAATGTGTCTATTTATTGTGGTGATATTATATTTCATGTTACACGAGATTATATACTTTTTAATACAATTTTAAGAAATTGTTTTTAATAATCTTACAAGATTTTTTTAAACGAATTAAGTTATAGTATTAGAGAAAGATTAATACATTTTTTCGTAAAATAGAAAACAGTGTTTATTTGCAACGCAATAACTGCACGTTGTTAACCCTTTCTGTCCCATTGCTGCCAATTGAAATCATAATATTTACGACTTTTTTTCTCCCCACCTAAAACTTTCATAGATTCCATATGAAAATTATTAAAATCTACATATATTTATTATCGAAATAGGGTAAAATGGGGTAAATGCATCATGGGTAAAATGGGTTTTCTGAAATTAAATATTAAATTACGTATTGTTAAACTTATGCTTTGATCTTTTTTTTAAAAAAGTTACTTATTATAATCCAGTACATTTAAGCAATTTCTTACATTTCTTGGTGATTATTACATTTCTCGGTGATTTATTTCAAGTTCAACAGTCGAATTGTCTGAGTATACAAAAAAATTGCGATAGTTTGATGCATGAAAACTTCTATATAAAAACTAGGAAAGTCGAATTATTTACCAATAGTCCTTTGTTTTGTATAAAAAACAAACCATTAATCTGGAAAAAATTAGAAAAATTAAAAATTTATCTAGCTTTTTTTCAATGTTTTGAAAAGTGGGAAAAATGGGGTTTCGAATTATTAATACTAAAATATAAGAAATATCTGAAAATTTAACGATTGTCGGCAAAAGTTCAATTAATTTACAATTTTTTTAATTTCGAAGCTTATAAATGACAACAGTTAACTGCAATATATTTAATACTGTTTATATCTTAATACAACGAAGTTAAATACCTTTTTTTTTTAATAAACTTTCAACAAAAGAACATATTTTGTTGAAAAATGGACGTCATTTGCGTGTTTCATTAGTAGTTTATTATAATGTTTTAAATGAAATAAAAATCGTCTGCGGAACAAATTAAAAATAACGTTAATAAAGCAAGGATTCATGAATCAAAATAAACGAAAATTATATAGGTAGATGTTCTATTTCAAATATAATAAATAAAAAAAAGTCGAATTTTCTGATTGGAGGATTACAGAAAAAGATTTGAAAAGCTGTAACAAAAACAGTCCCATAAAAATCAATTATAGGGTAAGATGGAATAAAATGAGTAGGAAAAGTGCCAATTTTTCATTCAAATCTGTTTTGCACTTTTTAAAGATTATTAATATAAAATTCTTATGGCATATATAGGCAATGACTTTCTCATATCATCTTTGAATATGTTTCATATATATATATATATATATATATATATATATATATATATATATATATATATATATATATATATATATATATATATATATATATATATATATATATATATATATATATATATATATATTTAATTTTATAATGCTAAAGTTTTCGTTTTTTTTTTAAATATTTTTTTAACTACAGGTGAGGTAAAACTGTTGGTCAGTGAGCGGAAACATGGAATTTTTGTGTAAAAAGGCATGATTAAATTTTTTTTTGTTAAATTAGTAACTTGAATAAAATAGAATAAATAACAGCATTTTACTCTTAAAAACTGAAACGTATATATTAAAATATTAACGTATAAACAGTGTTAAATATATTGCAAATATTTCTCGTCATTTATAAGGTTCGAAAGAATATTTTTGTAGAATATTGCACTTTTTTAGAAGATCGTTAAATTTTTCGAAGTTCTATTCTGAGCACTTCTGTTTAGCTTTAATAATTCGATTACCCATTTTACCCCACCTTGTAAATCATTGAAAACATTTAAATTAAGTTAATTTTTTTCTAATTTTTGGATTGGAATGCATAAAAGTGTTTTTTTCTATACAAAACTAGGGGATATTGGTAAATAATTCGACTTTAATAGTTTTTATATAGAAGTTATCATGCATCACACATCATTAATTTAATTAATTAGTTAATTTTTTTTTAATTTTTGGATTGGAATGCATAAAAGTGTTTTTTTATACAAAACAAGGGGATATTGGTAAATAATTCGACTTTAATAGTTTTTATATAGAAGTTGTCATGCATCACACATCACTAGTTTTTTTTAAACTAAAACAAATAGATTTTTAGACTTTATTTAAAACATAAAAGAAATGTAATTTTTTGCTAAAATGTACTTCACTAAATGAATTAAATTAAAAAAAGAAAAAGATCAAAACATAAGTTTAATAGTGTGTAATTTAATTTCAATATAGACATTTTACCCCACCTTACCCTACTGAATTTTTAAGAGTTGATATTTGTTATTTATTCTATTTTATTACAGTTTCTAATTTAATTAAAAAATTTGTTTTATAATGCCTTTTACACGATAAATTCTATGAATCCCACTAAAACCCATTTAACCACATCTATGAATCGAAGAAGTTTACCTTGGAAAACAATTATTAAAAATACTAAAAAAAACAAAAGTCAGAATTAAATAAAGATGTACTATTATGTTTCCATTAACGTTTTTAAAACAATAATACCATTTTTTTCAGAGAGAAATTGAGCTCTTTAAACATCGAAAATCTATTTTTAAATTCCATTTTCCCTCACCTTATCCTAAACATTATTTTTTAAGGGATAGTAGCACTATTTTGCTGTTTTTGAGTGAAATTAAGTTTATTGAAGTTTTACTTTATTCCGAGAAAGACGTCGAAATCAATTTATTTTGGGGAGAGATTTAAGGGAAATAACTGTTCCAATTTTGTTATTGTTTATAAATTGTATAACCATTTTTAACAAATATTTCTTTCAAAGTTTTGATATTTATATTTATTGAAAAGTTATGATTCCATGTGGCATCAGTGGGAGATGAGTATAACTATCTATGGTATATTTTTATATATATTATGGTGATTTTTAAAGGGTTTTCTCACTATATTTTGCTACTTTTTAGATATTTCTGACTAAATATAGGTTTGGTTATTTTATGTGATATATTTTCAATGTATTCGTATATTTCAACAAAATTCGGAGGTCTGTTCCATCCAAAAACTTTATGGATGTCATAAAAACACATATTAATGATATTTATAACAAAGGAATGGGTGTGTGTAAACTTAATGGACATGCTTGTAGAATTTTATCGTGTTGATATATAAAGAAAAATATATTTCTTAAGAACCATTTTCCATTTGTTAGATATGTGTATTGTGAATGCATGGCTTCTTTTTTTGAAGACATTTGCGACAGTTGTCAGTTTTAAATGGAAAGTACAAGTAATTGTATGATTTTAAGTCATCCATTGCAAAAGCACTTTTGATGGTCAATAAATGTCAGTGCCTCAGGGGACGACCACCGAAAAATATTCTGAATATTCTCCAAAATAAATGAGAATCAATGAAATTTAGATATGACAACATAGCTTATTGACCTCACAGAAGACAAAAGAAGATGCAAATTATGTATTAAGTTGTATTCTAGACTAATGTGTGAAAAATGTAATGTTCATCTGTATACCTAAACAAAACCAAAAACTGTTTCAAAAAGCTTTTCATTTCAAATAATAAATATTACAGTGTTCATATATTAAAGTATTTTTAAAGAAATATGTTGCTTAGCATTAGCTTAAATGTAAACTTAGCTATTTTATTTTTTAAAAATACATAATTTCTTAAATGTATATTAAATATGTATTTATATTATTTTGCGTGAACTCCCAATGGTTACAAATGGCATCAGTCACATTTGTCTCGTTTAATACTTAATTCCCAATTATGCTATTTAGAATCGTTTCAAATTTTAATTGAAACAATTAATATTTTCTTTTTTGCTTTCTATCATTTTATTTTGAATGAAAAATGGGTATATTTTACAAATTTTATACTGTTATATTATTTATATTACGCGTTGTAATTTTTTTATATAAAAATTTGAGTTGTTTTAAATGCATATACGTTGCTACATAATAATTTGTTTTACAATAATGAATATATTATGACTAAAAGTTAAAATGTAGTTGATAAAAGTAGTCTCAAACCCTTGATTAAAAGCTACGAATTAACTATAAAAATGGGTTGAAAGTTCATTTTCGAAATTCTGAATGTTTTTAGAATGATAACATAAAGTTTTTTCATAGCACTTTTAAAAAGTTTGTTTTTAATTTAACTGTCTTTAATTCGAGATGTCATATCAGAAATAAAACATTCATAATTAATCAAAATAAAGAGCTATTTTAAATATTACTATATCCTTATTTTAACTACTTTTTAAGTTTGCTTATATGAAAAAAAATACACACATACAAATGTACACACACACACACACAACTTAAATGGTTCAGAAATTAACTTTATCATAAAATCAATACAGACGCTTCCTTTCTCTCGGATACCATTATAAATTATGTATCAGAACAATGTTATGTCTTTTACCTGTGTTTTTTTTATACTTATCAAAAATTATTATGCAAATTTGAAATAGAAACAAGATATAATTTTTTGACATTACATAAATGTTTCAAGCATATAAATGGTGTAACTTTACTTGATTTTATTGTTTGATTAATAAAGTTTTTTAGTGCAATTGATCAATTTAAAGAGGTAATTTGTATAAAGAGACTTGACTTTTTTTAATTCTACAAACTTTTTTAGGTAACTTAAGTGACTACATTGACAACACAATAATAAAATTCATTTATAAAACAAAAGTCATTTATAATCAACGCTAGCAAAAGTCATTTATATTCAGTATTAAATACACACAATCGCACATGAATACGACATAAACTTTTATTTAATTGTTTATTTTTGTCAACTGCTTTTCATTTAACTATCAATACAAATTTATTAGCAAACCTAGTTTTCATAGTTCAGCATTGCATTCTTATCATTTTCAGAAACCCTTAGGTTTCGAGTGATTACCTACTGAGAGATGCGGACCTCCATAATGGACCCCACAGGTGGACCCACTCCTCCATGTTCACCCCTGTTTGTTCTGAGGTTCAAATTCTGAAGCTTAGTGATTGATCAATGAAATGCAGGGCTCTGAAGACGATCGAACATCTTACCCGACTGCCGCGATTGGCGATTTTGCGTCCTTGGCGAGTTTCGATACGGCAACCTCGCTTTGTGCTCTTCATTCCCCAGTGTGAAGAAGGCTTGACAGGATATAGACAGATGACTAACAACTTATTAGGCAGGGGAAATGTTGTTTATAAAGAGAGGTTCTTTGTAACGAACCTGTAGAAAATGTTTGGTCGTATATTTTTTTGTTTAAGTGGCGAGATTTTATTTGAAGTAATATTGAGAATGTATAATACATTTGATGCCTGAATCTTTTAAACTTTTATTACTTTTTAAAAACTTGGGAGCCGACTCGTTTTTCTAATAACTTTTCTTACTTTTAGAAATTGGTAAATAAAATTAGAATCACTGTTGGAAAATATCCATGAGACAATGTTCCGATTAAATATTTCGTAACGATTTTTTTACTATGAATTGTGTATAGTTTTGGGTTAATTCTCTTGGGGCTTTATAGTGGCGAATGTATTTTTAATAATGTTAATGAGATGATTTATCGGACTTACCGAATATGTTTCTTTAATTTTCCGTCAAATTTAAGTAGCATGTATAACAGCGAGTATCTTTGCATATTCCAGACAAATTAATTTCAAAATGGTTTTAAAACCAAATATAAACTTTTTCAAGTGTATCGTATTAATTTAATTTTTTAGTTAACTTTATAAAAATAGAACATGAATATATTTAGAAAAATCTTATTTTCATCTATAACTATAAATAAGCTATAAACACTATATGTAGAACTATTTTTCTAAATCCTTAGGCCAATAAATTTTAAAATTTATATATTACTCTGTCGCTAACCAGAACTACCCACAATTACACAACAGTTTAACTTCAGTTTTCTTAATTTCTAATAAATATTAAAGAACAAGTATATATTAAAATTAAATACATTTTAAGCCTGAGTATTTCAATAATCAAAAATTAAAATTAAAATGTTAAAAATTAAAATTTCCATAAAAGAAGGTTTTAATAAACGGATTTAATATTTTTTTATGAAAAAAATTATAATTTTAAATCTAGGAGTTTATGTTTGTTTGCGTTTTTTTTAAATCTTTATATCAGCGTCTTATGTTAGCTAATAAGCTATACTTCCTTTGTGTACTTAATTTTGAGGCAGGAAGAATAATGGTGGCCCATAAAATATTAAAGTAAGAATTATAATAAGTCTAAGAGATATAAAAAATGTCCTTTTATATTTTTAGCATTCTCACCACAGGATGGTCAATTCTTATTGAGGATCTTTCAATTTCATAACTTTAAAATTAATGAGATTGTTAATACGCCTTTTGTAATTGGTCTCCGGTCGGCAACTAAATTTATCTAATAATTTTGAAAATAATAAAATTGGTATTTTTGGCTTTCAATATTTTTGTAAATCTTGGAGCAATCAAATTAATATTTTTAAGTATAATATTTGTATTATTAGCATGTATAATGGTATTTTGTGAAAAATTTAATTAGAGCATGAATCAGAAAATTTTGGGAATTAGTTTTAATTACATGCCATAAGAGACGTAATTTTTATATTGGTTTGGCTGTGCCCTTTTGTCTAAATAAGCAAAATGTATACAAAACTTTTTCCTTTACTAATCGTATACTTGTAAGACACTCAAAACTGTATGGTCCAAAACTATTAGACATAAATTTTGGTTAAAAATTTATAATGAGCATGAATCCGAAAATTGTTAGGATTTTTTTTAAGATTCGAAAAAGATATTTGATTTTTTTATTGCTGTATGTTATATATTTTCTACATAATTCTGTATTTTTTTGTATGTTCTATATTTTTCTAGAAATGTGTACTAAGTTTTTAAACGTTATTAAGTTTAAGTTTTTACGTTCTTTTATTAGTTGTAACTAAATTTGCCTTATCATTCATCTACATAATTCTATTATGTTGCTTAATTTTTTTTCTATTGTATTTTATCCGTCAGTCAGATTCATAGAGATAAATAGTACAATGTCAATATAATTTATTTTTAATTAAAAAAGTCAGTTTAAAAATTGACGCATAATATTCCTCGTAGTTTTTGTATAAAGAAACTCATTGTTTTGTGACAAGCATTGTACTTTTTAGTATATTCACTAAAACGCCTGAAGGCCGCATGTGGCCGTAAGAGAATTTGATATGGCCTATCAGCTAAAGTAAGGAATATAATAATAATCTTTTGCGTTGGTCTGTTTCTTTTTATAACAAATAACACACAGATCCTCATATCCGAAATTATTCTCTATGAAATAATTTTTCATCGTAATTTTTTGACTAAACTGCAAAATTTTTGTATGGATTAAGATATTGTTTTACATTTTTACAATCAATTTTTCCATTTTATATGTATACAGTTTTTAGTATCATCTAAACTCTATTGTATGTCCAAAAAGATGTCAGAAACTTAAAAAAATTAATATGACTCTATAATGCAGATGGTGTCAGTTTTTTAAAAATATCGGTTAAAATAGCTTTATTTCAAAAAGTGACATCGACAAAATGTGATGTACACATATAAACAATTAAAAAATACCTAAATATTTTTTCCTAAAATTTTTATAGCGCGTATTAGTTTGATATATACTGTAATTCACAACATTTATGTAAATTATGGAGTACAACCAAGCAGAATCTTTTGATTTATGTTAAATTTAAATAATAATTTTATGTTAATTATATTAATTTTAGTAATAATTTGGCTTAACTTTTGGAAAGCTGTGTACGATATTTCTACGTACGAAAACGCTAACGGAAACTATGTACTATGTTTAAACTTATGTACGAAAAAGGCTTCAACGCGTGTATGGCGAAAGGAAATATTGTGGATCTAGCAGTCTTATTAGTTCGGGTGGAAAAAACTTGCAAGGCTGTTAAATCCTAACGATAAAGTTTCAAATGTGTTTTTGATAAAAACCATTTTAAGAATCTTTAAAAACTTAATTATATATATTGGTATAGATTAAAAACCTGTATTTTAGTAAAAGATAAAAATATTGCAACATATTTTCTTTTGATTTTTTTTTCTTTTTGCATTTTTGATAAAAAAAAAAGAGGGTTAAGTAACGAGATTTCTGATTGGTTGTAATGTGGATATAGCAGTTTTTGTGTCTTGAAAAAAAAATATGAAGAAGGCACATATACTTTTAAAACCTGTTAAATCTTTATTCCAGTTGCAAAAGGTGTTATGGGAAAATTTAAATTTAAATTATAAATTATTCAATAATCTGAAAACTTCCACATTTTAGTGAATTTCTTTTATTTTTACAACAAAAAATATTATTGTGTTATAGCAATACTTAAGTTTTAATTTTTTTTAGCGATTTAATAAAAAAAAATGCATGTCGTGCATACAGCAGCTTTTAAAAGTGGACGACTTAAATGATAAATGCGTAAGATAATTTTAATTATTTCTTATTTATCATTAATTTACTGTGACATTAAATCTGTTGATATTTTAGTACTATTGTTGAATTCATTAAGCAAGATGGATTCTCATTGTTTTATAAAATTCATAATAAATTAATGAAATTTTTTTTAAATAAAATGTTGTGTAAATCGTTCTCAATTTTTAGACTTTTCAGTGGGAATTTATTAATAGATGTTTTAACGTAATAGATGATTACTTTAAGTTAATTATTATAAAACGAAAATAAATATATTTATACAGCTTAAATACAACATTTGGTTGTAAAAACAGTTTTCTCAATTACAATTTTGTAATAATTTTTTTTAGAAAATATAAATTGCAGTTAAATAATCTTTGATTTATCGCGACGTGTTTTAATAAATTAGCACCTTTGTTTGCCCAACCACCCCTTACCTAAATAGGCGGATATCAGAAGAGAAGGGAGATCCAGAAGATTTCACCCCAGGCTAATCATTGTGAATTGACAGAACGGGCGGTACCTACCGAAAGGGTAAAGAAACGCCAAATGAGTCGCGCCTGCGCGTAGCCAAACGCGAATACAAAAGGGGCAACCCTGGTCCCTGCTAGCCATCTTGCGTTGCTGAGAGAGAGAGGGCTGCCCTGCTGCCTCTGCTAGTCCCTTCTCGAGATCCAACAGCGAGGTATGTGTCCCTCTTCTATTTTCTCTATCTCTCTCTCCCATCACAGTTTCTCTCATTTCCTCTCGCTTGATCTTGAGCTTCTTTTTCTGCCATCATCTCCATGCTGTGGCAGGGAGCAGCGGGATGAGGTGATGGGAAATGCTACACTGTTTACTTCTCAAAACATCACTCTCATCTTTTATCTATCGCATCCTCTAAATGCCACCGTGCGTTTGTTAGGGGGGTGGTCGTAAGGGGTGGGGGGTGGAGAAGGAGGAGGGGAGGGAGGGAGATGCTGGATGCCGTACAAATCTTTTACCTACTCACAGAATGAAAGCGGGTCTTTATTAGTGAGACGGATTTTTCTAGCTAGTCGTGATTCTTCTGTTTTTGTTGTTGCTTGTTAGGTTTAATGGATCTTTTAATTCCGCGCGCTGTTCGGTTTCGGACGTTAGGCGACTGATTAATTATTCGGCGTTTTGCATTGGCTTTTACGGAATGCGGCGTACCTTCTCTCAGTGAATATTTGTAAAGATATACGCAGTCTGACTTTGTTTTGATTTCCAGATATTAAAAATAATTTTACTTGACTTATTATGTGTGTTCTTTTGTCCATATATTGCATTATTTTAAGTCACTGAAAATAGTATTTCTTTTAAATGAATGTTAAATTTGGGAGAAAAAGAAACAAACAAAACAAATATTAGAATACCTTCATTCTATTCGATTTTGCATAATATATATTGTCCTTTTTCGTTATTTATAGAATTAACTATTTTAAAATATTTTTTTTAATTTAAATTGAATGATCATGTAAGAAAATGTATTAAAAGGAAAATTATACATTATTTTAGAGATTTAAATGAATATTGTTCTTTCTGGGTGTACTTTCTTAAAAAGAGTTATTTTGAATATTTATTATATATCTTCTCATTAGCAAGCGTAGCATTTCCGTAGAATAAAACGTTTGGAGAACCAAAGAATTTTACCCCCAAATCTTACTTTAAAGTAAAAGATTATTATAGTATTCAGGGCGCTCTTCAGTCAGAGTTTGTACATTATTATTTCTTCAAGACTTGTATAAATTACATATGAACATTTAAATTTCTATCTATTAACACTTATTTTTTAAAATATAAGAGAACATAATACAAAGTAAAGGAAGATAACAGATGGGACACGTCGCAGAAATATTTCTTCAAGTATTTCTTAGATTGAAATAACAATTTTGCTAGTAAATGTGTAGTAATTACATAAAACTAAAGAGTTAATAAAAGGTTAATATATAATAAAATGTTTCATATAAAATATAATTTTAAATCATTGTTATACTTAATTTATATAAAATCAGTAAATACTGTGTTCCTAGAGAAGATAGTTTGTACTAAATTAAAGGTGTACATAAATAGATAGTTTATATTAATAGATTATTGTACATAAATAAATGGTTTATAAGATAAATCAATATCCAAAATCAATATTAATTTCCGAATCCTTCATCGGAATTAAAGTATAAACTTCAAGTATAGTCTGAACCCTAAGGAAAGCGTTGTGTATGTAGAGCTGCGAAATAAAGATATTCTCTAGTTCACTATGTTCTGAATTTCAACGGCTCAAAGTTGAAATTTTGGTTCTTAAAAGATAAACTTAATGTGTATATAACTAGAAGTTACTTTATTAATTAAATTTTCTGAAAAAATATATTTAAATTTTTTCTAAGGAACAATAATAAACATCTTAAAGATAAGAGTAATTTGTGTATTGAACACTTTTACAGTTTTACAGTAATTTTTGTTTATAGTTTTGGTCAAGGTAATGGACTTAAAAGATAAATATTTGACTATTCAGATTTTTTTTTTCAAATAGGGATTTGTAAAATTTTTTTACAGATATACTTGTATATATATTTAAGAAAGCTTGTCTTGAAAATATAACTTATCTTTTAAGGCCTAAAAATATAGTATTTATAATAATTCTTAATATTTTTCAAATATTTAAACTTCTATTTAGAAAATACAAATATGCAAAAGAAATGTATTTACATCTTGGTTATAAGTTTCGACTTAACACTATTTAAAAATGTGAACATAACTATTTTTATGTGTTAATGTAGTGTAATTATGTTTCAAAATAAGTAAACGCAATATTATAACAAAACTATCTTCTTCGAAAGTTTCTTATTTTATAAAATATCTTATTACTCAGAATTTCTTTATAAAGGTAATATTTCTTAAATAATACCTTAACAAGACAAGGCAAAGTCATGAAACCGACAATTCTTTCTTTTCTGTTGATTTATGTTTAGTTTTATAGGATGTTTCGATTTTATAGGCTTTTAAATTTTCTTTTTCTATCAGGTTTCTGGAATCTAATAAATAACGAAGGATCTGTAAAATTTTAACGAAGACGTAGAAAAATATAAAATTCCCTTTGGCTCAAAACTAATTGGAACATACGCTGGTTCTTTTGATGTTAATAAACCATATCAAATGGAATTTATTTATTAAATATTGCATGCTGTATAAAATTCAATAAAACTTATTCTTTTGTTTAGTAATATAACTGGATTTAGCATTTGTTTATCAGTCACTCTTTTAAAATAATCCCAACAACCATCCAATCAATTTTAGCTAAGAATATGTATGGGAATTTATTTATTTTCTTACAATGACATCTTAAAATTTAACAAGATCTAATAGTTTTTAACATTATGTATGATTCCATATATGCTTTTAAGCAAAAGTATCTACTTTTTATATTTATTCTTCATTAAAAAAATAAATCAAAAGGAAATATGTTAAACATTTTATTTTTAATTGAGTTAAAAACATATTTAAAACATTTACAAAAGACTGCAAAATTGTAGATTGCATAATTGTTCATTTATATTACGTCAAAAGTTTTGACTATGAAAGAACTTTAGTCGATTAAAACCTTATTGAAACTTAAAAACTATGTAAATACTTATCAACACTTTAATATAATAATACAGTGAGTCTATATGTATTATGTTGTAAGTGGTTCTAGCGATGATTTTTAGTGTATTCAAATCACTGTTAGTTTTAACTATATAAAAATTATAAATATAATGAGAACAGTTAAAAAACGTAATTTAAGTTGCAAGTAATTTTAGATTAGAAAAGTTTATTGAAGATATATTTAGAATAATTACTAAATTTTTTCGAAACTTCTTTAGAAATGTATCCTACTATACATTGCTGAAACTAATTTAAGTGTGTTTTTGAAGCAGAATATTGATAATAAAAATTATGGTCTAGCAAAAACAACTAATATGAAAGTATACCCATTATTTATCTCAGAGAATTTTCAATAAATGAGAATAAGTTTCGTCTTAATTTCTCTTCAATATGTATGAAAAGTCATAATTTTCACTATTATACATTAATTACAGAAAAATACACTTAGTTTCCTTATTTTAACTTTCAAAGTAAAAAAAATATAATTAAATGAACATTAACACATAAATAAACATGAATGTCTGTGTCAGTTAATATAAAATATCCTACCATAAAACTATATAGACGATATTAAATTTGCAAGTAAAATATTAATGTGAATCTTTTAGATGCACAAGCTTATGTTAAGTTTGTAGTTTATGTAAACCTCATGGTATATACTCAATAAAATCCATATAGTTTATGATTATATACAAAGATAAAATACACAAGGTAATAATAAGATAGATTGATTAAATACTCTCGAAAAACATTTTCTTATCCATTGATACAGAGTCTAGATTGAGCTTATTGATGCTAAGATCAGATTCTACTTATTGATGCTCAAGAAGTTGGCACGCTTCCAATTCTCTCAGACATCATTTTCTTAAGATTTATGGAATTTGTCGTTTCTTTCCTATGAAAAAAGAAGCGGATAAATATTTAAGTATGTGGTCATGTATCTTGCCGAAGAAAGAATATAAATCTTAGGCAAAAATACATAATGCCAAAGGTTAATGGTATATTCATAGTGAGTAAAATATTTGTTTTACTTGTATCTTCTCTTGAAAAGCATTGTACGTATATATTTATTTACTTCAACCATATCAGAGTTGTACGTTTTTCGATAAATGAACATTCTACGAATATAAATAAGGTTTGTCAATTGAAAAGCTGAGTAGGTGAGATTTTTTTTAATGTCACTTAACATGTTAATCCACTCATCACTGTTCAATTTAATAGTATTTGTACCACTCAAATGGGGCATTGGCTTCATTGTACAATTCAATATTCACCAACTTATAAAAGAAAATATTAGTTATTTCACATACGTTTTGGTTCGTTAATATAAATACATAATCAACATTAATTAAAGACTTAAAACAGCTAAATGTTAATTTTAATTTGTTTTAATAAATTTTGGGTTTTTAATTTTCTAAAATGTTCTAATTCATAAAATTTGTAATTTGAAAATATTAGTTAAAGCATGATAATTATCTGGAATAATTCGAATAGACTCGTAGTGTAATATTTACATGCTTGCTGTTTTACAATATCAACATAAGTAATGTTAGGGGCATCAACGCATATTATATTTTAATTAATTTATGTAACTCTTGCTTATTTAATTTTTAAAAGAGATAACACAAATTTGTTCAAAAACATGACATACAAAAATTATTGCTTAATACAAAGGATTTTATCCAAAACAACCATTAAAAAATTGATGTTTCTTAAATAATTATTTTTAAATCAACAATGTGTTTTTAATGAAATTCTCAATAAATTTATTTTATAAGCGTCATTTCATTAGTAGTAAAGTCAATTTACACACGCTTTTTTAAGTAAATTAAAAATATTAAAATAGATATGAACAAAATGATTTTTAAGTCCATTATAAATCAATCAATTAATTATCTCATTATTATTTCTAAAATATATACCCTTAAAAACCACAAAATAAGATACGTTATATTTATTTTATCTAAAGACAAACAAATTCCATGACTTCATGTAAATAAATGTCTTATTTTCACAGTTGGCAAATGCGTTAGAATAGTTTATTAAACATTTTCTGTCCTTCCATACGTCTTCAAATCACTCAATTTTTAACAGGTCATGGTAACTTTAAATCATATTTATTTAAATTTCACTTATCTCTAACAAATATATGTAAATGTACACAGGAAAAATTCATAATGATAAACATATTCTGTTTGAATGCCCTAGAAAGAGAGAAATGTTCTCAAAAGGAAATTTAACGTAAAAGCGCTAATTGGCCTCCTAAATGTCACCAATTTGCTAATCAAAGGTGTATTTTCAATATGTTCTGTAATTTTATTAACCAATACTTTGTAATATAGTATTTTTGTATTTTTTTCCTTTTAACTTTAATTTTACGTGTTTTTTATGATTTATTTTTATTAACGATTGTCATATGTATTAGATCATATGTACTTACATCTGTAAGCCCCGTGTGACACTTTGTGGTGCACGGGGATTTCTTTAAGTTTTCAATAAATTAAAAAAAAATACATCTTCTTGAATAAAAAAAACCCTTTATTTTTAATATATACTTCTTACATAACATAAAATACAAATAGTAAGCTGTTTTCCGCATCTGACAATGATGAATGCAACACGCGAATCTCCGCTTAAGGAGAGAAAAAGCAATCACTACAAACGATTCATTTTTAGGGGAGAGAAAATAACCGATTAAGTTATATTCAAAATTCTGAGGCTTTGATAGGGATGTTATAAATATGGTATCTTTATACAAGCGAAAATACTTTTAATATGCGAGTAATATTTCTGATGAAATTTCCTAAGTCAATTTTAATAGTTGAATGTATTAGTGAAGTTCATTAATTAAAACTAACTAATTAGCCTTGCGTTACTGGGGTGCAGAAAATGTATATAGATACCCCTATTTTCTGGAGCTGTATTCAAGAGCATTGTTAATTGAAAAAATAAGTAGCTCTACAATCTATCTCACAAACCTCAAAATACACATAACTTCAGACCTCTAATGACAAATTTGTGTACTTGTACAAAGACTTTTTTATTTATATATATAATTTACTTAATATTTAATTTAAATTATTCAATTTTTTACATATCTTCAAATGTATTTTAAATTATCAAACAAAATCTTTTATAAAAGTTTATATTAAATTATAAACATATAAAAATCTCACAACGGAAAACTAACTTTATTAAAACAACGATTTTAATCTAGAACCACAAAGATTGTAGAGTGCTGTTGATGTAATATTAAATGTTACATGAAATAAAATAGCTTGAGTAATTGTTGTATTTTTGGATATATTCGAGTTCTTCTAACATCATTAACGGGTTTAATAACTAATGGATTGCAAAACAATGTGCATATCGCAATTTTATATGCAATAATGTACAATTATGATGGTTATATGACAATTTATTATTTCGCAAATCATTAATTACCTAACCAATGGAAAAACAATGTGAATAGCTTCTTTAAATATGAGAAATGACCTTGATGTTCTTGAACCTAAACGTCAAGCAAAATATCCATATGCCACACAAATTATTAAAACGAGAATTGTATTGCCAATTTTGAATAGTGGAGATTCATTTTGATGACAAACGTTTATAAGTTAAGAAGCTAAATAAATAAAGAAAAATCAGTCACTTCACTCAAAAAAGACTATTCTTTTCTTTACGGCTCACGCTGTACAATATAACAAATATGCAGTTTTATTAAACCGCATTTTAGGTAATTACTACTTTAAATAACTCGAACACGAAGTCTGAGAGTATTCAAAATTATCAATTAATTACTAACTTCCTCAACATACTTTAGGTAATTATCTTTTAAGTAGATATTTCAAATCTTTTAGTACAGGTTACTCTTTCTTAAATTCTTTTCTAAGACATTTTATTCAGTCAATTAGGAAATAGTTGCAATTGTCAACAATTTAACTTGAATTTCCGACAAACTAAGATATCCAACAAATTATATTACTTTTCTACTTAATTGGTAATAGATTTGATTTCATCGCAAAGATTTTTTTTTATTTTAGCTTAATGGAATGACACAAAGTAAAACGTAAATAGTTTCTAAATGAAGGGAGAAAGGATTCTTTTTAATTCCAAAAAGATTTTAAAAGTTTTGTGCTTTTAGTGCGATTGGAATTTAACTCTTTTAATGGTATGGATAAAAGCAGAGCTATTTTACTTAAAAGTATTTTTGATATTGTAAATATATTGTACCTGTTTGTATTTTGTATTGAAAAAAGAAACAACTCTATGTATACGATAATTATTTTATGTGTTTATACCCTATCGGAATAGGGTAAGGTGGGACAAAATAGATTTCAAAATTCGATTTTTGACGTTCAAAGCCAAATTTCTTTTAAGAATTTTTTAATTACAATTGTTTTATAAAAACGTTCACTTATTTATTTGAAACATTATTATATATTTTTATAATATCTATTTTTTTAAAAAAATTTGAAAATTCCATGATTCTCACGTGTGACTCATTTTACCACATTTCTGAATCGAAGTGTCTTTTAAAAATAATTATTAGTGTAATAAATTAATCTTTTTTAAAAAAAGGAAATCGACTTTAAGAAAATGAGCTAAGAAGTAAAAAATATTTTTTTATTTTACTAACACGTTAAAAAAATTTAATTAATTAATAAAATTATATACTTATTTCAACGTTTTGAAATTTACGGCAAAATTTAAGTATGTTATTTGAAAATTAGCGCCAACTTCAAAAAGTTGTAATAAGTATAAAATTTATATTAAATAATTTAAAATTTAATCTTGTTCGTAAAATCAAAATTTTATTTTTTTATTTTTAGCGGATTTTGCTTAAGGTCGATTTTTTTTTTTTTAAAAAGATTATTTTATTTTTCCCTTTATGATTTCTAATTTAACAAGGGTTATCGTTCCGTGATACTATTCTCCAGAAATTTAAGTTGTTACCCCGCACCACGGATAGTATATTTTGAGAATGTTCGGTTCAAAAAATGCGGGGAAAACGAAATTTTATTGTTGGGCATTCTCTATCCAACAATGAAAATATTTTGAAATCTGACAAAATAGTTTTTAAAAAATCCGGCTAGTCGATATTTCTGGATAAATAAAAGCCGGGTAACCAATTATTTTTTGCAGTTTTTGCCAAAATAAACTTTCCTATATCTAACAGAAAAGAATTCTCGAATTAGGACAATGTTTTCAAACGTTCCGGTTAATTCAAATTTCCGATAGTTAAATGCCGGATAACCGGATATTTTACAAAAATCCTTTATCCCACAAAAAATGTTCAAATGTCTGAATTAGAACAGTAATCTTGCGGGAACAAACATAAAAAAAAATACATAACTGTCGAATTGATAACAACTCTCCGTTGGCGCGCTTTCTGATATTGGTTGGCGCTCTTTTAAGTTGATTAAAAAGGCATTATTCAAACAAATATTTTAGTCACAATAGAAAGTTGAATAAAATTGAATAAAAAACAACCATCAATTTTAAGACAACCATAACACATTTTTGCCCACCTTACGCTATCTAATTAAAGTTGAAAAGCGTTTTAGCCGACATTTTAAACTGTGGTTGGCTCTAATTTAACGTACAGTGTATGAAAATGAGCTATACTATAAAAATTTTAATTTTATGTATATAGACACATATTAAAATAATATTATTTTATTTTTATGTGTATATATATAAAAAAATATATATTAAGAATATAAGATTTATATATGTGATAAGTGTTATAAAAATGTATTATAGGAAGATATATAGATGTTAAGTATCTTTGGATGTTAAGTATATATAGAAGTAAAATATATTGTATGCCAGCATTATATTGAACAGTTTTATAAAAAAGGATATAAAAAGTGTTTTATTTTCAGGTAGATATATTATAACTGATTAGTTATAAATTCATTATGAGATAATTCGAAAGTTTCACCACAAACAATTAAAAATTTAATTATTATAAATATTTCATTATCAATTAATTATTTTTTAACTCTCATAAGCTCTTGTATGTAAATTTTGTGAGGACTGATAATTTTTGATAAAAAAAAAATTGTTGGTAACTGCATTACATGTTTGATGCTTAAATTCTTTACTTGAGTAAATAGTTAGTGTATTTCAGTTTTCTGTAATAAATGTAGAAGAACTAAATTTTTCAGTTGGTGAAGTCCCTTTTTTAAAATACAAAATGTCTATATATCGTTAAATGTTACAATATCTGTAAGTTTTATTTTATCCTTATGTACTTATTTACTTTGTTTACCTTTATAAGTCAAAAGACTAGCACAGTTCTTTGAACAAATACAGGGATAGAGAAAAGAACTGAAGCAAATAAAAGGCTCTGAGATTTGCTGAAAAGTCATTTCGTTCTTTTATATTGCTAAGAAAAATATCATCATTTTATTTCTATTTTAACCTACAATTTTTTACTTGACTTGTCATCAGTTTTATTTACAAAAAAGAGAAGATTGAAAAAGATTTTGAAAAAGACTTACTTCAATAGGGCTTAAAATGAAGGTCTATCTTTGGAATTATACAAACAAAATACTTGACTATCAACAAAAAGTAGTTAAACCTAACTGTTTTATAAGCAGGGATTTTTTTATAATAGCATAAAATGTAGGTAGCTTGTTTTGTAATGATATATAATATTTATATAAGTTAATGTTAACGTAAAACTACTTGAAACTCTTTAAAACATTTAAGTATATGAAATACAATCCGAAGTTTTTAACGATAATTTATTAGTGAAATTCTTAAAATAATACATTAGCCCTAAACAAATGTCATTAAAACAGTGTTAAAACTTTTCACAAACAATATTTAGTTATAACTGTTATTACTAGAAGTTATTATTAGAATTACTAGATTATCTAGTACCCATTATATTAAATCCTTTAGTATCTACTAGAGTTAGAGTTACTAATATTACTAGAGTATCCAATAGCAGGTATTCACATCTAGTCCACAACGTTATTTTCTTAATAATACATAAACGGGATAGATTTACCTATTATTTATTGATTCCCTTGCAACTTATATGCATATAAAACATGAACAGCATTAAACTATAGATTACATCTTGTGACGGTACTAATCATACATGACAGGAAGGGAGAATAGCAGGTATTTTAATCACCAGGCAAAGTCTAAACTGTTTAATTTATTAATAGCGAATGATGTATCAAGTGCATCATCTTAATGTCTAGACAGCAAAAAAATACATTAAAAAAACTTAATATATATACTTACAAAAATATCCACTTGCTTTAACGCAAAAAAAAACATTTTAGTGATTGATATGAAATGAATCATTATGATTATCGTTATCATTATGATCATTATCATTATCATTATCATTATGATTATCGTTCTACTATTATGTATTTTATATTTACATTATAAATCTAAAATGGAGGAAATCAAAATTAAAAAAAAATTTAAAGAGTAATATTTATAAGGCATTTTAAAATTGGTATCAACTGAACTGCCATGTTTCTAAAAGTGTTAATTGCTAGATACATTGTAATATAAATTCAATTTTGCTTATAAAAATTTATATTTTGTTTCACTTGAAGAAACTTTTCCATAATTGATATCAAATGTAAGGACCTTTAATTATGACTTTTTTACATGTATATTTTGCATGCATGGAACACTTGACGCAGAAAAATAAGACTTTTATATGTTATGTTTAAAGCCTAGAAAATGTTATTAAAATGTTTAAAAGTTATCTTTCAATTACCGTTGAACTGGATTCGAGTTGATATTTAAAGAATTCTTACCTTTTACTTTTAGTAGATGGTTATTGTTTTTAAAATAATATTTTTTTATTTTCTCTCATATAAATAATTTTTTTTTTTAAGGGTTTAAAAATTACTAATGTCAAGTTTTCAAATTAAAAAAGATAGCAGTATGTTTGATAAATATTTCGTGCATAATATTAAATTATATTAAAAAACGTTAATTGCAAAATCGTCAATACGTTTGAAAGAAGTTTTTCCAACAAAGATTTCATTGTGATTCGACAACTATCCATAGCATGTCCAAGGTAAGTAAACTGTTGCAAATTTAAAATTTATGTTATTAATCATTCATTCTGTGTGTACGTGGAGACTAAAATTTTAACTTAAGGATAGAATGTTATCATATTGCTTGTGTCTGAAAAATATTTTCAATGTGTTTCTGTATCACAATAATGCACCTTCGAATTGTAAAAAAAAACAGTTTATCGCACATCTCAACTCTATTTCAGCGCATTTTCTTTTATAATATAAGTTTAAGAATGCAAGTTTGTCACCATTAAAATAAAGGATAGTAATAAATATTTTTAAGTGTGAATTCTAGGAAATATCAATCTTTATACACACATATGAACATATGAAGAATCCAGGTGCAGAATATTGACGGTCCATACAAATAATTGATTTTGCAGAAAATGCAAAAGAAAGTTTCATATCTATAGACATACAAAACATTATAATCTTTTAACGTTTTTTATGTGGTTAATGTGGATACTTCGATTTCAACAAAGAGTCGATTCTTGTCGCATTTCCCATAACCCTTTATGTGTAAGTAGATGCATGAACTGTCTAATTTCAAAACCAGATAGATCTATTTCAATAAATTTTACAGGAGACGCCAAAAACGATTGACAGTCACGTACTTTTGGATCTAAATCCGTGACTTTGAATGCATTTTTGGACTGGATTCAAACATTTTTGATCAATACCGCTTTTCCATGTGATATAGTGCATTGAGAACTTGTGATCAATTTATAAAAAAAAAAAACAGTTTTGCGAAAAATGTTGATCTATCTGGTTTTGGAAACCATACGGTTCAAATGTTCCATTCCAAACCTAGTTAAATTAACGAACCTTACAATAATGTACCTATTAAATATACATTAAAACTATTTAGTGTTCATTGTATACAACTACACTGTAATCTAAATCTAAACTTCTCTGCTGAATCAAAAATTCTCACAAATTAAAAAATTTCTTCTGAATATTATAGATCTAGATGAACGTGTGCACTATAAAGTAGACGTTGATACTAAAAGGGCGGGAATTGTAAGTCAAGAAATGCAAATATATTTAAATAAAATCTCTCTTATCCAGCATATAGTTTAAAAGAACCCACTTTCCTTTGAAATTTTGTATTGATATAATAGCTAGTAACACATAAGGTCAAAATATGAATTTATCGGTGTTTATGCTAAGGTCGTCATGTTAGCCCTGTGAACTGTTCTAATTTAGTTTAAAATATACACACAAATTTATTCAACTTATGTAGATTAAAAAGCAATTATCAAGAGTGTTCTACTAAATGCAAAGTTTATTGGGCTTCTTTCCCTCATTAAGTCATATTTTTCTTTTTTTATACCTCTATCCATAACATCTGGATTAAAAGGACGTTTGTAAACATTAAATATATAATAAAGAAAACTTGTATTTTAAAATGTTTAACTTCTACGCTTGAATAAAAAATAAATTCTTACGATAAAGATATTTGTTTTGAATTATTTTTATTGTAGGATTTTTACCTAGTTATAAGGTTTTATTTGAAGGTTTTTAAAATTCACGAGTTTTTTAATTATAAATCTTAAATTATGTACATTGCAAATTTTTTATATTTGGCATGTTGAAAAATTTTATAACAGATTTGGCCGTAAAAGAGTAAAATTGTGGCAGTAAAAATAATACAAATATTCATCAATAAAAATTCGAATTCCTTTACTTCCTTAAATGCGTTTCAAAAACTATTTCGAAAACATTTGCTTTCAGAACAGTTTGCGAATGCTACTCGATTCTAAAATTGCATTTTGCATGCAGTAAATGGCCTACCATAACACTTTCAAAGGCAATTTAAGCACATTTAATGTATTTTGACGACGTATTTATATATCATTTCACAGGAAGCTCTTAACATTAGCAACACGCAATAAATCTAATAAAGCATCCTTTTTTTCACGACGTGTACTCTTCAGATTTATTGATGTTTTCTTAAGTTTAGAATTGGACATCTTATGTGTGCAATCACTACAACCGTCTGTCTGTAATGTTTTTAAACCCTGAATAAATCTACATGCATCACCTTTTTAAATCATTTAATGAGATTTTTGAATATAACTAATGGTTTCACAGCTATGTATACTCATTTATGAAGAAGAAAAATCGTTTAAAGCCGTTGATGTTTATTTTCTGCTTACCTCCGCTTTTTGGTCCGTGTTAACTATTATGTTTACAATAAATAACCTTATATTATTAGCCCACTATTTAGTACTAGTGACAATTGGTTTAAATATTAAGTTCTCAGAAGTTTGAAAACTGTATTTTTATTTTATTAATAAAAACTGCATGTAAAATAATGTAGAAGTTTACTGTTAAGATATGTGATTTAAAGCTTCGAGGTTACTTAAATACTAATGGAGGTTAACATAGGAAAAAATCTGAAATTGAGACTCTAAAACAAACATAAACTTTTTTAAACACAAATTTGATATTCCAATACATAAAAAGATTTTTCTGAAATATAAAATTACAGTTGTAAATTTACAAGTCAAAAACTCTAACAAAATACTTATAAATAATAACGTATTTGTAATTTATTCACGCTTGTTTATAGAAAGGAGTTGGAAAAAGAGAGGGAGTTAAAGAAAATACAAAAGTATTCAGTATAGTGTGTGCTCACAAAGGGTACTAAAGCTATGAAATAAATTACAGATAACATAAAAATCTACAGGAAATGAAACAACACACCATCAAGTTTTCTTTTTTTCTGCGTCTAACGGAACTAGGATTAAGTAAATGCAAAGAAACGTGATCTAATTATGTATTCTTCTGATATAAGAGAGTTTGAACATAATCTTCTTTGTAATGAAAGTCTGTTTTCAATGTTATGTTGATTACGTATTTATGTAGTGTTTAATCTTATACAAAGAATATAAATAGAGTTTTCCAAAGAATACACTGCATTTTATATTAAATCTTTTTAAAAAATACTTTAAGGTTATACTTTAAAGGTTTTAATAATTTTAATTACAGCTGTAGTTTGCTATTCATATTCAATTTTACATCATTTTATAATTAATAGATTAATAGCTATTTTCATCAATTAAAGAATTTTTGAAATGATACACTTTTTTTAATACATACTACTAATTTTCTTTATATAGATTCGAATATTTAATCCTCATTTGAACTAAACAAACAGTTTACCTAAAGAATGTCTCTAAACGTTAATTTTCCAGGCAATCAAAAAATTTAAATGACCCCCAGAATAAAAAAAAATACATGAATCGTTTAGTAATATTTCTTTTAAGTATTTGATATTTTTTCCTACAAATTTAAAATCACAAAAATTAAATAACAACTTAATTTTTGACAGTGTGATTTTAAACACAATAAAAAATCTATTTTTGGCTTGCTAAAATTTGATATCGATTTAGTATCAAGACATATATTCCAATGAAAGAACATACTTTTCCCAAGAAGATATTTCTCTCATACCACTACGACACTAACGCAGACGAAGACCCAGAAAAATATTTGACATTGTATCAGCCATCCAAATAAGTACAGAAATAACCCAAACTAGATACGAACGATACCCTAACTATTTGCGATGTATCCTGCCAGTGTCGAATGTGTCCTTTTATCTGACAAAACTGTTTGCAGGCTCGTCGTGCTTAGGTGATAGCTTCTTCTCCCCCTCTAGTTGATCCGTCTTCTTCCATGGCTTCAGTTGACGGTCAGAAAATCGATTTCTTCTCTCCTTTTCTCAACTGATGCTTTTCAGTAATGGTGGCTATAGGCCAAAGATGCATTCTCTGCTTGGGTCTGCCGTTACTTTTTTTATGGACACAAAAAATAGGGTCTGGGGTTTACTATTAGTTGTGTACTAAGGGGGACTTTACAGAGCATAATTATTATCTATTTAATAGATTATAAAAAAATGCCTAAGACATTGTTTCAATAACAATCATATTTTGATTAGTTTAAAAGAAAAGTCAGGAATACGTTTTGCGTTTTGAAATTGGTAGTCTTTCCGCACTTATAGTTTATATTGTAATCTGCTTACAGTGGTAAGTTTATTAAAACCTTTTATTATTTAGTATTTCCCATTTAAATTAAAAAAATGTTTAACAACTATTCATTTATATATGCTCCTTGTTTTTCATATACGTTATAATTTTGGTTTGTTTTTAAACAAATAATAAACTCCAAAATTGTTACTTTGTTACTAAGATATATGCATTAAAATAACTCTGGGGTCTTATAGTATTTCAAAGACTTAGTCATGATCTTCTTTGGATAATATAAGGGACTTAAATCACTCTCTTCGTATCTAATTTCTTGAATAATCTTGAAATCCTCTTAAGTATAAAGACAATTTAAGGACCTTATAACAATCGGAAACATAATCTTAATATTGTTTTATACGTTTTTGAAATAATATTTTCAAAAAGATATATGAAATATATTTAGATATATGAAAACAATATTTTTTTTCTAATTCATTTCTTTAACAATTCGAACGAAAGTATGTATATAATAAATTTCATTTTATCTTGTAGACGATAACTTTTTGATACTCGAGACAAAAATAAAGAATACTACTTTTTAGATAATTCTTTTATTTTAAACTTGAAATGCAATTTAAATCTTAACTCATTTAAAATATATACATTTTACATAATGAATAAAATAAAATTATATTGAGATAAAAATAACTTTACTGCCCATTAATAAAGTGTAATTAATTGCACATAATTTGAATGCGTGGATAAGTATATAAAAAAATCAAGTTGTTTATATATAAGTCATGTTAAAATCTCAATTGATTGCTTAAAAGCACCAATATTAATCTTTACTTATTTTGTTGCTGATATATAATTATCAACCTTTAAACATAAACATAATTAACTTTTTTCTGAATATATATTTTCAGAAAAAGTAACAGCAAAGAAATAATCTTGCCTGTTATTATCAGCCCCATATTATCATAAAAAGTACTTTCCTGTTTAAAAAAAACTTAAAATTATTTTTATCGGGGGATGTGCAGCTGTCGTGAAGGAATTGTCCCTGTTTTAACACGACCTTTCAGTATTTCGTCTGTTTGTCTGTACATTTTTTGTTATACATTCACGACTAAACGCGTTGTTCTGTTTTCTTCAAATTTGGCATGAATGTTGCTTGAAGTCATTAATATCGACCATATATGTTTTATCATTTATTTATTGTGGTCTCAAGGTCTACTGTTTCCTGAACTACTACTTAAACCTGTGAAAAAACAGATTTTTTTAAAATTCATATTTTAAAAGTTGAATCTTTATATTTCCTTAATGGATGTATACAGAAGTAACGTAAAATAAATAGTAATTTTTATTTTACCCAAAATACCGTTTTCCAACATTTTCGAGTTCCCTTGTAGAATCTATTCAACATTTTCGAGTTCCCTTGTAGAATCTATTCAACATTTTCGAATTCCCTTGTAGAATCTATTCAACATTTTCGAGTTCCTTTGTAGAATCTATAACAAGACATCTGAGCAACATGCAGACAGGGACGGTTTTGTGCAAAAAATAGAATGTATGAAAACGGCAATTAACATTTAAATCCACAATTGTAAACACTAATTTTCAAATCAGTTCGAGACGCAAATTCTCATAAAAGTGCTGAATCCATTTGCTGTTTCTAAAACTTCTCCCAAAATACAGTTTAAAAATTCGCTTACGGGGACTAACTACTAACGACACTATTAATAAATAACTGACGTGTAAATATAGATGCTTTGCAAGCCCCCTTATGTTATGATCGATGTCTAGGAAACTAGTCAATATCTACATAAAGCAGTTGTAGAGCTACATTATTAGGGATGCTTAAACAGTCTGAAAACTTTTACGGACATCTTAATTTTCAATTTTAATACGATTAAGCTTACAAATGTCCCTAAATGATAAATTAAAAATATATGCAAAATGTTTGGCTCCTCAGAACTGGTAAGCCACCAATAAAGTTATATTATAGATACTAGATTTAAATAATATTTAGAAAATATATTTCTACCGGCGATTACGGGATGCTTAGTTCTGAAGGGGACTCATGTCTATTGTTAAGGTGCCTAGTCCATTCAACTGTATGAGCGGTTAGAAAAATGTTCAAATTGCAACGTTGTTTTCTTTTTAAATAATCTAATTTATATTTTCAATACAGTTATATACGTATTTAAATTTTATTAAATATATATAGACCGTGTTAAGTAACAATGTATCAACTCAGAAATTAAAATATATATCATTTTCAACGTAAATGGAAGCCTAAGGCTTCCCTTTCTATGCTAAAAAATCAGTAACGGTAATGGGCATATAGAGCCGATTCATATATTTTAAATTCATATTTTAAAAGTTGAATCTTTATATTTCCTTAATGGATGTATACAGAAGTAACTTAAAATAAATAGTAATTTTTATTTTACCCAAAATACCGTTTTCCAACATTTTTGAGTTCCCTTGTAGAATCTATTCAACATTTTCGAGTTCCCTTGTAGAATCTATTCAACATTTTCGAATTCCCTTGTAGAATCTATTCAACATTTTCGAGTTCCTTTGTAGAATCTATAACAAGACATCTGAGCAACATGCAGACAGGGACGTTGTTTTCTTTTTAAATAATCTAATTTATATTTTCAATACAGTTATATATGTATTTAAATTTTATTAAATATATATAGACCGTGTTAAGTAACAATGTATCAACTCAGAAATTAAAATATATATCATTTTCAACGTAAATGGAAGCCTAAGGCTTCCCTTTCTATGCTAAAAAATCAGTAACGGTAATGGGCATATAGAGCCGAGAATGGACATGTAGCGAATTGTTGCAGCATAAATTTTCCTTTGTTGGTCAATTGGTTTGGTATTCAATGGTTGCCTTTAAAGCAATTTTTTTTTCAAAATGAACATTGTATGGGTTGATACATTGTTGCAATAACACGGTCCATATACGCTTTCAAAAAACATCCCAACACTTTGTACGCATTTCTGGAAAAACTGGAGACGCATTGACGCACATACCGCTTAGAGAGAAAATAATGGCATACAAAGAATATGAATCTTATCTTCTACGTTTGATCTGGTATATAATTTATTCTCTTTAGCCTAGTTTAGGGTACCTCGACAACATATTTCATTAGAAAAGCTAAATGCCAAATCTATATTTCGAATAACAAAAGGGCCCTCGGAAGAAAGTGGTCGCTATAACGAAAAAATTATGACATGAAAATTAGGTAACCGATTGGGTCTTATCAGTGGTGGTCGTTATAAGGAAGGGGTCACTAAATCGTTGGATCGTTATGTTTTTCTGATACTAGGGTTCGCCATACTCGAAGGACTCTTTAGCACATAGTATCTTTTTGCCTGGGAATGCTATTTTTCGTATATCGAGTCGGACCCCTACCTGGGCTATGTGTCGGGGCTATCAATACGCTAAATGCGATTAGCTAAATGCTAAAACTATATTTCGAATTACAGAAGGGCCCCCAGAAGAAAGTGGTCGCCATAACGAAAAAAATATGAAAATTAGGTAACCGATTGGGTCTTATCAGTGGTGGTCGTTATTGGGAAGGGGTCACTAAATCGTCGGGTCGTTATGTTTTTCTGATACTAGGGTTCGCCATACTCGAAGGACTCTTTAGCACATAGTATCTTTTTGGCTGGGAATGCTATTTTTCGTATATCGAGTCGGACCCCTACCTGGGCTATGTGTCGGGGCGATCAATACGTAGGTAAGGGCGCTGTCGTGCGATCCGGCAGATGGCAGCAGGAGCGGCGGTGTCCCCCTCCCTCCGGCTTCCAGTCCAGTCTCGCGCTGATCCCGGAGCGCGACGCGACATTGTGTGGGGGTCCTTGGACTCCACTGATCCTGTCTCTGGACTACCTTGCGACCCGGATGCGATAGATAGCAGGTAACTCTCTCTCTCTCTCTCGATCGATTCTTTTCGATACTCGGATTCACTGCGATTTCTTTCTCTCTTTTTTTTTGCTCTCTCTCTCTCTCTTCCATGCAGTGCGAGAGAAAGAATCGATGAAGGAAGTAAGGAACAATTAAATTCTTTCCCGATTAATAATCGATAGGAAAGAGGAACATACCGCGGCAGTGGTTCGGAAGGCCATCTCGGTTGTCATTTGTTAAGTTGTGGGAGTAAGTGCAACACATGACAATATTAGAGAAAGATTAGTTGGAGAATCAATTTTGGAATTATTAGGAAGGGATTGTTTTGGGTTTCAGTTTTGATTTATAGATGTGAATTTGTTTGATCGAAACGTGTCTTTTGACATCTAAATTGGTATGCTTTTTCTGTTTCATTATTTTGATTTATCTATTAAGAGACTTCATTTTATGAATGGGAAATTGTTATTTTCCTCAAATATTTTAATATTTGTTTGAAAATGTATTTAAATCGAATAATAGAGAGTAAGAATATTATGGATTTTTGTTTATTATTGAAAAACATTAACAAAATATATTTTGTTTATGTATAATTCATTTTGTAGAACTAATTTAAAGTCCCACATTTATGCAATTAATTTTCATCTGTCACTTTGTTTAAAATACAATGCGGTTTGAAAAGTTATTTTCCATAAGTTTTCATATAAGTTAACCTTAATTTTCAGAAAACTTATTTATATTTCAAAAACATCCTTGTCATTTATAATATTTCGTACTTTTGAATGAACATTTCAGTAATAAACAAATGTCTTAATAAGTAATGAAGCAGCGGGAAAATGAACTTGTATTTGCAATGTCGAAGTAGTATTGATTATCTCTCTAAACACAAACTTATTAAAAAAATGTATAACATAATTGAAAAACTAATAGTACTGTTAAAAATAGGAATTTGAAAATAAATAAATAGCACTTCCTTTCATTTATATTTGATGCTTATCCTAACAAAAGTTTCAATTTTGAAATAGACATGTAGTCAAAAATGAGTACAATGAGTAGATACTTTTGCAATGGCTGCTTTGCCTCATTTTACGAACTTGTCTATGATACAAAATTCAACTTACATAATTTTCAATTAATATGCATATAGAACATAACAAATATATACACAATTACAACAGCATTATCAGTAATTGAACACAGGTTCTCAGCATCGCTGCATGGTGCTTTATCTGTTTCACTACCATGCTGACGTTAAGAATTATAATCAGACGAAATGTTAGAAAAGGTGAGCCAAAGAATGATAAGTAAGATAACTGAGTTGTAATAACTCAGTTTCTATTTGACCAATCGAGATCAAATGAACTGGAAAACCTTCTTATAACCTACTATTTTAAGTTTGTCAAATTTCATTAAGATCTCTTGAACAGAAGCTGAGATTAGCGATATCTAATGAAATTGCTACTTTATGAAAAAGTACAGTTAATTGCATTTGAGAATTGCACACATTCGTTTACAATTCAATTATACTTAAAGAAAAACGAGTAGGTTCAGATTCTTATTTTTAAGTAAATATTTTTTTGCAGTAAAATAGCAATATTGTTTAGCAAATTGAAAGTCAACTTTTTAAAAACATTTGTGGTTATAAAACAATTTAAATTTGGGTAATCTCTCCCTGTTTAGCTGTAAAATTCGAAAATAATGCATCATTTAAACTTTAAATCCCATGATTATTTAATATTAAATCCTTGGATTTATTGTACATTTATTTGATTTTTTTTTCTAATTTCAAAATCAATTGTTATAAAATAAGCTTGTGTTAAAATAAAGACGCAAATTTATATGCACCTTTCTTTAAAGTAGTAATTTTTGATGTTTAGTTATATGATCATTATCTCGTGCAATAATTTGTAGTTGTTTTATTGTTTGAACTCCTAATACACATACAGTCCCAAATCAATATTTTATAAACAAAGGAATTGCTATGTATTCTATTCATACCCAATACTACCACTCCCCTAGGTACACTATAAAAAAAGTACTTAAAATTGCGTAAATGAACCGACTTTTTTTAGTAGCATTGATGATCAATGACGTATTCAAATTTAAGTAACCGTACTTTCTCAAAAATAAACGGTATGATTCAATAATGCTAATATCAGCTTCTGTTCAAGCCATCTTAACAAAGTGACCTGGCAAACTTAAAAAAGTTGCTTAGAAGAGGTCTTTCCACATTATTTGATGTCGATTGATTAAATGGAAACTGAGTTATAGTAGATCAATTTTCCTACTTCTCATTTTTTTGGCACATCTTTTAACATTTCTTCTGTTTATAACTTCTTCAAATCGCCCTGGTAGTTTAACGGATAAGGCTCTAGTCTGCGGAGCCTGAGAATCTGAGTCTGATTCCCGGTAAGTCTTGATTTTAATTGTCGATATCTATTAAAAGGGATTTATGAAGGCAGGCTATATAGGCTAGCATCTGCTATTTTTATTCATTGTACTCAATTTTGAGTACATGTCTTTTTCAAATTGAAACTTATGTATTCGGAGCCATGATAATCATCAAATGTACTCAAAAATAAGCAAATTTTACTTATTTTTGAGTATTTATTTTTAACAGTGTAATAAATACCAATGTATCTTATTATTATTATTTAACTTTAATATATAATTCTCTATAAAACAGTTTTACTAAATGAATATTTCTCATATTTTTTGGATTATTAGAGATGTAGTGTCTTTAGAAAAAAATATTTCATCCGTAAATTCCGATTGTATACAAAACAGAGCTTGAGATGATGTTTTTGTGCGATTTAATGTCAAGAAACGTTGCAAGCGTTTTGGACATAAATAAGAACACATGGCAAATGTAGCTTAAAACAATAGGTAGCTTCATCACCCCGCATGGCTGCCTCTTGAGATTATAAAGACTCAATACTCGCCGAACCATTGTTTGACGACCAAATTTATGCTCATCCTTCAAAATGCTTAGAATCAGTTTAATTAGTGCAACTATTCTTTTCTTTCTCTAAAAGCATTATGGATTCTATGACTCGAGTCATGTCAATCTAAAAAAAAAGAGAATGTTGTTGTAAAAAAAGTACTAAAAACTGCGGTCTTTCTGAACGAAACTTATATTGTTACCTGAAAGTTTTTTTTTATATTTTATTGTTTCTTAAGCATAGTAGTGTAAAGAAGACAAATATCCTTTTGTTAAAAATGTAATTCAGTTTTTATCTTATAGACATTTTATATACGACAACTATGATAGCCTATAATTCAAAACTATATTTTAACTAATTTTTGTAAGTGCACGTTCACATTTACTAAGTTAAGATCAGTTAAAATTGGTAAACTGCTATCTTTGGTTAGCGTTACAGAATAACTAACGGATTGAATGGAAAATTAATATACACTTTATATAACATATTTAATATGAGCCGTCTAGTTTCAAAACCAGGTAGATCCATTTTCATAAATTATACAGGAGACGCCAAAAACAATTGACAGCCACATATTTTTGGATTTAATTCCGTGATTTTCAATGCAATTTTATACTGGATTCCGACACTTTTGGTCAATACCGCTTTCCAAGGTGATGTAGTGCATTGAGAACTTATGAAAAAAACATATTGCAAAAATTGTGAATAATACAAAACCATTACCATGTATTTATTTAAAACATAGCTTTACAAGGTACTGTTTGTATCTAATCAAGCTTGATTTTAAAACCTAAAAATTTGTATTTTTATACATAATCCAGCTACCAATAAAAAATAATCATTTAACACATGTAAAAGAGCGTATAGTACTAAAAGGCATAGAAAAATTCGTATATAAGTTATTTTGCTCTTACTAATGTAGAATTAGATCATCCATATTGAAACTAAAGAAATGTATATAATTAAAATAAAAAAATGCATATAATTAAAGTCAAAGAAATGTATATAACTAAAGTCAATAAGAAAAACCATAAAAAATATTTGTTTTAACAGTGTTCATTTTCTATAATCATATCAATACTCCCAAAAGATTTTTAGAGTAGTAATATTACAATTGAAGGCTTAACGCGTACTCAAATTTCAAGAAAGACGCTATTTTCTTCTCACGATTAGTTCCCAATGCCATCAATAAATCTCGAAAACGCAGACAATAAGAGAAGCAGCGAGCCTAACTCATTCTGACGCAAACCGTGGCTCGCATGGGCTGCGCACAACCACCGAAATCTGACAAACGCAGAAACAGCGCTCAAGAACATAAATTGCTCATCTTTGCATCAGTATTATTTTGTTCCGTCTTGACAAAGCATCTAAGAAAAGAACAAGAAAAAATTCACCTGCAGGAAAAACTCCCTCCCCTTTCCACTCTAGACAGCGGTGACTAAAATAAAACCGGGCGACAACCTATTTACTTCTTTTAGCTATTATGTTTTGGAGTTTTTATGTTCAACTGCAGCTGTTACTTCTCTGCTGATGAGATCCTTGTAATCCGTTTCGGGAAGATTTCAATCTTTTGTCCTTATATCCCTTAACTATTTCTCAGAGAATGGAGAAGCTCTTTTTATTTCCGTGTGTTTGGTATGCCAAGCACCCCAATTAATAGGGGGGATGCGATTCTAAAGTTAGAAACAATTGCTGGTTTTTTTTTTATGCTTGGGTTTTAAAGAAGACCCGTCTCAGCATTCTTTTCAATAGCAAAAGGCTTGAACCTTTGCCAGTGACTCGTGAAAGCTGAATTCGCGGAAGCTGGATATTGTTTTGTAACAAAAAGCTTTTTCAACACTTGCAATACTTTTCTTTCCCTATGTAACTGCTCGGAAATTGAAGAACATACATTTAATTTAAATATCTATATTTAGTGTCATATGAGAAAATCGGTCAAAAAAATCCTAATCTAATAGTTTTTTTAATTACAATATTTTCCTATAAACGAAAGCCTTGCATAATTATATACTTATGTTTAAAACTATAAAAAAAGTGGATTATTATTTTCAATATATCTCAATGATAAGATCACCTTCTTCTTATATGAATATCTCGGGTTCTATTCTTGATGGTGACTCTCAACAAGACTGCGCCCCCACCCTTAGCTTCCATCAATAAATTCAAGTAAAAACCCTTGGAACCAAGTAGACAGTATTAATCTCAAATGCTCCGATTAATTTTTTTGTCACAAAAAAAAATATATTCGTCAAAAATAACAAAATATTTCGTCGTTAGGGGATGAACTAACAAAATATTTTGTAATATTTGACAAAAATTTTAATCCGAGCAATTTAACGAAACCATTTTTAACGTTGTAGAAATTTGAAAAAGCTATAAATTCAAAATTGATTCTCTATACATAATAAAACTGAGAACATGTGTTTAAAAAACATATACGCACTCGTAACTATAATAAGTAAGAAAACTGTCATATGTTAGTATATTTTGCTTGTTTCTATGTATCTTTTATATACATTCTGGAATTAAATATTCATAATTTTACCTAGCCATGATTCCGAAATGAGCGTTAAAAAAGTTATCAGAAAAATTCTTAATTTTATATTAATAGAAGCAATACTAACATTCAATATATTTGTAATATTTTTCTGAATATTACTTAAAGTTTCTCCTCGCTTGAATATTTATAAGAAATATATTCATTCATTTGGTTTCAAAGTATAAAAAAAAGAAATTGTTTAAAAAAAATTCTAGGGTAGGGTAAAAGGGGTGGGCGGGGGGGGGGAGGAATGGGATAAAAATTACTATAGTTAGTTTGAAAAAGTTACTAATTAAAAAAAACCACTTCGTCTAAAATAGAGTACATTTGAGCGCATAAAATTATATTCCTCGGTGATTTAATTCAAGTTCTAAAGTGTATGAGTATAAAAAAATAACTTTAATAGTTTGATGCATGGAAACTTTTATATATAAAAAATAAAACTTCTCTATATAAAAAATAAAACTTCTATATATAAAAACTGTGTTCTGTATAGAAGAGAATCCTTTTAATTCATGCCAATGAAAAAAAATCTACTTTATGAGAAAATGGGTATTGAATTTTTAATGTTTAAGAATAGTAAATTCGGAAAGTTTTGGCGATCTTCGAAAAAAGTGCAATATTCTACAAAAATTTAATTTTGATGCTTATAAATGCAAGAGTTAACTGCAATATATTTACCACTGTTTATACTTTATTATAATAAAGTCGCATATCTGTTGATTTACAAATATACTATCAACAAAAGAATATAATCTCAATATCTTTAAAATAATCTCAAACAAGATATATTATGTCAATCCCTCCGGATTTTAAACCTCGCATTCATAAAACTAATTGATTCTATTTTCTACGTTTTAATTTGTTTATATTTACCTATTTGAAAAATTTAATAAATTAAAAGGAGACTGTATAAAATTAAAAAGTAATATGTATACAGGTTAGAACAATTATATTTGTATATAATTGTTAAAACATAAAACGCATCTTTTTAATAAAGAGTAATTTTTCGAATTATCAATAAAGTACCCATAAAAATATATATAAAACTTTTACGTGTCCACTGAGCAAAAGATATGGCTTATTCTGCATAGCATTCAAATAAACACAAAGTAATAATCTACTTCATGCAATTATGCAATTAAGAAAATTTTATTTTTGTTGTCTTAATGCACGCTAACAGCATTAGATCGAACACGCCAGTGCCATTAGCAGAAGTTTGCGCAAGGATGCACTTAATAATAAAGTATAAAGAGGTAAGATACATATAATAACAAAAATGCACTTATGTGGTATCGTTTTTACCTAATAAAATAGAATGTTTATGAGGAGCAGTCGAATACAGACAAAATGTATTCGATTACGAAAAAAGGTTTGTCTAGACATTTTGTCTGGAAGATTTTGAGAAGTGAATTATGTGGTTTATCTTCAAGATAAAAGCTTAAAACATAGAAATTATTTT
Organism: Troglohyphantes excavatus; assembly: GCA_963932185.1. Classification (NCBI taxonomy): domain Eukaryota; kingdom Metazoa; phylum Arthropoda; class Arachnida; order Araneae; family Linyphiidae; genus Troglohyphantes; species Troglohyphantes excavatus. Next base: position 37,309,314 of record OZ010672.1, read on the forward strand.
TTCAAATTCATTTTTGTTTTCAGCGTTGGAAACTAGTTTAAGTTTATGTTTGCATTTAAATTGAAATAGACGTGATGTACTAACAAATTCTGGTTTTATGTTGTTAAATTTGATCTCTCTAAAAGCTTTTAGATAATAACGATACATTGTTTTATAATCCATAAAAGAGATTTTCCCATCTTCTTTGTGCGGTTATTAAGTAATGTGTATAAAAAAACGTTTGATACATATTTGATATGTAAGACTTCAGACAGTTTTCTTAAAATATTTCAATAAAATTTTACTGTAAATTATTTAAATAGAAATGTCCAACTTTGACAAGAATTATTTATATTTCAAAGGATATATATTTTGCATTCATTTATTATTTAGATTAACTATTCACAATTAAGTTTAAGGTGTCGTTATACATTAATGAAAACATAATGAAATTATTCAATGTTTAATTTAATATTTAACTAAGTTTAAGGTTTTTATACTTAACTAATATTTTTCACAAACACAAACAAATATTAAAATACATTTGGATTTTCTTTTTATTTCAATAGACTTCATAAATGCATTTTATCCAAATAAATGGCGGCATATTAACCAATATTTTCGCCAATTTTCTATTAAAATACATATAATATAAATGCTAGTCTATTAAACAATAAAACGTTACAAACTTTATAAAACTTTCTAAGTAGTTTAAATATTACAAACTCAAATAACAGGAATACGCTTTTAGTTTCAATAAATTAATATATATCTAAATAAAAAGTACGTTGATATTTGTAAGAACTTCCATAACTATTCAAAACAGTGCTATTATAAACGCATGAAACCTTATTGCCTCAATCTAATTATGTGTAAAATTTCTCATTTATATTTACGATGCTATTTTATGGACTTTTTACCCGATAATTTTATATAAATGGATTAAATATTTCAAACAAAATATAGATTATTTAATAACTTCTATAAACAATGTTAAACCTACTTAATAAAAACTATTATTTAATAAGAAATACCCTCTATTAATAACAACCAAAATTATTTCAAGTCTATACAAACTCAAAGCTTTCTCCTAATCACTCCAATTCGATCTTATCGTCCCGTCCCTGAACACAAAACTTTGATTCACTCCACCTTCAAATAGCCTACAAAATGAAATAGAATCTCTTCAATCTAGCTAAATAAAATCCACTATTTCCTATATAATTCCCCATTTCCGAGAAGTACTGCTTTTAAAAGATGAGCCCCAAACTCCCCTGGAACAGATCCCCAATAGATTGGAAGCCATTCCCCTCAAAAGCACGGACCTCATTAAAAGGCAGCTGCGTGTGCAATGAAAACTGTATTATCGCCCATATACCTTGCAAGGTTTTTAAAGGATAAATTATGCATTTTAATACAGATAAAAGGAAGGTATACTGCGACTGAGTCGCTGAGGTGGGGATGGGGTTTCGATCGATGCTATGCTGGTTTCAAGTGGCTCCCGCCCCTGCGCACTACGCGCAACAACCTCAAATATCAGGCCCCGTGGGAATCTGATCAAGAGATAGGAGTCTTGAGCTTTCAATGGGGAAAATAGACCAAGGTATACGGGGAATTTATTTCCGACAACTTCGATATGGGGAATATGAGACTTGCTGTATTACATTTAAGGAGTCTTTTAGTGGGATAAGATTAAAATATTATTTATTGATGAGAGTATAGACATTTTATTTGTTGTAAAGAAGGGGAAAATATACCAAGGTATACGGGGAATTTATTTCCGACAACTTCGATTTGGGGAATATGAGACTTGCTGTATTACATGTAAGGAGTCTTTTAGTGGGATAAGATTAAAATATTATTTATTGATGAGAGTATAGACATTTTATTTGTTGTAAAGAAGGGGAAAATATACCAAGGTATACAGGGAATTTATTTCCGACAACTTCGATTTGGGGAATATGAGACTTGCTGTATTACATGTAAGGAGTCTTTTAGTGGGATAAGATTAAAATATTATTTATTGATGAGAGTATAGACATTTTATTTGTTGTAAAGAAGGGGAAAATATACCAAGGTATACAGGGAATTTATTTCCGACAACTTCGATTTGGGGAATATGAGACTTGCTGTATTACATGTAAGGAGTCTTTTAGTGGGATAAGATTAAAATATTATTTATTGATGAGAGTATAGACATTTTATTTGTTGTAAGGAAGGGGAAAATATACCAAGGTATACGGGGAATTTATTTCCGACAACTTCGATTTGGGGAATATGAGACTTGCTGTATTACATGTAAGGAGTCTTTTAGTGGGATAAGAATAAAATATTATTTATTGATGAGAGTATAGACATTTTATTTGTTGTAAAGAAGGGGAAAATATACCAAGGTATACGGGGAATTTATTTCCGACAACTTCGATTTGGGGAATATGAGACTTGCTGTATTACATTTAAGGAGTCTTTTAGTGGGATAAGATTAAAATATTATTTATTGATGAGAGTATAGACATTTTATTTGTTGTAAAGAAGGGGAAAATATACCAAGGTATACGGGGAATTTATTTCCGACAACTTCGATTTGGGGAATATGAGACTTGCTGTATTACATGTAAGGAGTCTTTTAGTGGGATAAGATTAAAATATTATTTATTGATGAGAGTATAGACATTTTATTTGTTGTAAAGAAGGGGAAAATATACCAAGGTATACGGGGAATTTATTTCCGACAACTTCGTTTTGGGGAATATGAGACTTGCTGTATTACATGTAAGGAGTCTTTTAGTGGGATAAGATTAAAATATTATTTATTGATGAGAGTATAGACATTTTATTTGTTGTAAAGAAGGGGAAAATATACCAAGGTATACAGGGAATTTATTTCCGACAACTTCGTTTTGGGGAATATGAGACTTGCTGTATTACATGTAAGGAGTCTTTTAGTGGGATAAGATTAAAATATTATTTATTGATGAGAGTATAGACATTTTATTTGTTGTAAAGAAGGGGAAAATATACCAAGGTATACGGGGAATTTATTTCCGACAACTTCGATTTGGGGAATATGAGACTTGCTGTATTACATGTAAGGAGTCTTTTAGTGGGATAAGATTAAAATATTATTTATTGATGAGAGTATAGACATTTTATTTGTTGTAAAGAAGGGGAAAATATACCAAGGTATACAGGGAATTTATTTCCGACAACTTCGATTTGGGGAATATGAGACTTGCTGTATTACATGTAAGGAGTCTTTTAGTGGGATAAGATTAAAATATTATTTATTGATGAGAGTATAGACATTTTATTTGTTGTAAAGAAGGGGAAAATATACCAAGGTATACGGGGAATTTATTTCCGACAACTTCGATTTGGGGAATATTAGACTTGCTGTATTACATTTAAGGAGTCTTTTAGTGGGATAAGATTAAAATATTATTTATTGATAAGAGTATAGACATTTTATTTGTTGTGAAGAAGGATTTTAGAAAGAGAAATAAATTTTGAAAAATTATTAACTTTGATAAGGTAATCATACTTATTGACAATTTTGTATTAATGGTAATAACCATAGAAAATTAAATACTTCGTTAAATGGTATTTAGCTTTTTTACATTAAAAAATAAATTTAAGTATTACAATTCCCAAGTTGAATACGCTTTTTGCCTTATAGCGTAAAATCAAAAACCAATATCAATAAACAACATTATAATAAATTTAACAAATCAGGTATAAAATAATGTGAAACATTTTAATTAAATATATATATATCCTATAAATAAGTTACTGCATAATATTCAAAATGTCATAATTCCTCATTAGTACCTTCCACGCTTAATTAATGATTTATTAACATGTACAAAATTATTAATTGCCATAAAGAAAATAGAATGTGTATGGTTGAGAAGTCCCGTTTATTTTTTCTTTTGCGAGAAAAACTTTTGATTTTTAATTTACCAGATTAATTTAATGTATATATCGGAAAATATACTTATTAACATCATTACGTGTTAACAAGTTTAACAACATTGCATGATGTTGAACAAACTACAAACATTTAATCGATTGCAATAATATTTTGTCAAAAAGTTAGCTTATTTTTATCAAGTTTAATAAACTTCTTCTATATTTTTAAATTGTGAAAAATTTATCATGTTTTTAAAAATATATATATATTCCGTTTTATACTTATTAGTGCAGAAAAAATAATTTTTCGCAAGTGATATTTATAGTCAAGTCTATACACTCATTAACATATATTTCTTATGAAAATATATAATATCAATTACAAAAAACAACTATTATATGCACATTTGTTGAGAAAACAGAGAGAGAGATAATACATTTTGTTCAACTTTTATTATTAACACATAAAACATTTATATCATAAATTTAGTAGCGTATAAATTAACTTACATGAGTAAAAAATATTTTTTAAATGTATTTTGATATAGTGTAAATTGTACAATGGTTGGTTGGCAACAAAGAAAATAATCGAAGAAGTAGACAAAAAAATCAATCGAAAATGATGAATGAACGGAATAGACAAACGATCGAAGAATGATTAATCTCTTAGAATAATCAAGCTATCACATTATATCAACCTGACAATAAAATAGACACCATCATAAGCTCAAAGTAACACTGTTAAAAATAAAAAACAAGTAATAACTAAATATAATAAAATTATCGGATTTTACCAAAAGAACTAAACTTTTTCATATCGATTTTTATCTATTTTGTTTACGATTTTATAACTACCCCAAAAACATTTTAAGAATCTGAAACGAAAATGTGTTTAAGCGCCGTATTTGCCGAGAAACATATGAGGATTATCCTTCGGAATGGGAAAGTAAATAATAAAGTATAAAATGAAAAGAAAAAAGTGCAACGAAAATTTTCGGCTGTTATGTCTCCTACTAGTTTTTTTTTATGTCCGGATGATATATTATTTTTTTAGCTTTATGATTTTGGAGCACTTGTCTCTCAACTCCCAGCTCTCGGAGGTGTTTAGCAAAAATAATGTTTTTAAAGATGGATTTATTCAATCCACGTAAATGGTTTATTCCACACTTAAATGCGCTGCGTTTTACTGGCTTTTTGCTAGAAAATTAAAAAAAAAAAATTAGACAAAATTATAACGTGAACGAAAAAATTTAACTTCGTAAAACAATGAGTTTATCAAGTATGTTTTAAATTCCATAAAATGAACATAAGTAAAAATAACTCAAAATGGCAAACTAATTAATTTCTGAGTATTTTTAACATTTAAGTAATAATTTTTAATAAAATACAATTATATCTAGTTTAATAACTATTTATTTTTATTTTTAGAAAGTGTAAATTGAAATAACTAAAATATTTTTAAAATGTCATAATTAAATTGAATATTTAATTTTAAATATGCTATATGAATACGATACAATGAATACGAACATATGAATACAACTTTTGCAAAAAAATATATTTATTGACCTTAGTTTGATTGTGATAATAAAAAATCATTTAAAAAAATCCATAATTTTTAAGAAATTTTCTACCAAATACCTTATTAAAAATCTATGAATAAATTTTTCAAAGAAATACTAACTACCAATACACCTTCATATTAGCTTAAATAATTAAAAATATCAACGAAAATAATGAAGCTTTTAATCCAGCGCACAATAAACCTTACGAAGATACGATACAATAAACTTAATTTGTAGCGAGCAAATACTCAAATTAATGTAAGTGCATCCGTGATAAAAGGAAATAAAATATCCGTTCAAAAAACGTTTGAATGAAAGGAAGCACATTCATTCCATTTGCCGCGACATTTCACGGGTTCGTTTCATTGCAAGGAAAGCTAAATTAAAATCTCTCCAAATCCTTTCTCTAAATGGGTGGGGAAAAAGGAAAATACAGATACTTGGGGTGGCAGACCATTTATTGTCCTGCCCATTACCACAAACGCCCGTTTTATTTTTAACGAAAAACCAATTGGGTAAATGCAACAAGCCAAACAATGAAGTCTCTCTCCCTCTTGTCACTTTCTAGTTCATTATTACCTTTACTGACAGAAACTATGGGTTTTAATGGAATATTTCGGAAAGTTGTTTTTATCTTTTGCACATCTTTATTTGCGCATTTGAATGTTTTGATGAGGTTTTTTATCTACATTTTTTTAGGCTATATTTACGTATATTTTAAGTATGAAAATGTTTTTGAAGTGTATTTTTTATAAATTTCACTTTAATACGTTTATTTTCACAAATTAGCCTTACTATTTTATTCGGATTCTTACCATTTTATTTATTATTATTTGGCTTTACCATTTCTTAATTTATGAATATTAACTCGTTTTTTTAAAGATTTAATTAAAACGTTATTGTACAATTTAGCACGTTAACAACAACTTTAACAAATGCGGTAATATACATAAAATGTAAAATATAATCTTTGTTATCATAGAAGTTTTTTTTTTATTATTTATTTATACACAAGGCCTTTATAAATAACATTTATTAAAATGTGTCTTACGATAAATAAAATGAATTACAAACTTGTATCCATATTGTTAAACTTAAAGTCATTCTATAATAAATATATTTTAAATCTAATAAATAATAAAATATCTGAGTTTTTTTTTTTAAATCAAATTATAAAATATATGAATATGTTTACTTTATATATTAAATAGTATGGAAAAAGCATCGTATGATATTACTTATATTGACTATACATTAATATATTGTACTAGATTTGTACATGATATTTGCTAAAATGATTATTATCTATTAAGTAATTACAATGATGCTTCTCTTACCATACTTTTAAGATGTATTTTTAATATAATGTTAGGTTTCTGTCTTCTATATTTATAATATAATTTTTTTATTTAATATAATTTCTTAATCAATTACAAATTTAAGAAAAAGGCGTCCATTGATTGTAATTTGATTAACATTTTTGATAAAGTACCTATAGATTAATTGATTGCGTTTGAAATAAGCATAATACGTATCAAATATTTCACAAATATTTACTTAACTTTATTAACAAATCCTATGAACTCAGTAATTAACTATCTAATATTACGAACCGAAGGGTGGGTATTTGTGAAACTAAAATATCACTATTAAAAATACTTCATTCTAACAAATATGGTAGGAAAAATTCTTATGATACTATCTAAATATAAATAACAATCGTCTGCAAACTTCACTGCCCAAAAATATCTTAAAATCAAAACATTATTAAAATGTAGCATGTATTTTCCTATATTCTAAAAACAATTCAGATGAATGTTAAATTATACTTCTAACAATGCCCCAAAATAAAACTCGCAATCTTGGAGCAGATGCCTTTGAGCAAAGTTTTCTCTCACCGAAGCCAATAATTATCCCCATTGATTGCTAACGTCGTTGAGCAAATGCAGCCAAGACAATACGGCCAAGAAACAGAAAAAGAAAGTGTCGCCATTGTTGATTGCCTGACGTCATAGCCTCTATAATTGGATTAAGAAGCCTCATTCCTCACCCTCCATTCTGTTTACCTGCTCGCATCTTTTTCATTGGAGTCGTGCTTTTGTCTGCCGCCTCAAGACACACTTGCAATTGTGAGTGTTGGTATACTTCTACTTTAAGCGGATTTATACTTGCAAAAAATACCGCGTTTTTTAAGCGGAGATTCGGCCAAGTATGATTAGATCTTGGAATACCTTATTGGTTTCTAAGCTGGATTTCTGGCAATCGTAAATGTTTGATAAGGGTGAGATGTAAAGGAATGTAAGGTTTTTAATATTTATTACTTAACCAAAGTGCAAGATTGCCATGGGATTAAAAGGATTACCACTAGAAGGATAGTAAAGACAGTGCTTTTGGAAATACGCTTTAACGTTGCAACATGTATCCGTTTCTACTGGAATATCCCGGTTATCAGTAAGATATTTTTCATACTGTATTTGTAATACCTTTTGCATTAAAAATCATTACGAGTCACGGTTACTAATAATTGATAAGTATGAATTTGGTGAAAGGTGACGCCTAGAAGTGAAATGCGCTTGGATGTGATAGTTTCAAAATGATGAGACTGATGGTTGTAAAATGATGAGACTGATGTTTCTATTTCAATGGTGAGACTGATGAAGTGTGTTTCAGCCCCCAGGTCCTCCCTCGACCACCCCTCACCATGGCTGCTGTAGATCCCTTGCCTGCAGATGGCCCATCCGTCACCCTCACCATCCGACTTATCATGCAGGGAAAGGTAAGTGCTCTTCGTTATCTTTAGAAATAGCACGTTGGAAAATCATTGCTTACCTTTGAAGTGAACATTAAAAAATAGCACCCAGCTGATTGGTTTACTAGGTTGAAAATAGGAATCTAGCGATAACTAGCTTAGTATTTTATGTTATGCCTATTTAATGACTGAAACGATTATTTGATTTGATTGATACTTTGATAATTTACGTAAATTCTAAAACTTGGTATATAAATAGTTTATATGTGGTGCTGAGTTGGTGTCTTACGAAATTTTACTGCTAAAATCAGTTACAAGTAATAAGTAAAGGTAAATTACGTTAGGACAAATTTACTCGAATGAAATGTTGTGATGATTATAAATACATTAATATTGCTTACATATTAAGTGGTTAAATTACTTTAATAAAAATTAAATTTCATGAAATTGAGCTTATGGAGAAATAGGCCAAGATGATAATTAAAAAATGTGTTTTAGTGTAACAACTCATAACATTGACAACAACATTATTATTTTTAATTCAAACTATCGTATAACCTTAATTGGAAACATCAGATAATATCTTGACTACAGAGTTGCTATAATAATTGTTGGATTAGTTAATGTTACAAATGAATCCTTCAGGCTAGGTGAAATGGGGATCCTTGCATTTTAAGCCTCTAGGAAAGTTGTGATTCCCATTTCCCGGTTACGGTGTGAATTTCCAAGGCTCGTTGAATGCTTTTTTTTTCGGCTAACTTTATGCAATAGATAGCGTCTATGTTAATATTGTGCATTATATGCAAATTGCTCCCGTTAATCTCTCTTAACAGTGTAAATGAATATTGTAAAGAAAACATACTTAAGCATTTATTAATAACTTGGCAATTACCTCATACCCTGCTCTGGTTTCTCTTAACACCGTGCTAATCTTTTGCCTTTCACTAAAAAATAATTACCACAAAAATCGTTCAAAAATACCATATAAAATAACGTAAATAACACAAAATCACAAAATGTGTCTACATTACTTTCGTGTTTATTTAATTCTGTGTCATATTTGTTTAAATTTCTTTGTATAAAATTTTATAAAAACATAGAAGCGACCTGCACAAAATCGTTGAAATGTTTTAACCTTTGAAATTATAAAGTAGTTTTTACTGTTGTTCGGAAATTTAAGTCATTTTCAATACATTATTTGTTTATATTTTTCAAAAAAATTATCAAATGATAAAAAGATCTCAAGCCATTATATTTTAAAAATATTGTAAACAGACTTTTTATTAATTTAAAAATTGGGTGCATTGATATAAAAACTGGTCATTTCCAGGACATAATACAGCTTTTAGCGTGCTTTAAAAAACATCATCATAAAGGGTATTTCCTCAGATATAAATATAAATTTGAAAGTGTGTTATAAATAAAAAAGTTGTTTGAGAAATATTCGTAAAGAGAATTAGTTAAAAAGTTTCGAAAACTGAAGACACCTCATGAATTTATAAAAGATTTCTGAATAAAAATTAAAAATACATGAGTAGTCATTAAGAGAAGAAACAAAGTAAAGTTATTTAACCATATTTTAACAGCTCCAATGTTTATCTTCAATATCCTTTCGCGATTTATTTCCGTAAAGCGCCAAGTCTAACGGGCCAATTGCATGTTTGAAAAATATACAAATCTGACAGTTCCTTGTTTTTCTCCTATCCGTATTTTACAGCTTTTTATTTATAGCTACTGAGAAAGTTATTCTTACAATATCCGCGCTTTTTTAGCAGGCTGCTTTCTTTGTGCCAAATTTGACGATCGTTTTCAAATATATTTCTATTTAATTTCGTAAGTTTGTATTTATGCCCAGAAATGTCTTGTTTCAGAAAAATTTGTTTTCTATTCAACAAATACTTTATAGTCGACTAAACATATCCGCGTTATAGTTATTTTTTTTACTTTTATATCTTTTCAAATATTTGACATTTGACTTTGAAAGTGATCTTAGAAGGTTGAATAAATTAAATGTTTTACTGTATCATATTAACATAAATTTAAAAGTTAACTTTTTTAGCACTACAGTAGAATCATCCGGATCAATTGGGACCAGATCCCATCCGGATAATCGAATATCTGGATAATTGGATAATTCACAAAAAATGTTATTTCTTATTTAAAAAAACGAATTATGCTTTAGCGTATAATCTAATTTAACGACTATTAAAAACAATGTCCTTCACCGATAAAAAACTTTTTAATTGTGGATTTTACTGATTTTTTTTTCTCTCAAAGTGATATGGATAATTAGCGACACGCTTTATTTGATCCGGTTAACTGTTTTAGTAAGAAGAATTGAGTTATTTTGTTTAATTTTTTTCCAACTCAAAGATTACAACCTAATTATTAAATTAATTCAATAATTAATCATTTCGGTTATTACTCTGTCATTAAAGTAAATTTTTTATTACTTTCTTATTGTGAAATACAGCATACTTTTGAAACTTCCGAAGACGAAATAAAAAAAATATTAATTAAAACTAAAATATTGTTACAAATAATATTTACCCTACTCGTAAACATACAATTTATAAAAAAAATTACGAATTACTAAAAGGTAGATGAATTCCAAAATCCGAAAAATTAATCAAATTATAAGAAAGCACCGCCCCTTCGACGTGTAATGTATCTGCCATTGAAACATTTTTCACTATTTCAGATTTATAGAGTGCAAGCCTGAATAATCAATTCCCTCACGTACAAGCTTACCTCCCATACATTTAAAATAAAAAATACTATCCTTGAAAAAGGATTCGAAGTAAAAATATTGCGTGTATTGTATTCTTATTCCGCTAAGATACCGTGTTTTTCGATTCCTCCCAACACCTCGAACGTGTTAGCAGCATAGAGAAATGCACCTCGGATAAGGGATAAGTGATCGAGATACGATGTCCTGAATCACTAAACAGATTCTTCAGACAGCTCAATGAATCCTAATTCAAAAACACATGCGGGAGAGTTATTTTCTTTGAGTTATAAAACAGAAAATACCTGAAAACCTTATAAAATGCTGTCTTTATAGTTGTAAGAATCCAGTCAAAATATAGTCTGTTAAAATATTATTCAAATGATCGAGTTTTAACAATTCTTCTTATTTTTTTTATGTTCGTGTTGCGCGGTATGAAAAAGGAAATTATTAAAGATAGTATTTTATTACATTTCAATTGTTACAAAAATTTAATTGTTGTTTTTATAAAGCGTAACGCGCGAAGAAAATTAATCGGTTTTAAATTTAGAAGGGTAAGTAAAGAGATGGAAGTAAGGTAAAAAAAGAGATACGCAACGCTACATATATACGATAAGAAGTTAATTTAAATTTATATTTTTATTCCCTTTATTGTAGTATTCACTGAAACAATTTGGGATTTTTTTAAATAATTTTTTTTAATTTGTATACGATTCATATCAAGTCAAATAGTTCCTTTGTGTAGATTTTTTTTAATCCACACTCATTATTTTGATGGTCAAAAGGGTTTTTAAATACACTTCCAGAATTTCTTCTAGCCACATTATATACTAACTAGCACAACACACTAACTAACACATTATAATTACTAGCCACATTATAACCTTTCTATTTTTTTGCAATTTAGGAACCATCGTAATTAAAAATAGAAAATTAAACTTAACTTGTGTTTAGATTCAATATTTTGTATCGTAGAGCTGAATACGTATAACTTCAATTTCAAAACTATCGTTGAGTACATATAAAAGATTTATTAAAAAGACAATTTAAAGAGTGGCATGAATTAACTACAAACAGTTCCATATATTTTATAATCTATAATAAATACATTTTACAAATGGATGCTTAAAAACTTTCAGCAAGAAATTATTTACTATTAAAAAATAATGCATTTAAATTTAAGCAGACAGAAAATAAACATATTTCCTTTTTTAATTTTTATAAAAACTTTCTGTTAAACAAATTAAAAAAATAGGCATATTAAAAGTGCACTTCGTTTAAAATAGCGCATTACTCTAAAATAATAGCAAGGAATATTTCGAAGATAATTAACAAACTTTAGTTCTCAGATAGCGGAAATAAAGAAAAAATTACATAGTGCATTTTTATGCAAAAATGTATACTGTTCAATGTTTAACAACTTTTCTACCATTGTGTAAAAAAGACTCTAAAATCTAATACATAAAAAAATTATTAATTAAAATGTAGAAATTAAATAAAAATGGCAGACAGTACGTCAAGTAAATGTCTTGGTAATTTAAAAAATAAAAAAAAAACGTTTTACTTTTATTTAACATAACAAAAATTTACTTTAAACAAAAAAATACTTTTTTATATATAATGAAATTTCAAATTTAAAAAATCTGAATATTGCATACATATGTGTTCTCGAGAGTTTCATAAGAAGCATGAGATGGAGAGAGACAATGTTTTGCTATGGAAGATGAGAAGATGCTTAGGAATATTTAGTATTCCTCTACTGCATTTATCTACTAAATTATAATAAATTATCACTTGGGTATATTTTATGTTTGGAAAATACACTTGGTAAATCCACTTTAAAGATATTTCCATGTACGTAAAAATTGTATCTTTGATTTACATCCATGATTGTGCGTAACTTATGAAACATATAGTCTTAAATAAGAAAGAGTTCTGGGATCTTTACTAACGGTTGCATCTTATATTTATTCCTAAGATCTCTTAAATACCATTAAACGGTTTTATTTAGAATCTGTACCAGTTTTAGTCATTTAGTTAAGGAGGCAATGTAAGAAATACTTGCATTTAATATATTTTTTAAACGTAAAGTTTATCCAACATATAAAGTTCAACGTGATAAGTTTAACTTACGAAAAATAGTCGCTATATCGAGGACTCGTTGTAAAGAGGATCTACTGCAGTTTTGTACTAAAAGCTGTGTCAATTTATTTAAACACTAAATATATTTATTTGAAAAAGTCTATATTTAGCTGTTTTTAATATTCTGAAGTTAAGAGTCGTTATATTTCTTTTAATGGATTTTCAATTTTTTAACATTGCACACAATTCTGTAATTATAAAATGATTCTTTTTAACAAGTTCTTTTTTAGTTTTGATGATTTGAGGGAAATTTTAAACTATTTATATAAACTAAAGTTATTAAATTTTAAATATGTATGTTTTGTAAATATAAATTATAAATCTTGTAGTGAAAAGAACTATACAATGTTGGTGTTATCTTATGCACTAGGATAATAAAATTTCTTGTGTTTATATATAGGTTAATTCTCTGTATTTTTTAGTTAAATTGCAGCTTCTTTATTACAAAAAATGATATTTAGCTTTCATATCTCTGTCAGACATATTAAGATTTAATCTTTAATGAGCTTTGGCTTTAATTAATCTGAGTAAGATAGTTTTAAAGCATAACATTAATAACCAACCATGATAATAGTAATAATAATTTCCTAAAAAGTTTTTATAGCTATTGAGTGTTGATTTTATATTGATTTTTCATCAAATTTAAGATTTAGAATGAATATATTTTATTACTTGATACCTTTTATTCCGATATGTTCCATTAACTTCCGAATTTCGCAGTATACAAAATGTTTTAGTCAAGAAATTACAACTCGCATAATAATATTTTATTTTAACGAGTATAATACAGAAAAACAAAATCCCAGTGAAAAGCTCTACACGATTCAATTATGCGTGTCAACGGACAAAAACAACGATTCAATCGCGTGCTTATTAACAATTAGTTTTTGAAAATGATGAAATGCTTGCGATGAAATGTTTATATTTAAGTGTGTCATTAATACGGTGTAGTTTATTTAGTGTCAATTTATTAAAAGTATTGCGTTTCAGTAGTTCTTGAGCATTAAAAAAATTTATTAAAGAAAAAACATGCGTTTCCAATTAAGATCTAATAAGTTGCGCGCGCACCCAAGCTGAAATTACGAGCATATTTTGGGATGAGTTTTTTTGTTTAACGTTTTTTTTTTAAAGAACGCCTACATAAACTTGGAAGCCGTAATCACTTAACAAATTTAGTAAATAAGTCAAATTTGATTATGTTAATTAAATTAATTTTTTAATAATTTAATATAAATGTTATTTATATTTTACTACTAAATTCGAAAGATTTAACCCAAACAAAATATTGTTATTTAGAGTAAACTTTTATATGGTTTGCTGATAGTAGTATTTTCACAATTGGACAAGATTCTTATACTTCTTTTTGAGTTATTTCAACAGATTTTAAGGATATAAATGTTTTGTTTTTGCTTTGCTTTTTAATCAATTACAATTATTAGTTTATATATATTTTCGAATAATTATTATTTGAATATTATTCATATGCTTACTTTAATATAATCTCTAAAGAGTTAGAAATTTTATATTTTAAAACACTATAAAGATTTGCTGATTCAAACTTAGATATTGTAAAAAGTAAAATTTATAGAGTTATATTCTTTATTCTATGTTCTTTCATTGTTCTATTCTATCTATAATAATAATTATTATTCTAAATTCTACTAATCTTTAAGCTTTAAACTTCTAACTATAAAATATTTCACTGAAAGTTATAATGCAAAATTAAGTTGAAGTTAAAAAAAACATTTTGAACGCAAGTTTAAAGTATCTTTACTTATTTTTCTATTTATTATATAGCTTTACTAATATTATTGTATAGTGGAATACGTTGATGAATATATTTTGTAGTTTTAATGACATAATTAACAATATTAAGTTTTACAAGGCTTCCTATGTAAAACAAGTGTTCGATATAATAAGGTTAAACTTGCATTTACAAATATTTCTTAAATTATAGTTATCAGTGACTTATAGTTAAGTATTTTACTATTGTTATATATTAATGTACCATTAAAGTTAATTGACATGTCTGTTGTTGAACAGTTCTTGTAAAATAAAGATAACATACTAATTACTTATCCGAAATAAGCTAAAATGGCAAAATAAAAACAAGCAAAAAATATGCTCATCCATTAATAATATTGCTCCATGTTATGATCGATGATAATTGTTATTATAATGCTTAACAAGGGATCTACTCCTTTGGGATAACTCCTATGAGTTATATAAAACTTTCTCCTTCGCTATCTACAATTATTTGGTTTCAGTGAATAGACACATGGCATTTGATACGGCTTTAATATTCTTATTGTATTTCTTCTTTTTAAGACAATTATAAGTTATTATAAAACGTTGCATAAGATACAGTTTGTAAAAATATGCATTATTTACAAAAAATACATATTTTTCTTTTAATAAAACATAATAATGTAAAGTTGTTACATTAAATTTTATATTTTTTTGTTCCTAAAAAACGTGTTAGTTGCCTAGAACTTGTAAAAATTAGTATTATAAAACTTGTTAGTTGTTTAATATAATTCATACTTTATTATCGGTTTCAAATCTGTTATTTAACAAGTTATTATTTTTTATACACATGGTGGTTATAAATGGTTGGGCGTTGGTTATCGTTTATCTATATCACATTCAGCTGTATTATCATAATAAAATATTATTTTTATTCAACTACTTCGCTTATATTTAAACAAATCGCATAGTTTTAGTAGCGACAAACAAAGTAGTTGAAGTATAGAAAAAAAATTACTATGTGCAGCTAAACAGCCAAACAATAACCATCGCCCAAATATTTGTGACAACCCTGTATATACCCGTATTTCTAACAAAACCTCAAGTCGTAAAATTTGTATCCTCAGTGCAAATATTGTGCATTTAATACGTTTAATGTGGGCTAGATTTACTTAGAATAGATTAGAAACCCTTAGGCTTTAAATTTCTTGATATTAGCAAACAATGACTTGTCCTAGAAAATTAAATGTATATAAAGCAAAATATATTAACTACAAATACTATGGGGCATACAATATACTCCTGAAAACAAAAACAAAATAAGTCTGTAGAAGGGAAAGAAATGATTACCCAAGGCGAAACGCCTCATTTACTAAGTGATTGATGTGATAAACAAGTTGATAGATTAAACGGATTCCAGTTGCAGAGATCGTTTACATACTTCAAACTGTGGATTTTTTAAAGCCGACTGTATACGGTATACAGTATATAGTTTATGCAAAAAGCATTTTCCTCTAAAGCTTGCAGATAGCGATGGTAGAAGAGTTGTCATAGATGGAAATAAACATAGTACTGTGGAGGAAAAGACATGGCCAGTACCTTACAAAATAGTCATATAAAATTATTAATATATCACTGTACTGCAAATTATTTATTAGTCTCTAATAAACTAATAAGATAACACTTCTATGAAGAGGGAACATTAATATTTAACTACTCTTCGTTTTTAAAATGTGCAAATTATTGTTATTATTTCCTATGAATAATTTGTTTAGTCTATTGTCAAATTTTAACGACAAACAAGTTATATATAAGAAAACATTTCCTTGAAATGTAAAATGTTAGTTTAAAGACATTAGAATATCATATAATTGAGATAATTAAGCCTTAAAATAAATATACTTAAAAGTAAGAATGGAGGTGGTATAAAGACCAGCCAAACGACTTTAGTAAGTCATCAAGAAAAAGAAAAAAATGTAGTTCTGAGAGATGCAATCATTCCAATCGTTATTACAAAAGCATTTAAAACGAAGAACTAAACCTATTCACGGTAGAAAAGTGACAATCTACAATATTTTCAAAAGAAATAAAAAAAGAATAGTAAATGCTTTTTTTTAACTCTCGGTCTCATTTCCCTTTCCCACATCCATCTTTTTTTATGTCAATTTATTTATTTACACTGGATAATTTTAATTACTTTTGCTCTTCAACCTTATCTCCCAACTTATAGAAATATAAAGTAGAAATTGAGTTGCAGTATACAACATGTGTCGCTTCCCATGTCACTTATTTGTTATTTTCCTACACTGCATCATGCAGATCGATAATTTTATAAAAATAACTCTCACGCAAATTATCGTTTAGCTTCTTGTTTACTTTATAGCGTGATTGCTGCCTCAACTTAATCATACGTAATCATAACAATTGATTGAAATATATTTTCGCAATTAGTTTAGCAAACTGTTTTATTACTCAGTTCAGGTTTTTAAAAACACCAAACTCCAAAAATATTAAACTGGTCTAATAACGCAACGAAGACACCAGAGAAACTTTGATTTTCACCTATATATTGTTTTAAAAATTACATATACGATTATTTTTACGATTAAAATGTTAAACTGATCTAATAACGCAACGAAAAGAACAGAGAAACTTTGATTTTCACCTATATATTGTCTTAAAATTAAATGTAGGATTATTTTTTACGATTAAAATATTAAACTGATCTAATAACGCAACGAAGAGACCAGAGAAACTTTGATTTTCACCTATATATTGTTTTAAAAATTACATATACGATTATTTTTACGATTAAAATGTTAAACTGATCTAATAACGCAACGAAAAGAACAGAGAAACTTTGATTTTCACCTATATATTGTCTTAAAATTAAATGTAGGATTATTTTTTACGATTAAAATATTAAACTGATCTAATAACGCAACGAAGAGACCAGATAAACTTTGATTTTCACCTATATATTGTTTTAAAAATTACATATACGATTATTTTTACGATTAAAATATTAAACTGATCTAATAACGCAACAAAGAGAACAGACGAACTTTGAATTTCACCTATTCATTGTCTTAAAAATTAAATGTAGGATTATTTTTTACGATTGAAATATTAAATTGATCTAATAACGCAACAAAGAGAACAGAGGAACTTTGATTTTCACCTATATATTGTTTTAAAAATTAAATGTACGAATTTTTTTACGATTAAAATATTAAACTGATCTAATAACGCAACAAAGAGAACAGGGAAACTTTGTTTTTCACCTATATATTGTCTTAAAATTAAATGTATTATTATTTTTTACGATTGAAATATTAAACTGATATAATAATGCAACAAAGCGAACAGAGAAACTTTGATTTTCACCTATATATTGTCTAAAAAATTAAATGTACGATTATCTGTCTCACCCAAGCTGTCTAAATATATCAGAATTGTTTTTATAGCTAAGCTTTTGTGTTGCGCATTGTAAGCTTTTTGGCCATTCGCCCGCCCAGTCTGGAAATAACTTTCCTTTCTGCCACGCGACACATTCTACTACGAGAAGAATCTCACTTGGCAACTCAGAGATCGATAGCTTCAATTTATTTAAACTGCGATCATTTCAATAAAAATGCATGTGGGCCTGTCATAAACCGATTTGTCTCAACCATATTTCTTCCTTAATATGTTTCGACGAAAGGTGTCTATAAAAATTTATGTTGGGTCGGAGAGCTTGTTTCGGATCATTGGTGAAAGTGATAGTTAGAGAAAGGTGTTGGAATAGATATATTTAACTTTTTATGTGCAACTATGTACTTATTAATATACAAATATACATTTTGTAAGATATTTAATGAGAGACAATTATGTGTTTAGTTGGCCTGTAGTTATTAACTATAACACTTTTAACAACAGACCCGAATTAAGTTTGTTTTATACCGGGGTTATTTAATTTTTTTTTCAATTATTTTATAAAAATATTACTTTAATACTAAAATAATTAATAGTTTAAGACTTCAGAATGCTGCACTGAAAAATTGACATGCATACAGTGTATAAAAAACAGTATTGCCTTCTTAGAATAAGCATTACTATATTTTTTTACATTTAGAAATACTGGTATCGTTTAATTTGTATTTAAATGGCTATTGCCTTGGCAAAAGTACCCCGAAAAATTTCGAAAAAATAAAATCTAACTTTTGCAAACTATTCCTTGCATTTAAATGTCCCAAATCATTGCAACAACTATTTTCTGGAATCACTTTTCCCAGTTATCTCTAAGTTGAAAATAAAGAATTAGTGAAGGATACACTAGTATCAAATTATTTTTGTTTCCTAAATTTTATTTAACTGTTACATAAATGTAGAAAGATCTTTTAATATTGAGTAATTCCAAAACATTTTTTTTTAAATTTCATATGATCTTTTTATTTATATATATTCAAATTAAATTATTTATAATTTTCAGTTTTTGGCTTATGGACATCCTTATTTCCTCGTTTTCCTTGGATATTTAATATTTTTTTCTAATTCCATTACGACAAAATTATTCAAATTTATCCAACATTAAAAAAAATTATGTTTGCAATAAAGTATACCATGAGGAAATAGAATAGAATATTGCTGTCGTTATGTTAATATACAATTTGTATATTTTGTCTTAAGGTCTTCATAAAATTTCTTATATGTTAGTTAATAGAAAATAAAACAATCAAATATATTTTCCTTCTAAAAATAAATAATTTTATTTTTTTAATTAATTGTCCAACATTTCAAAAGCAAAGTTTTAGTTTTATTTATATCCTAATTATTCTAATTCCATAAACTTCATTGTCAGCTAATGACAATGAAGATGAAAATAATTGCGCTGTATTTCTAGAATCATTAAACGCGTTTTTTTTAATGAAAAGCGTAAGCAGAAAATAATTGAATATATAAAATATAATACTGCAGAAAATAATTGACTGAATTTGACGGTAGTATGTCCAAACAATAGTTTAATAATTAGTTTATTCGGGTTTCAATTCTACTGTTTTACAATTGAAGTGGCATTTGTAAAAGAAAATCATCACAAAACCTATGTCTCAGTAAATTATATAGATATATAATTAAAGAATCTTTGTTGAGTCAAAGACAATAATATTCAGTTCAATTTCTGAACATAGGACATACGTTTTTAATTACTCGGATAACTGGCATGTATAATACTTTAGCTTACAGCAATGAAAGGCTTGGTATATTTCAACTTTAGTAAAAAGATATATTGGCTGTTTCAACTGATTGTAAATTGCTACTAAAGATTTTATAGCAAAAACATTTGGAAATCTTCGCATTTAGCACAATTAATAAAAACAAGTTTCGTGAATTTCAAAAAAGTAACGGTTACACAAAATCAATATATTTAGAACTGTATTTTAAGTTCTGTTTAGCCCTATAAAGGATTGTAGGACAAATAAATTAGAAAATAGTACTTCAAGATACAATAAGTATTTTTATAGTTAATACCATATTAACAATGCTACATACATATTTTTTTTTAACTTTTATAACTTTAGCAACAAAAACTCTAGAAAACAATTTAATTAGAAATAATTACATTCCTGATTTTCGGAAAGAATAATAATGAATTTTTTTCCATTCAGAAATGTTTGATCTATTGAAAATTTGTTACAACCGGATAAAAGTAGGTTATATAAAGAAATGTAAGCCTGGGCTTTCTTCCTTTTACGACACCGATTACTCTTGACTTCTTTACTTTAAAAATAAGTCAAGAATATTTTAGATCAATTTATCATTATATCTCTTATATATTGAAGTTACATTAAATACCTTGGAAATAATACTACTGTTTATTAATATTTTACAATTTACTAGTCCTTTATACATGTTTTCATAGTTGAGAAAGGGGCTTTATAGTTTTCTTATACTGTGTAGTTTGAGTATTCCCTTTCATTCCTGGATAACAACAAAAACTCTAATTTACCCCCTTTATTTAAATGTCAATTCCATTATACTTAGTCAATATATTCCTTTAAGGGAACGTTAACATTTATTGCTTGAATTCAAGCAGCATCTTGCCTTTCAATGTTATTAATCATAAAACTGTTATAATATTATTACAACAGATATTTTTTTAAATTCTAGTAACCAACTGGTTAGCTGGTTGAGTTATCCAACTGGTAGCTTAATTTTTTATATATAGAAAAGTAATCCCTGGCAATCATCATTACATAATCCCAGTTCGTCTAAAATAATTTAGGCCAGGCGTTAACTCCGCTAATGTCGCCAGTCTTTTGTTTAGCTGAGACACATTGTACTCAGAAGCCCACAGAAAGAACTGAATATTTTTTATGTGTATTCTTCTGGCCCTTGCCCAAGCTGGCGAGACATCAAGAGGCATTTATATCTCCCGAAAATACGATACATTCAGAGTTGAAATCGAAATACGTGTGTCAACGCTTGTTTAAATTGACGTGCGACAGCCGAGTCAACTAATGATTGTATCTCTACAGTTAAACTCGTCACTTTTAAACTTACCTGTAATAGATTCCTCACCGAGAAGGCGTAATGAAATCAACAAATTTAAGTGACAGAAATTTTTCACATTCTTATTTGTGAAAAAGAATAAGGTGGGGAATTTAGGTTATGTTTTGTCTCGCTCTTTTTTTTAAATTTACTTCGGTTGATAGAGTATATTTTAGCAAACAAATACATTTCTGGGTGAATTATCCCAAGTCCAACAGACGATTTGTTTGAGTATGCAAAAAAATTATAATAGTTTGATGTATGAAAACCTCTATATAAAAACTAGAAAAATCGATTTATTTACCAATATTCATGGGTTTTGTACAAAAAACCCTTTTAATACATTCCAATGAAAAAAACTGAAACATTTGTAATTTATTTACGATTTTATTTCAATGTTTTATAAAGTGGGAATTAAGTATAAATGAAAATAGTTGACTACAATATTTTAACACTGTTTATATGTCAATATAATAAAGTTACGTACCCGTATTTTTCAAATAGACAATCAACAAAAAGAACACATTTTGATAAAAAATGAACGCATTTTCTTGATCCGTTAAAGAAAAAACAATGTATAAAATGAAATAAAAAATCGCCTGAGGAACAATTTAAAAATAAGGGGGAATTCAAATCTGATATACTGAAAACTACTAATTGTAGGGACTTTGTCAAACTAATGTTTGGTTAATTGTTGTTATCAGTGTCGTTATTCCTTGTGTTTACGTTGAATGCGCATGCATTAAACCGTCATTGCTTGACATTAAACATTTAATAAACATTTTACAAAAGATGCATTGAATACGTAACAAATATTTTTATATTGAATGTCGAACTTCAAAATGATTAATTTCAAATCCCAATATTTTTTCTATATATCAACAATAAATGAACATGGTATATACTCAAATAAATAAACATCGAATTCTTTCGAAACATACAAAATCTAATTATATCATTAATGGGGTATCTAAATGTCATTTGGAAATTCGCAGTATCTTTACTAGGTTAAACACCGGTGCTACTGGTTTGAATTTTTACTGTCGTTCAATTGAAAGAAGAAAAAATGGCAACGTGAATAATGACAAAATTTTAACATATCTATTTACAATATTAAAATTATAACAAGATATTAATAGGGCACTTATATTAAACAGTGCACCCATATTAAACAGTGCCCAACGCTGTTTGGAAATTATGAATATCCAAATACAATTTGGGCGACGCTTAAAAAATTAGTCCGTAAGGTTTTCTAATTTACTGCTTAAAATCGTTTAGAAAATTAAGTGTATCATTTTGAAAGCTATCAGTATTTTTCATTTGTATGTAAATGAAATATTAAATAATAATGTTTAATATAAGTGTCATTTTAAAACTTATAAGTTTTCTTTCTATTCTAGGAAGTTGGGAGTATCATTGGAAAGGTAAGTTTATTAATTACTATAGTATAAATTAACTTTTCATATCTTATACACTTTTCCTACTTTATAACTTCTCCTATATTTTACAATTTCTTATAGCAGAAACTTTTGAAAATTTAATTTTTTAAATAGCCAGGATGTAGTAAAATGCTTCTTTTCTTATTTACGATTAAATGACATAAATGGTATAGTTTCATTATTAATGTCTTATTACATAACTCTATTGAGAGAGGTAAAAAGTTTCTTAAGCTCTATATTCTATACATTGTAACAATTATAGATTTCGAATTCATTGATATATTATCTTTTTTTTAAACTATATTGTAAATGTTGGTTATTGATGTTATACGGTTATACGTTATATTCAATATTACTGGCTACTTTAGATTTCTTTACTAAATGAAAATACTATTTTAAAATCTATCTTAATATATATTTCTTTTTGAATTTTCCCCGCATAATCATTTGATTATCAATCTTAAAATTTTTATGGAAACGTATAACTTGAAAATTACTCAGGAATCAATAACTACATTTACTATAAAATTTTAGTTTCATTAATCTTTTTTTAATTATTTTTCTTTACTTTATAAAACAAACTTTTAAAGAAATATTATATACAAAAACTTTAAAATAAAGTCGATATTTTAAGTCTTCAAACAAATTCATTGTATACATTAAAAATTCTATTATAAAAAGTCTTTTTAAAAAAATCCCATTAAGATTTTACTAACTTTTACGGAAAATGAAATTTTTACAATAACATTATCACTGAAAAAAATGCATAACATATCATTAAAATGTATAAGAAAATACAAACAATAATAAAAATGCTATTTCTTCAATATTTATTCATCACAAAATGATCACATAAGTACTCAAATAACATGAAATTGTTATGGTTAAAGTAATGTTAATATCAATAAAAGTAATATTATCTTCCATTGTTTTAAGGTTTTGTACTAGGATGTCTTCTATTAAATAACATGAAGAGATTACTTTACGTTATATAGTCGAGTGCGGTGGAGTATCTGGTATTTGATTAGCAAGATGTATCTATGTGAAAATGAATAACTCTTTATATTGATATGTATTACTTTCTTAAACAAAATATTTGAATATTAAACGAATAAAAAACTTTTATTTAGCTTCTACTATAAATAAGATTTTGTGACAAAAGTTATAAAGAAAATAATTATTTAAATGCTAATTGAAAGTAAAATTGAAAGCCATATAAAAACATCTATCTTCTAGCCATTTAAAAAAAAGCTTTTAAATAGATTTGTTTAAATGTATATTTATTTACTTAAATTACGAATTTATTCATACATTCACAAATATTTACGGTAAGGACATTACAATTGTTTTTGACTAATCTAATTTTTTTTAATATTTTACTTCCCATTGTATTATATTTTTTAAATATATCCACTTAACAGTAAATGCAATGTGAAGCACATAACAAGAGTTTTTAAAATAAATTAACTCACAGCTTAATTTGAGGTAGAAATATTTATTGTTGATGTCAGTTGCATAGCAACTCAATTTGACGGACATTAAATTTATCAATGTAACATTTTTAATTGTGTAGTTTCAAAAGTAAATGGGGAACTAATTGTGTATCCCATCTATTGCAATTTATCTCAATCTCCACATTTATTCTCCCATTAACTTAATTAAAGGGAGAAATATTCCCGTCTTTTAGTTTATAAATGTACTTACATACCAAACATAATTAAATACTAGATGCCGAAGTTAATGGTAATATATTTGTAAAGGAATTTTAATTTTATTAGCAACACAAAATCCGAGGAATAGCTTGCGATACATTTCAATACAATGATCTGTATTTCAGTATTGTTTATTAATCAGTTGTAGAGTTGATTATTAATTTATGAATCCGATGTGTATAAGGAGACGATGCCAACATATTTGAACAGATTGAGATTTTCAATTGTTATTTTCTTTTTACATTTCAGAAAGGAGATAATATCAAAAAATTCCGTGAAGAGGTAAGCATATTTTATTTTATATTACCAACAGAGAGATTTTGTTTGCATTCATCATAAAAAAAAATATTTCCATTTTTGTGATTTGACGAAAGTTCAATTGTTCATAAAAACGCAATTATTACACATTCCCGGTTTTAAAATGGGACATTTAGAAGGATATTTTAGTCATAATAGAATGGTTTCCGGAAATGAATAATGTACTCTGTGAAACTCCGAAACTGCCATTGTTTTATTTAATTGTGCATTGAAAGGAATTCAACGATTAGGTGCTCCGTTTTCCTTTCATTGAAAAATAATGATCAAACAATTGTGTAAAAGTCTCTTATTGTGTGTTAGCCTTCATTAGTATTTGCATTCCGTTTGTATTACACGGTAGAAGACAGATGACAATCAAATACGCCTAGTTGAAATGTATATTCAAATTTAATTGTTTAAATAGAGAAGCGTGTGCCAATTAAATGGAAAAATGTACTCATTCAATGGAGAAACCTTGAAAATGTAAGTTTTAGAAAAGGTTCAGTAAATGAAGGTAATGAATAAATGTGGACAGGCACGTAGCTAAGGGGGTGGTTCATGGGGTTCAAACCCTTCCCATTGAAAGTCAAGAAAAAAAAATTACAAATCGATTTACTGTAATATCATAAAAATATTTTAAAAATCTAGAAAAATTTCAATTTCTAGTATAATACTTCTTGTTGAGTTGCATGAGGGAAAACATGGTATTTTCGAGGGGTCCTATTCCGGTAAATAATTTTCAAAAGGCTTCAAAAGCATGTTTTAAGGTTATTTTTATCTTAAACTAAGTATTCCTGTTTACTTGAATAAAAATTAATAAGTTTACAAAAATAGGGGGGTAGATTTTTTTTGTTGGGGGGGGGGGGATAAGTCACTGAACCACCCCCATGTAAAATCTATATCTACGTGCCAGAATGTGGAGTATATGCACGTGAGAAGTAAGAGACGTGTAAGAATGCACGTGATATACTATTTACTTTCTGATGATTAGAATATGAGAAGTATCATAGCAAATTAAATCATATTTTTCGTAAAAATAAATTTCAAAGTTTAAGATATTAAAAAATTCTTATGCGTCAACATATTTGAAATTTATTATACGCCAAATATTTCTTTATTTTAAAGATAAAAATGCGAATTATAAAATTAATCTAAGAGAAGCGTAAATAAAGTCTTGCTATTTTATATAGTTCAACTTCATAGGATTAAACACGTTTAAAAATTGAAATCAGGCACAAAACAGTTTTTTATACATAAGTAATTTGACATTTAACTTCCAATTTTATATCAGAAAAATAGATTAGAGAAAATTAGATTAGATACTAGAGAAAATTATACTAGAGACACATTAGAAAATTAGAGTTAGATTGTGTCCCATCACAAACCATAATGTTGTTATATGTCTTGAATAATTGTATGAAATTAATAACATGGATTAGTACGTCTCAAAAATATGTTAATAATCATTGTATATTATTTTAATTTTTAACATAAAATAAACAATAAATACTATTTTGTAAAAGTAAACTTTTCATATAAATATGATCATTTCATCCAGATATTTCTATTTTTCTCACGAAGCATCATCCTCTCGTTTCTTCCAGAGTGGTGCAAAAATCAATATCTCCGATGGCTCCTGTCCCGAACGTATAGTCACTGTAACCGGATGTACGGATGCCATCCTTAAGGCATTTTCTCTCATTGCGAGGAAATTTGAAGAAGTAAGTTCATATCGGTGTATCCGCGGACCTCTCGTTCCAGAGCCCAACGAACTATCCACTTGACTAAGAAGACTTGTCTAAATTCTGATAATATAAGTACAAGAACCAAACATGAGCCGAAAAGGAGTCTATATAAATGACTTCCATTCAAAATTTGAGGATTCTTGTTTCGACAAAAGTCACGTAAATCGATGACGAAACGGTTGTCGAATATAACGAAAATAGTCTTGACGATCGCAGAATTCTCAAAAATGATAGGGTTATTTCTGAGAGTGTTAGTGAAATTCTTTCTTATCAATGTCCAGTCACCCAGTCCGAATCTTCGAGCGTGAATGGACTGTAGTAGAACGAATATGACGTCATCATCGTGATGATGCAAACATCTCAGACCTGATGGCTGGCACCAGACACGTGACTTCCTTTCAAAATCATGAATGAAAAAACGTTCGCGATTGACTTGTGATTTGGAAATAATAGTAAATGTGTTACTTCATGAAGTACAGGATATTTTTATGAATGAGCTAGAAAAAATTTATAAATGAATGACGTAATAAACCACGTGTCTGAGGCAATACATGTTGGCCTAACTTTGATGTTAGTGAGATTATAACCTTATGATTTATCTACTATGAGGGATCCATGCTCGAAGGTCCGAATAGAGATTAAGGCTCTTGAATTTACCACGCTTGAGAATTGGAATAAAACTTGAAAATGGATCCTTGTAAGCTATTACAGAATTTCACCAAAGTGATTTAAATGTACTCAAAATTACGAGTATAAGCTATATTATATATAGCATGTAAATGTGTGTATTCATCGTGAGAATTAAGTGACTTACGATGCCTAAATAATATTTTCAAGCTGTCAGTTCACAATGCGCCTTGCGGGTATGGTAATAAAATGTACAGTTACGTGGCTTTTTTAATAAAATATTTTCTTATACCCGCTGGTAATTGATAGGCTATTGTAAGAGATAATGCCGTGAGTGTGAAAGGGTCGTTATTTCACTGTCGAAAAAGGTACTTAAAAATAAGTACCTGGACCTACCTGTTTTTCTTTAATTATAATTGTACCGAAAATGAGCGATGACGTACTCAAATTAAAGTAAGCGTACTTTCTCAAAAATGAGCAATGTGATTTAATATTACTAATATCTTAATAAAACCGGACAAACTTAAAATAAAAGATAGCTTTACAAATGTTTGCTTAAATAGAAATTGAGTTATTATAACTTAATTATCTTACTTCCCGTTACTTTTTTTTAAACATTTATTTTGTTTAAAACTTCTTAACGTCGCTCTGGTAATTTAACAGATAAAGCACGGGACTGCGGTGCTGAAGATATGGGTTCGATTCTCGGTAAGACTTAGTTGTAATTGTCGATATTTATTGAAATGACTCATATAAAACTCAAAATTGAATACATTTTGCTTATTTTCGAGTACCTATTTTTAACAGTATTTTAACCAACTAAACACAAATTCATCGATGCTTTATTTCATATTCTGTTCCAGTATATTAGTCATTAAACCAGCATGTAATCACGAACAAAAGAAAATATAGATGATTTTATAAAATATCCATATATTTTAAATTTAATGTATAGCCCGCTAGAAAAAAACTTTTAATAAAATCATCACTTCAAAATCACTTTCGATATAGAGACAGAACCGCCCCATAGAAAAATGTCACTTCGATTTCACCTGCAAGTCACGCTGTAAATGACTTCATTTACAGCTTGACTTGCAGGTGAAATCGAAGGGACATATGAAAAATGGCGTTACTTTGCCGTAGTTATTCACATCACATAAACTTTAGCCCATTTGATTGAATACGGATTCGTAATTGGAAGATCACGGGTTCGTGTGGAAGTTCACCTAAAACAGAAGT
The DNA here is from genome assembly GCA_963932185.1 of Troglohyphantes excavatus. Classification (NCBI taxonomy): domain Eukaryota; kingdom Metazoa; phylum Arthropoda; class Arachnida; order Araneae; family Linyphiidae; genus Troglohyphantes; species Troglohyphantes excavatus. The sequence continues at coordinate 37,337,719 of OZ010672.1, forward strand.
GTATAAGAGATGATCCATGAATAAATTTGTGACTCAAATGTCTTCATGTTGGTTGTTGTATGCAAGTTTAAATATTGAACTCCTTATCATTTATTATAGTTGTCAAACGATCGCAACTCAAATTTTTTTAGGAAAAACGATATCATATGGAAAACTATGCGAATAAATAAGCATTACAGACTTTAGTTTCTTAAAACGTGCACTTCAACAATTGAATATTGTTTTCCATTCACAAAATATGTATTTCATTTCCATCAATAAATTGAACATAAATGCAGCATACGCTCTCTCATAACGAGAATTTTGAAAATGTAGACTGAACTGAGGTAGTCCTTGTTATTTTGTTTCCGTGATCACTGTAAAATAACGATAGTTTATTTATTCTGAATATTTTAAGCTTTCTAAGAAAAATGTATTAATAGAACTTCTTCGCGGAAGCGTCGTTAGAGCCCACTTTGTATTCTCAAAATAAAAAGATTTTCAGTCCTATTGACAGCTTTAACTGCTAGAAATAAAAATAAAGGCTTCTTTCCTTAGCGAGACAACGCGAATAATGTTAACTTTCATATTTGTTTCGAACATTGAGTAATCACATTAATAAAAAAAATAAGCAATTTTCACTTATTTATTAAGACAATATTTAATACTTTTACTTAGTAGAATTTGCATACTATAAAATAATGTCAACTAATTATTTTTAGACAACAGACGAAAATGCACCTATAGTGATTATATTTATTAATGAAATTTTATAAAATATAAGATAGTTTATAATCAATGATATTTTAACTTTTTAAACTTTTTTTTCACTTATTTAATAAATAACAGCTCTCATTTAATTAAGCTAGTTTAACATAATTAACGTCAATCTATATCAATAACGTTACTTGAGTTTTTATTGAAAAAACGAATTAGATGCGTCATCAAGCTAGGATGGCTAAGCGTAGAAGTAACAATACAATTAATGAAATATGCGCTACTTGGAATATATATCAAATACCGCGATGACCCAGTTAGTAGAGCGACGGACTCGCGATCGGACGATGACATGTCCGTTGTTTATTTTTTACCTTTTTCCAAATTTGTTAAGTATTTTAAAGTGTTTTTCTCTTTCCTGAACAATTTTGAAAGCTGGAGCTGTCTGGTTCTTCCACTTACGTCTTCAATTCTAAAAAGACAAGGGCTTAGTTTACATTAAATTTGTCATGATTTAGTGATATGTTAATCACAATGACAATATATTTTAGTTATACGGTTTTATGTGCTCTAAGAGACTTCATACACGGACGCTATTAACGCACGTGAGCTTTTTAGATGTCTCTGCGATTGTTGTATCCACCAATCTCAGAACTATGGGAAAAAGTTCACGCGAATTAATTTCGTCCGTGTAAAATTTGGGAAATTATTAACGCGTGTTAGCTTTTGCAGGTGGCTCTATGATTGAGGAATACAAACCAATTGGTTTGTATATACCAATCGCAGAGCCATCTGCGAATCTAAGCATGCTTTGTTGTTTCTGTCTTGATACACGGACGCTATTAACGTACGTGAGCTTTTTAGATGTCTCTGCGATTGTTGTATCCACCAATCTTAGAGCCATGAGAAAAAGTTCACGCGAGTTAATTTCGTCCGTGTAAAATTTGGGAAAATATTAACGCGTGTTAGCTTTTGCAGGTGGCTCTATGATTGAGGAATACAAACCAATTGGTTTGTATATACCAATCGCTGAGCCATCTGCGAATCTAAGCATGAAGAATCTAAGCACGCTTTGTTGTTTCTGTTTTCAGGATCTGCAAAATACCACTGCAGGAATCAATGTTCCAAAACCTCCAGTCACTCTTCGACTCATTGTCCCTGCTAGTCAGTGTGGTTCCCTCATCGGAAAAGGAGGTTCTAAGATAAAGGAAATACGAGAAGTAATTTAGACGTTCAAGTATTTATTTTATAACCTGTTACTTTTATATATTTCAGAAAGTAACAGTTATGAATGTTGCAGGTAACCGGAGCGTCAATTCAAGTAGCTAGCGAGATGCTGCCTAATTCGACGGAACGAGCTGTCACACTTTCGGGAACAGCGGATGCCATCAGCAAATGCATATATCAAATTTGCTGCGTAATGATGGAGGTCAGTTTAGGACATTTTCAGAAACCTTTTGTCTGTAATAATAAAAGAAAGTGTCTATATGTGGATCTCAAGTCACCTACTTTCTCTGCGTATAAGAGATAATGAGAGGATTTTTTTTAATGAATTAAAAAAATTTAGAAATATTGCATAAAGAAAAATCTTTAAAAAATATTTCCATCTAGAAAGTTTCTTTGTAGCTTAGTCGGTAGCCAGAGGGACGTAGAAACAATAGGTCGCGTGTTCGAGTCCCGATGAGGGCTGCTCAAATTATTTTTAAATGTATATGCCTTAATGAGTTTCCCAGCAACGCGGGGCCAAATATGTAATTTATAATAAATAAAAGACTATTTATTATAAAAATAAAATAGGAGAATCAACTTTGTTTCATAATATTCTTATATTAATAGAAATTTTTCATAATTTAGAAACAAAATTCTTGAATTGTAATCTAAAAGGCTACTGTTAGCAATTGAAAGGGGACTATTACTAATTATAGATGCATAACTCTTAACAATAGCAGCAAATATATATATTTTTTGGCTAAGCAAAACTTTATAGAGTACGATTTAAAGCTTAATAGGTAACAACTACTAAAAATTCACTGGAGGGGGTACCACCCAAAATGTTCTGTAATAGTACCGCACCCAGACTCGAGAGTGGGGGGTCATGAGTTTGAACTTCGATTCAATCAAACATAGACGCCGTGTAGAAGTGGCTGGTGCACATTAAATCTGCTGCTTAAATGTGATCTCCTCCCATTGGTCAACGGGGGAAGGCTAGAGAGTGAAGTGATACTCAGGTGTTGTTCTCGCGATCTTACAATGGTCTACAATTACAAAACAGTATTTTGGATCTTTACTTCTCGAAGCATCCAAAACTGTTGTATCTTTATTGCTTTTTAATTCAAATTTTGAATTTCATTGCCATTTTTTATGGTAGTACTTTTTATTTAAGGGGAAGGGAAACGACAAATAAATTCTTCTAAATATCGTTTTTGAATTTTTTTCATATTTTTATTCCCTCCAATTTATATTTTTATTAATCCAATTAGAAAGTACTAAAATGTAATAAAACATATTTGTTTACTCTTCGTAAAAGGTTACATTTGTCTTCTTCGAGTACATTTTTCTCAAAATGTGATTTTTTGTGTTCGATGTACCTTTTAACAGAAACTTTCCATTGTATATGAGCAAAATTTTTAATATATGCTTTACATATACCTAATATTATACTGAAATAAGCGTTTAAACATTATTATTTTTTTTAAAAATATTTTATTGAAAAAAGGGAGTTTTTTAGATGTCTCTGCGATTGTTGTATCCACCAATCTTAGAGCCATGAGAAAAAGCATTATTATTTACGCAATTGAATTACGCAATTGAATTGACTTTTATTAAAAAAGTATATTTTTAAAAACCTATAATTTTTTTTAAGTTCATTTCAGTAAATTAAGAAGTGTCTCTACTTTACACAGAAAAAAATTCGAGCCTGTATATATAGCACATTCTGAGAAAAGGTACATCGAAAAATGGCAATTTAACATTGGTGGTACAGGAGATTCCGACTTCCCTTGATTTTGACTAAAATTGCCGATTTTTTTTATGATTTTCTGTACGTTTAGTTTTTCAAAAAAAAATTTGCTTTACTTGTACATCAATTAGAACAAAAGTCATAGTAATTTGAATTCCAGAGAGAAAAGTACACAAGTTCTTAAAATACGAGAATTTTCCTTAATCGTTTGTTTTTTTAGAGCACTCATGTTAATTAGAGAAAATAAAACATTTTTTAAGTATTATATAATTAATAAAAATAACATTTTTAACACTGAACGTTAGTTTCTGGAAATACTTAATCCCAATATACGAATGAAAGTGCAGTGTAACTTACCCGCTAATGTAGTATTGGGAAACGCATATTTTACACATTACATATTCCTCTTAATTTTTAGTTACCATGAAAATATCATAAGTAATAAATACTTCAAGAAAATGTAAAATAGATTATGAATATTAAGTGAAAATTTATTTTCTGATAACGAGATATATCTTTTTTTTTTCAGTCTCCACCGAAAGGAGCGACAATACCTTACCGTCCAAAGCCAGCCATGCCCCCCGTCATCTTTGCTGGTGGTCAAGCGTACACAGTGCAAGGACAATATGCAATTCCACATCCAGACGTAAGAATTTCATTCCCACTAATTGAGAATCGTTAAAAGCAGTTGTATTTTATTTGAATTCAATTAATTTTCTTGATTTTCTCTATTGCAGTGTCAAGGGGTAGAGTTAATGAACCCACAGGTAAGAAAAATTGTTAGATTATATCATTATCACATTGCAAAAGTATGCGTCTTTTGATTTATTGAATTAGTTTATCGATTTATCAAAAGGTTAAACAACGTATTTTAATAATTTAAAACAGGCGATATATCATTTATATTTCAATAACAAACAAATTTTGTTATGCAAAACTATTTTTTTAACTATCTCAGTAGAGGCAAATAGACTAATCCATCTGCTAAACTAAAGTCTACGCATACTCCATCGGCGATTACCTTTGCCTATAAGATGTACTCTTTTGTTTTTCCTATATTAGGGCCTACAACCTGGTCTTATTCTTGAAGTTATAAACTAGCTTCCGTGTATTCTTTGATCTCCCATGTAAATTACAATTCTTAAGAAAATATTAAACAACAAACAAAAGTGTAAACGATTATTCGCACATAATTGGTCCTAAAACGGAACGACAAACACTTGCCAGACCCATTAGATACTAAGAATAGTTTATCATAACAGAAACACATATGTGACATCAAGGAACGAACCAAGGTTCATTAGCATGGTAACGTGAGAAGTAACAATCATCTTAATCCGATGATAGATTTAAAAAAAAAACTTAATGCTGCTTTAGTTTTTGTTTGTATATGATGATAGACTAGTGCCCCTTCATTAAGGGCTATTGGTGGTCGCCCATAAAAAAAAACACTGCCAATCAGCCGCCGTTTGCGATTCAACAGATCATAGTAACAGTCGGAGACATACAGAATCAAATAGCTAGGTTTCCGTTTTTCATTAGTTTACCAGCTGTTGGTTAGAACTTATCGCTTTTGTTTTATTTGCTTTGTATATCAGTAAAAAGTTATAATTGGTATATTATAAAAGTTTAAATTGGTATATTGCAAAAGTTTAAATTGATATATTATTCCACCATTAACATAATTAAATTTATATTATAATAATACTTTAATATCTAAATAAATAAAATATGGAATAGGATATTTAACAAAAAATATATATTAAAATAAGTATAAACATACCTAGGGGATTTTTTTCAATTCGAAAAAAAATTACTAAGTTCCTTTTCTCTTTAGTATACTATTTAAAGATAGGTATTAAATACTAAATAATTTTAACTAGGAGACTCCGCCCCCTGCTCTACTGACGCTCCGCCAACCCCCGGAGGATTGCTACGCAATCCTCATAGGTTTTCTTCGCAAACCAATTATCGCTTCGCTCGCTGTAGGGTAGGACACAATAAATATGTGTCCTAGTAACAATACTTTTTTAATTATATTACTAAAAACATTAAAAGTTGAAACTGAAAATTTAAATTATAATTTAAGTTGACATCAATAATTTTTTTCGCCATTAAATTAATATAAAATCTAACTTTTTTAACTAAACTATTTTTATAACTTTTTTTTAAAAAAAACTACAAATGGAAAACAATGGTACCATATTGGCATGCCAACCATTATTTATTATTTTTCAAGTTATTTTCATGCCTTTCCTGCGTTTAGCTCAATTTCTAACATTATTGGTAGTTTGTTTTGGATATAATTGACATTAAGCTTACCATATTCTTGCTTACCAGAAATGTGTAATTTACTGAGTTGATACGTCATACAGATGGAGTCCATGTGAATCAAGTTTTCAAAATTTCTAACAGATGGCGCCACCTCAATTTTCCATAAATTTGCAGTGTGCATACATTTTACAAAACTTCTTTTTTTAATATAATAAGGCTTATATTCTTTCTAATTTAAGCTGGCATAACCAAAATAATTATTTACTAATTAATTGAAGATGTTAATTGTCAAAATGGCTTACATAATGGCAAAATACAAATGCGAACGCAACATATTTTTGTAAACAAACTAACTGTTGCCATTCCGAGTAGAAAAAAACAGCAGTTTTCAATCACCGCGTAAGAGAATTATATATTAAAGATTACTAAATAATATTATTTGATACCTTTAAAAACATTAAAAATGCAAGTTAATATTTTTTTTTATTAAACTCAGAAGAATGCTTCGTATATACAAAAATAAATTGCTTTTAGTCAACAATGATAGTTGAAAACTTAATGTATAAAATTTACATTACAATTTTAAATTTGTATTTTAACGGGTATTGGTGCTTGTCTTGCAGTTGACCAAGCTACATCAGTTGGCTTTACAACATGCTCCTTTGTTACCGGGTCATAGCGTAGGGACACTAAGCCCACAAGGTAAGAATATTTTAGCAAAATATATATAAAAGAATTATAGCTTCTTGTATTCATTTTCATTCTTTTAAAATATACAAATAATTTCATGCATTTCATTGAATGAAAGTATAAGGTATAAAAACTGAGTATCTAAAATATTAACGAATTAATTAACGATAGGTTTTAAAATATATATTGTATAATTATATTAAGGGTGAGAAGATTTGTTTAACCTCAAAATACTCGAAATTTTATTATTTTTTAAAAAAGTTGCATTATAAAAGCAACTTAATATTGAGTTGTTTTGTAGATATGCCATTATGTAAAAAAAGGTATACTATATACTACTTTCGCAACGAATTCACTAAGGCTCCCTTGGCAATGAACACCTTGTATAGATGATATTGCGCTAAGATATTTTTAAAACAAATGTAAAATAACACTTACAGATATGCAGATTTACTGTATTTATAAAATGTCTGTCTTCATTTTTACTGAAAAAATATATATTATCCTATACTAATGCTATGCTAATTTAAGAAATAAAGCAATAATACATAGAATAATAGAATTTCTTTCATAATATAATAATTTCTTTTATAATAGGACGATGTTTAAACTGAAAAGTTGAGATTGTTTTAATTAAATACAATTGCATATGTATAAAAGTTATTTTTTTACTGCTTTATTTTATATACAACCCAATCTACAATATATACTAAATTTATCACACATAAACAAATATATTATTAAATACTCATTGTTTCAATATTTTCAGCTCTTGTAACATGTAATTGCATTCTGTTTCCATAGGATCTTTGTGCATTCCCGCTTTGGCAACTTTAGCTGCCACCAACAGTTTGCGGCCTGGAACTGCCGCTACGGCTTTGGCCAGCGTCACCACTACTACTACCGAAATGAACATCCCAAATGATTTGATTGGGTGCGTTATTGGCAAAGGAGGGGCGAAAATCAATGAAATTAGGTACAAATAACAATATTATTAGCTATTACAAACTGCTTTCTGATCACTCATTATTGAGTAATGACAATTCCTCGCAACGATAATGTAATATTGCTGTAAAAGAAAACCGAAAAAACAACAAAATATAAGTGATAGTGTTTCGGGTTTAAACGTTGAACGGGTCACAGATTGCATGATTTTAATTGCTTTACTCAGAATGATAGTTTGAATAATAATCATTCAGATGATATAATCTTCGGTGACAATCTTCTATGCTGTCTAATATTGTCATATTAAGCATGTTAAATTTAGAGTGTCACTAACGTTTAGAGAAAATATTACGAAACTATCTTTTAACTCATGGCTGAAATAAGTATCAAATATTTATTACAAATGAATTTTAACCTGAAAGTTATTTCTTGTTATATATATATATTAATAGCTTTACAGATAGAACTTAACTAATAAATTATTAAAACTGTTTTGTAGGCAACTCTCAGGAGCAACCATCAAAATTTCCAATTCAGAAGAAGGATCCAAAGATAGAACCGTCGCGATATCGGGAACTCCAGAGGCTATCAATCTTGCCCAGTACCTCATCAATACCAGGTACTGTGATTCAGATTTTGTCTGATTTTTCTTTACTTTTCAGCAAAATAGTTACATGTGAGGAAGCTTAACTTACTAATAACTGCTTTGCGTGAAATAATGTTTTAATGAAGTACAAAACAAGGTATTACTCAACACAGATACGGCTGGACACATAATCCTATTGGATGGCTTTAATGTGCTTTGCATAGCTCTGGCTTTAATGCTACCTTTCTATTCTAATATTTTCTTCTGTTTTCTTCTAAAGCTTAATTCCCATATAGAAAATGCCAACTGATGTAAATTCAAATTTCTTATAAATTGATTTGTTAAAGTTCATGATATTCAATGTTGAAACTAAAATTCCTAAAAAAACACAGTTGACATGACCTCAGACAATACGTACACACAATATAAATAAAATTTACAAATAAAAGTAGATAATGACAATAAAATGTTCTTTTACGACATTTTTAATATTTGAATATTATAATATCAGTTTAGTATAAATAGTCGAGAAACACGAAAAATTAGTCAATTTTTGAATACTATGAAAAACATGAAATATTTAAGCACAACTTCTTATTCGTAACTGATTAAATGTTATTAAAGCGTTTTATGGAACTCCAATACAAATAAAATAAATAACTTATACAGAAATAAATAACTTATTAAAAGTACTTCAAAAGATTTCATTTGCAATATTTTTAAAAAGAATTAAGTAACAAGTCAAATTTCAGAGATGCATAAACAACGCTCAATATTTATATAATATATTGTATTAAAGAACACAATTAAGTACTACAAACTTTATCATGGCAATCTTTTAATTCTTGGGTAAATGATGTCTCATAAAGAAAGAATACATGAACTTTTTTTGCTTTTTTCATTCTTTTACTCCTTAAAAAGGTTTTATAGGAGGAATATTTATTTCTCTTCATGGCTCAACTTCAAGCTTCTTCACTGTCTCAACAGCTCTACAAAAGAAATACTTGCTTCACAAGATATTAACATAAAAATATGCTTATGAGTGAAAAGCTTAGAGCAAAAACTAATTCATTATAGAAAGATAATTTTAAGAATTAGTTATCTTCTTTTGAAAATGTAAAAGATGTTCTTCTGCCAAATAAAGGGTTTCAGTAAAGAAGTAGAGGGAGAAGAGACTTCTGCAAATCGGCCACTTCGTCCTTTTCCTTATCCCTTATCACCTCAACCCATGTCTCCACACCTGTATTCATTTCTTCCCTAACACAAACACCTCTGCACATTGGGATAAATATTCGTAATATGGATAGAAGTTTTTGATCGGATTGTAATATATTTCATTTAATATCAAGCTGTAAATGCTGTCTACTTAATGACAATGAATTTAAAATAAGATTTCAATGATGCCTTAAAAAAAAGTAATATGACAATTAAAATTATCATAAATACCATAAGGTTAAAAATTATAAGTTAACAAAATGTGTCGAAATAAGTTACTTTAAAATATAAAAAAAATATTTAACTCTTATACACTGAAATAAAATAAATTCTTGAAAATAATTGGCATTATAATATCTTTATAAAAGCTACTGAAAAGCTATTCAGACAATTTTTTAATTTTGGTTAGTAAAATTACATTATATTATTTCATTTACGAAAATACGATAATTATTGCTGATTTAAAATAACTTCATAGTTTTGTCTATTAAACAGAGCAACAAATTAAATCTCGTAAAACGTTGGCGATAATATAAACAACATTAAAACGGCTAAAAAATGCATCTTTTAACTCTGAAAAAAGCTGTAACACTTATTTTCAATTATAACAAATAGATGTTTTATTTTCAGTTTATTTTGTGAACAAAAAAAATAATTTATAAATTGAAAACTACTACGTTATTTTTAACCGATTTCAATTATTATCGTATCAGAAAAAGTATGTATGTCGATATGGGGTATTGCCATGACTTCATTCACATGCATGTATTTTAGTTTGTTTTTCATCTAAGAATCCAATGTAAGCGTGTTTTACTGCACTACAGGTAACTCACTTATTTGTTTCCCCATCCCTTCGTCTGTGATGCACATTTCTCTTTTAGTGTCAACCTTATTATAATTTATTATACTCATTTTATTTTAATTTCTAATACAACCACTTTTGTTTAAATTCATTGAAAGCTAAGACCTAAAGCTTTTATAAACACTTAGGTGTAAGAATTTTTTGAAAGCTAAAAGCTTTTAAGCACCTTTTTATAATAATATATGAAAGCTAACAAATTTTGCAAACCGCCATTATACTAAAGAAAAGGCTTTTCGAAAAGGAAAAAACACCAAGAAAAATAGTTTTTTCTCTGACCAGCCACAATTGTCTTTCCCTTTTAAAGGTTCTTTGTAACCCTATGGAATTTCAATGAAAAAACAAAATTATTAAAAAATACTTTAAACTATAATTTCTTCATACAACTAATTCCAGTAAATTGGTGGCATTTTAAAATGCTTTGTAACCAATTAAAATACAGAGTTACAAGAGCTTCAAATATTCCATGATTCTTCAGTTTAAATTAAATGTATAGTTTAATTATATATATAGATTCACACACTTAAATTCGAGTACACCAATCCAAGAACTTAAATACATTTAAAACCCATCTTAGCCTACCCAAATCAAATCCCCAATTCTTAATTTTATCTTTTTTTGCACTGAAATCTGTTAGCTTTCGCTACGCAGAAGATATGTGCTTTTTTTGTTTGATACTCCCTTTCCTAACCCAACTCATTCTAATCTATATCATTTGTCTTGTTTTTTTTCTCTCCCCATGTTTCCACCACCGATGCAGCATGGATTTGCATAAGAACCTTGACCTGACCTCCAACCCTTCCTCGACCTCTGCCAACACCATGTCGATCTCCACCACCCCCTTGGCCATCCCTATCAACCAACTGGTGAAGGCCAGCCCTCTCACCCTAGGCCTCAGCTCAGCCCACGCCGCTGCTGCACATGCCGCTGCCAACCAAACCACCCTCTTTGACCTACAGAATGCGATCACAAACCGAAAAACCCTTACCACCAAACTCAAGACAGCTACCAATCACAATGGCAATAAGAAAGCAGAACGGAATAAATTCAGTCCCTACTAAAAAAAAAAGCCAAATAAAAATTTGAAAATCCCTCAGCAACAAACTCAAGACTAAACACGGGACAAAATAAGTTATGCGCCTACTTAAAACAGCCAAAGACCTGAGGACTTGATAGAACAAACTAAAAATCCCTCCCCACTAAACTCAAGTTTTCCATGATATGAAAAGGCAATAAAGAAATGAAATAAGTTCGGTTCTTATTCATGTAACCAAAAACTTGAATGTATGTAATCCTGGACATTACTAAGGAATTACAAAGACCCTCTCCACCAAACTCAAGTTTTCCATGATATGAAAAGGAAATAAGGAAATTGAATGGAATAAGTTCGGTTTTTATTCATGTAACCAAAACGTGAAGGTAGTTCTGGACCTTACTAAAGAATTACGAAGACAGTTAGGGATGTATCTAATCTTTTTTGATGTATTGAAGGAATGTAGCGTCAGTTGTTGGGAACGAATCTGTTCCGTTCTTATTATATTTGAATGTGGCGCCAAAGGAATGTTCCAATTTAACTTTATGGAACCAGTATTATATTTGTATGCTCTGGTAAAAAGTGACGAACAGAATTTCCTTTTAAGAAAATTTGATAAAGAAACAGGAAGGAAAGATTAGTGTTGGAAAGAAGGTAGCTAGTCAGAACAAAAGACGAAGCAATATGAACTTGGAATTGTTACTTAACCTAAATGTACATAGATTCATGTGTTTCCCTAATATAGCCTTCCTAGTCAGCCCAGAGATTTTTTGCAATTATCAGAATATAGCTTTTTTACTTAGCGATTAAGGTGTAATAAGAATGCCTTATGACATAGGATTTATTGTCTTCTAGTTTAAACTTTAAATGGATACAATATATACTTTGTAGTCGGATATTTAATTATTTCTTTTTAAATTTTCCCAATCAAAGTGTTGATATATGTCCATGGATGTTCATTAAAGCTTCTGAAATTGGAACAATATTGTACTGACACATTGGACGCTAATATCAGTGCAATATGAAGAATCCAGACTAGGCTGGATAAAAATACGTCATATCAAGAACAATCTCTTGTACTAAAATCTAGCTTCTATTAAATTCTCACAATATGTCATTTTCACATATTTTGACGCCAAACAGAAAATTTTTCTTGGGACCAAGATCATTTTGTTCAGAAAATAGATCTATAGTTCTATCAGAGATTTATTCTTTATTTATGTGCTCTATTAATCGCCATTTCAAATTCATCGTAACACTAGCCAAAATATTGTTCTTACAACAACTATATTTTACATAAAAATTGCTAAAATGTAAGAGTTTATAAGTGGTTGTATTGAAAACGTTTAATTTAATGAAACACGTCACTAAACCTTTTAATATTTTTTATCAATCATTAAAGAGCTACATTAATAAGTATGAACTTAAGTACAAAATTATATCTATTTAAATCCAAAAAAGAAAATTAACTTCTGTATTCATCAAAATAATTATTAAATATTAGAACAAACTTTAAATGTCTAATTAAAGAATGTATCTGTAATTGCTAGATTAACTCAATTATGCATAAAACAATTGTTAAATATCTGTGATTACTAGTGCAAAATATTCTGCACTTAGATGTAAAATTGTCCCTGTATATGCAAATAGTATATCATTTTAAAATATTATTACTAATTTTTGCCATTTGATTTCTATGAATTCGAAGTTGTAGAAAATATTTTAAGCTAAAAGAACAGCCAACCGTTAATTTTTCTTTTTGGAAGATTAATAGGTATTAATATATTACATATTTTCATTTAAGTTTAAATATCGTCTATCTATATTTGAAATATCAAATGAATGTTTCTTAGTAATATGTTGTTGCAATATAGGTAAAAATTAACAAAATTTTCAAATTTTACTTGCTTCATATAAATTTCCTAAAATCTTCCATAGTTTTTATTTAAAAATAAACTATAAGTATTTGTTTTTTTTATAGATTTTTATAGTTAAGGAGCACTTAGTAATTGAAGAATTATCTTCATAAAAATATTATACATTAAAACTTTAAATTAAACCAATCAATAATAAAAGACAAAAACTTTAAATTAAACCAATCAATAATAAAAGAAAAAAACTTAAATTATTTTAATTTAAAATATGGATACAAATGTATTGTTAATTACATAACTGCTTTAGCGAAATGAAATGTATACGTTAATGAGGTATTACCGGGCGCGAAATTAAGAAAAATGTACACTAAACTTCCGGTCTGGTAATGATTTAAAAGTATTAGATCTCGAAAAAGTCCACTAGATCCAAAATATTTTCACATTGTATGTCCAAAATTGAAAACTTGCGTATAAGCTGATTCTTAATTTCGTACATGGAATATTTTGTTTGAAATCGACAAATCATGGAGGGGGGGGGGAGGGGGGAATGGCATTTTAATTCTTGAAATAAATATTTAAGCCGATAAATCCAAAATTATGAAAACATGGCAGCAGAAATGGCCCACCCCAAGGTTCGCGATGATTCCTCATGACTAAAAGTACTCATCACTCGTTCTGGTCTTGTGTCTTTCAGTTCTTCATCGGACGTCTTAAATTAAATATTCCTTATTATCATAAAAAAATCTTGTAAACCAAATACATATATACCAAAATGTGAATTTTCTAATTCTCTACATAAAGATTTGTAAAGATTTAAGAAAACGTCAATTATTTTTCTGTCACTCTCGTTAATAAAATCGGATGAGCATTTCTTTTTATCAATCTCGGAAGGAAATACGAGTATATTATTAAATAAAACAATATTATGAATGAATATACACTTCTCATTGAAATGTTTAGTTTTAAATTACGAAATAAATTACTTGAAGGCAGCTTGAATCCGCGGATAAGCAATATCACGATTTTATCTCTTCAAAGTCAATTCCATCCGAAATTCAAATCAGACAACCATTAATATCTTTGCATAATATTATCAAGAAAAAAAATCTGTATTAGTAAAATAAATTATTGTAATCGAGTAAGAAAAAGAGTGACTTTAAAGTGATGTCATTCGCTACGTCAACTTTTTCCATCCAAAATTCTATTAAAGTAAGGTATACTAGCTTCATAGATTCTACAAACCAATGAAATATGTATCAACATATATACTAAATTGATTATTTATGACAGTAGTGCTATTTTTCGTTAAGATTACGACGCGATGCGCAATACAGTCTTCAGTCAGCATACGTGGCGCACATCTCTGTCTCGCATCAGGGAAACGTGATCGGCAAAGATTCTCGAATCCAACTATGTTCCTACCTCTCCCCCCTCCTTCTCCCATTTTAGGCAAATTATATTATAATTTTTATTAATGACATATAATGACCGCATAGAAAATGTTGACTTAAATTTTTTGGCTTATACGCGAGTATATACGGTAGCTACCGTATGGAAGAGAGGCGTGTTCACGTGTGCTTGATTTTTTTTTTACAAAACGGGAAGTCTAGTAAGTTAATTTTTTATCGAGCTTCCGGAAAAAAAAACATCGGCGAGATAATAATATTGAGAGGAACATATGCCAAAATAAAATACTAATTAAAATGTATTATGTTTTTTTTCTTCTTTTAATTAATGAAATAGTGCACAAAATATTCCGTGAATTAGCTAGAAAATCACTCTACATCCATTTCATCCACAAAACCTCGCTATCGTACTACTAATATTAATGAAGATAATGGGGTTCCGTATTTCTTCAAGTACGGAGTTCTAAAAACTAAGTCTACATGTTATAATTTGTTACTTGATGATCACGTCAGATTTACACTTATCGATAAATTGTTAAATTATATATTTTAATCTGCATTCCGTTCTCTATTGTGCAAAATGTATGTATTCCCATTTTACAGATATTCATAATTCCTGGTTCTCTATTTGTAAAGCTTTAAATGTTTATTATTTAGTTTGTGTGGCTATTTACTTAATAAAGTTATTCAAAGCTTTTAGCGCTTGAAATAATATAATGTTAATGGATATTTCAATTAGTATGATCAACACTGCTATAAGAACATTGTTAATTTAAATACTATATTCCATTTTATAACCTCGAAGTATTTCATTTCTTAAATTATTCTTTCTTGAATGTGCATATTATCTTGTACTATTGTAATATAATCCTTTATGTACAATTTATTAAATGGAAATTAAATTTTCTTCCTCTAATAATATATCATTATTTATTCAACTTGATTTCCTAAAGATGAAACTCAAACTTAATTGGGCTATACTTGAATTTGTTTTTAATATTATGGAAGCTGAATATATCACTTTAGAGAAGGCAAAATGAAAAACTCTATAACAATCAAATATTGAAAATCATTATAAAAAGTTAAAATTACAATAGAAAATAAATATACTGTAGTTAATTTATTATTGCTTAAAATAAAATTAGAGAAAAAAAAGTATTTAAAATAACGATTTATCTTAACACGTAATTGAGAGAAGCATGTATAATTACAAGAAACATTACAAACATACAATACATAATTTTTAAAAAATGTAGAAGTATTAGATTTTACAAGAGAAATTAAAATAAAATTTGCTCTGAAGTTCGATTTTTTTCGCAGATTGGCTCTGAAGAGAAGTATACAGATTAGAAATGCGCGTCGTAGATAAAGATGTACAAGCCGAAATAACTCAAGAAATATTAATCAATTATTACAATATTATAAAATATTTTAAGAATCAAAACTTTTCGATTTTTAGTAATTACTTCATTTAAACTACTTGCACATTATCAACTATTTGAATAAAGTCTGGCACGTATCTAACACCAAAAGGGGAATATATTTTGTACTTCAAAACAGCTTTAATTTGTAACGTTTAAAAAAATTTAAATTATATTTTGTGTCTGTCAGAACTAAGCGTACGAAAAACATTATATTAAACGTAAATTTGAAAATATCAACAATTTAAAAAAATACTGCTCTTTTCATTTTGAAAACTTTTTTTTAAATTTTGGGTAGTTTATCATGCGATTGATGAGAGGAGTTAAAAAAAATGTGCATATTCTCCGCATTTATATAGATTTTTTTAAATTATAATATGCTAAATAGATGTTTTTTTAACTCATTTCTATAATTTATAAAATTAAACAGTGTAAAAAAAAACAGTGTAAAGAACAAAATATTACTTTCTTACCAATAACAAAAAATGTTTTATACTTACCTTAACTCCATGGCATCGGAAAAAAAAACTAAATATTTAAATTTACGTTTCAGTTATCAAGCTCATAGTGTGTCTTAGCATTGCAGCATTGTAATCTTAACAATGAACAAATGTTTAAGGTAAGGTGAGAAAAAATGGGTAGTGGGGTAAAATAAGTATATTAGAAATTAAATTTAAATTACGCATTGTTAAACTTATTCTTTGCCATAGTTCTTTTTAAACAATACTTCGTTTAATGGAGTACTTCAGAAAAACAATTACATTTCTGGGTGATTAAATCAAGTCCTAAACTCGATTTGTTTGAGTTTACAAAAGAACTTACGATAGTATGATGCGTGATAACTTCTATATATAAACTAAAAAGTCGAATTATTTACCAATATTCATGGGTTTTGCATAGAAAAGAAACCTTTAAATACATTCCAATGAAAATTAAAAAAAAGCTATTTCATGTAGCTTTTTTTAAAAGATTTGCAAGTCAAATGGATAATCAAATTACTAATGTTAAAGAATAGGAAAGTCAAAAAAATGTAACAATTGTCGAGAGAGGAATATTTTACAAGAATATTATTTGGTTTGGTTTGGTTAAATAACGTCGCACTAGAGCTGCACAGTGGGCTATTGGCGACGGTTCGGAGTCTATCTCGAAGGAAAGACCCGGGAACACATATACATTCACACACACATTCATACATGTACCTCGTTATTTTAGAACCATGATCACATGACGAGGAAACACTTGAACTGGCACCCAACGTCTTCAATAGACGTCGGGACTTTGGACCCCGATCAGATTTATCGTGCACCAGTCCCGTATACACGCCGTTAATTTTTGCGGATGTTCTGGACGACTTTTCTAGTATTTTTAGCGAAGCTGACAACTCTCCGATCACAAGATCACTACTTTTTTACTTTGTTTGTCAAGTCCATCGCCTAGGATCGAACCAGGAATCATCGTATTCCCTACTGACGCCTTTAACCGCTCGGCCACGGAGGCCTCCAGAATATGATTTCAAAGCTTATAAATGGCAATTATCTACAGTATATTTAACACTGGGTATATGTTAATATAATATAGTTACATACCTGTGTTTTAGAACAAATTGTGAACAAAGAACACATTTCGATCGTAAAATAACACTTTTTTCTGGTTTTGTTAGAACATAAACAAGTTTTAAATGGATTAAAAAATTGTTTGAGGAATTAATTAAACATAACGTATATAAAGCAAATATTCCAGAATCAAAATAAAACAAAAATTATTCTAGCAGACGTTTCCTTTCGTAGATAAAAAAAATAATAAAACATTCGATTTTTCAAAATGGAGGATTATAAGATTTTTTAGAAAGACTGTTACTGAGTTTACTAAGTTTTTATATACTAATTAAATATTCTTAATATTTAAGAGTTTAAAACTGCTATTTATTATATTTTTTTCAAGTTATTAATTTGACTAAAAGTATTGTTTTAATGATGCCTTTTACACGAAGTATTCCATGATTTTCCACTGACTACCCATTTTACCCTACCTGTGGTTGTAAAGGAGAGTTTTTCGAGAACCCTTGTATTTTCTATAACCAAAATAATTCTAATTACGTAAAAGTAAATATGCATTTTTAAAATAATTAAATCGAAAGAAAAATGAAGTTTTCACTGGTGACCTCCGCAAAAATATTTCATTGTTCTAAAAGAGGGTTAAGGAGGAGTAAAAAGGGCTGCTTTAATAGGCGTCATAAAAGTAAAGCACCAGTTTGAAGAGAGAGTATTATTTCGAGTAACTGTCTGAAATGCGCAACCACAAAGAAGTCGTTGGTCAAATGCCAGACGCATGGCAACTCGCCACACGGAAAACTCATTTGTTAAACTTTACCTGGAATAGGTTTGCATGTTACGAAAAAAATTACTCATGTGCAGAAAACACTATTTCAAAAATACTTTTTTTTGTTCAGGATTGAATTTTTTAAATGTAGGGAAAACCGAGACACACTATGGGCACTTTTCTCTCATTAGGTGTTCATATCGACGGGAAAAAATATTGTAGTGATTTTTTTTTTAAATAATGATTGAAAGTTTTGGTACAAAATTAAACAAAGAAAATTTGGCAACGGGTCAATTTGCCGCACAAGGCTTATTTCCTATAGTTAAAATTGTGAAAAGACATGAAAATTTATTTTATATTGTCTTTATTTATAATTTTATTTGAAAAATATTAACAGAACATAGTTTACATTGTTCTTAAATTACTAGAGATATAACATTTACAGGGATGAAACAGAACAAATTTTAAAAAAAGGAACATTTATTTTTAAGTCACATCTGCAACGATCATTAAAAATAATATAGTACAAATAATTATAAATTGAGATTATTTTTATTTATCGCTTAGAATATTTTGGCAACTCTATGAGTTTTTAATTATATTTTCAAAAATAATTGGTATAAATTTGAAATTTTATTCGCAGCGTGAGCAAAATTTATTTTCAAATCTCATAACAATAGTAATTTATTGTAAAAGTTCGACAATTCACCAACCTTCCCTTTATTATTTACAAATAATTAACAGTTCACAATAAGGACTAACACCATGATAAAACATCATTTTTGACCAAAATAATAGAATACTTGATTATAATCTACTCTAACTTTAACACTCAGAAAAATTGCAAGCCCCAAATTAGAATTTTCCACTGAAATTGGTAATAATAATCAACTTTATACTATAAAAAAAATGCTTGAATAGTCAATATTAGAACTCATAAAAACTATGACTGTCGAATTTTGCAGAAAAATATATTTTTCGGCAACTTAAAACGAAAAAAATCATAATCCCAAATGCTGTCTTTTACCAAAGTGTGTATTTATTATTAGTTGTTTATAATGAGAAACCTACTTAATTTAATTAGTGATGTTCGTCCATATTTAAGAATACGAGTAAAATAAATTAAAAAATCACTTAAATTAAAATCATTTTCCACATGTATACTCAAAACAGTTTATAAGCTTTTATACAAAATGCCTACATAATTTGACCAGGTTTATAAAAGTCTTTAAGTTAATCTATCCTAAACCCACAAAAAATCTTAAATGTTCAAAGGCGAAAATATTCCAACTACAAATTTACATGTTTCATAAAGTTTGCATAAGTTATTAGATTCAGAGGAATAAATCTAATCGGAGATCTTTACAAAACTTAAGCGAAATTCCAGAAATTTGAAATCGCCATGTCAAATGCCGATTTACGGGTATTTAATAAAAGGTATAAAAAAATCTAAAATCCGTTCAATCATCGATAAATTTATATTTTTAGCTTTCGAAATCGGAGAAATCGCTGCGTAATACACGAGAATATTGAAAACGCGTATGTTATTTCGGAAGTAAAAATTTTAATTAAATTTGGCTTTAAAATTAAAAATATATTATTTTACAATTATATTTAAGCTGAAAAATGAATAACAAGAAAAAAAACTTTAAAAAAGAAACTTTTTTTAAAAAAATATTTACAAAAAAGTTACCTTTCTTATTTTCGATATAAGTCAAGAAAATATTTTCTGATAAACTATTCTTTTGCAACAAAACATGTGCGTAACAAACTGTCTTTCCAGATTTTTGTTATTTCCAAATTTTTTTTTTTTAAATAATTGAAAAAAATCTTATTTCTAGTTGTCAAACTATTTTGAAAAATTTACTAAATAAACATATAATCGCAATATATTATTATAATCAAAATATAATACTATACTAATAAATATATCAATACTTAAGACAAAGTAAAGTAATATGTTTGAAAATACACGGTAGAAAATGTGGTGCAGTTACTTTAAATAGATCGGAACTTATATCAATTTAAACTTGATCAAACATGATAAAAATCATCAATGAAAAAAATGAGTTCAAAATCAGGCAATCTTGTACGTACCAAAGCTTAATATAGATTCGCTAAAAATAACTAATTGTACTTAACGTAGAAATATAAGTTCTGTGTCGTTAGATTCAAAACAAAATTAACTATTTTTTAAAACATTAAATATGTTTGGATATTTTTTATGATTTTGTCTCTCATACTTAAAGCGGAGTATACATACAAGTACATATGGAAGAAAAATCATGCATTAGAGGATTAAATGAATAGTGGTATAACATTTAATTCGATTAAATAATTAATACCGGTTCAAGATGGTTTCTTATGGTTCAAGATGGTTTCTTATCCTCAAGATGGAACATCTTTAATATAGACGTTATTAAAATGTTAAACAAATACAATACAAAATTATACTTGCTATTTAAAGTGTACACGTTACTTAAAATTTAAGAGTAAGTTAACATCGAACAAAATAAATCAAAAGTTACAGAAATCAACTTTTTTTTTCGCGCAAGACTATAAAACCTTAGTATTCTAAATGGAATATGGTATGCAGCTATTTGCAGAACCAAATGGCGCCATTTCCATGCAATTATGGTAAATAGGAAAATATAGCGATGATCTTTACTTATAAACGTATAAATTCGACGATAAATTTTATGTCTCGAATAAATTTCCAATAATGAAAGTACGTTGGGTCTTTAAGATAAATCATTTCGTTGATGCATAAAATATTCAAGCATACATCGCATTTACGAGTTTTCTTGAGCTGTCCTTTAAATGAGCTGTGCCTTTACATCAAATAAGCTGTAACTTTATGGCCACGTCTTCTTTGGAGTTTAGTTTGAAAAAGATGTTGTTATAGCTTTAGATATAACCACATTATAGATATATGAAGATCACACTCGTAGGGATAAAAAAAATTAAGTTTTCATATGTGCATTTTACTAATTACATGGAATAGAAAGAAACCACTTTTTTTTTAATAGTTATTACCGAAAAAAAAACAGGGTAGAACAAATGCCCGCCGATTTGAAAAGAAAAAAATTACCGAAAAATAAATTATCATTAATTATTTACTGAAAATTAAGAATGAAAAATCGTGAGAAATTTATGTTTGGAATATCTTTAAAATATAGTCTAGTGAAAAGGTTTAGAAATAAAGTTTAGTAAATAATATTTCATATTTTAAGCCCAACTACATGGTGCGATTCGAAGGGATATGGAGCAAAATCCAAATGGAAAATTACGAATATTCTATATTTTATTTTTAAATGAACAATTTGGAAACAGAAGTAATATCAAAACCTCGCATGTTAAATATTATACCGTAAACAGTGTCCCTTTGTCAAAACTAAAAAGAAGAGCGTAGACAATGTTGCATATTGTTCTTGTGTCCGCAGGATTCGTTTGGAATGTTGTTATTGAATAATAAAATTTACGAATTGAGAACGATGCTTCTTACTAGGAGTTTAAAAAAAAAATCAAAAAACAACAAGGGTCTAAAATTTTATACATTTGCACAAAATAATCTAATGCGGTCAGATATCTTGAATAGGTTTATCCAGACAACAAAACTCAGTCACATTTCATTAAAATATAGGTGAGATGGTAAGTAACAATAGATTTGAATGTCGCATCTCCCAAACTACATATTCCTAATATTTTAAAAATATTATTGATCATATGATTAGAAACTAGTATACAGCTAAACCTTTCCAGTCAAACTTATAAATCATCGCTTAAAAGATGTATATTTACATTTCTTGTTTTCAGGAGAAGCGATTTAAGGTTTGAGTTCCCTATTAGATTATGTTAATCCTTCTACGCTAAAAGGCCATATTTCTATAGGTATGATGTCTAGAAGCTGGAATACAAAACTTCGTTACAGTAAGCTAATTACCAAGACAAATCTATTAATACAAAATTCAAAATTGTCATCTCATACTGATATTTTTAAAACTAAAACACAGGGAAGACCTCTACATATTCTCACAAGCAACCAATGAAAAAAAAATCAAGAATATTTACTTTTCACATAAAATCAATTGTGTTACGAGGCATTATTATTCAGTCTTACGCCTTAAAAGATTTTCGAGATTTTTAATTTTACTAGTGGAAATAATTTGAATTAACTAACTCTAAATTATAGGTAGATTATAAACTAATAACATTAATGAGTTTTAAAAGTGCATTTTTATAGTTTTTTTTTATTATCTTTTCTATAGAGATTTGTGAAATTGAGACAAGTGAGATAGCCTTTACCTCGCAATATTTAAAACTTATTTTTTTAAATAGACTGAGACACTCTACTATCTAAATAATAAGTAAATCAAATGTAAATATATTCAAAGTATTTGCAAAACCCATGCGAAACATTGGGCGTTTACTTTCAAACACACATTTTCAATAGAGAAACTTTATGCTTATAATATGAATAGTGTAGTTTTAATTAGTGTTTACGGACTTTTTCTTTACTCTCTTCTAGTATTCATAGTGCTCAGTTACCACTGCTGTGGAAGAACGTGCCAACTGCCCCACTCAAATAATCCGCTCTTTTTCTCCATTTACTGCACCTTAGTCTTGTCGGTTTCTGGTGAGTGGCTTTTCACTTTCTTCCTGCACTTTTCTCCTTTTTTATCAAATGCGTACATAATGAAAGTAGCTAATGAGTCTAAAAGTTTAAAACAAAAGCCATTTCATTTAATATAACCAAAAGCAGCATTGCAAAAATGGAAATTATTTGGCCATTTTTAGACAAGACTTGAACAAAAAGGATAGTCGCAGTTATAAATTTTAATTGATATATGAGCATATTAACATTCCTCTAATGGTATAATTTGTCAAAGATTTCTGAACTCTTCATACTGTTCTTAATGAATAATCATAGTAAGAAAAGCAAATGCAAATATAGTAGAAAAATTGGGCTGCTTGGATATTTATGATTATGTACTGTATTTATTATAAATCAATGGTTTAATTAACCCAAAATTAAAACGTATATTATTCATTAATATAAAAAATATGATAATTTATACAAAACGATATTTACATTTTGGAGAACATAAATAACATAAATTTCCGCGTTTGCCAATAATAAATACCGGTTTTATTTTGTATATGAGAAACTGAAATTCTTGTTAATGAAAATACATTCTTACACCTGAATTCAGTTAGAATATTTTTTACATTTAGAATGTGGACATGCTTTTGCATTTTATGTTCTGAATAATCTCAAGCCTTCTACTTTTCCATTATCTTACTTCTACTCTTCTTTTCAGCTTCTCTTTTAGATTAGTATTTCCTTGACTCCTGGAAGACCTCCTATTCTCCCTCCTTGGTAAAGAGTCCAGCACCTGATTACTCGAATCTCCTGATGTCGATCCCGCTACCTGTATCTGGCAATAAGAATTCATCCCTAGGCTCCTGACAGGATTTCCTTTCTTTATCGACTAACGGACCTTTGGACAATCGAACTTTTATTTACTATTTAATGCTTATATATACATATATATACTTATATATATACATACAAACAAAGAACCAAAAGCTATTTAAGCCTAAAGGAAACATATCAAGCCTGTTTTCAGGGTAAAATTGTAAAAAGCTAAAAAAAAAAAAATTGTATCTGTTAAACAGAGTTTTACAAAGTTGCTAGGAACTAAGTGCCTGCTGCCGAAGGTGGAAGTCAGTGTAGGCAACTCGATCCCTTTTTCAGCAACGTATCTATCCTCTTCCCATATCATTGAATTGAATTAAAACAAAAGTCTACAAAAAAATACCATCTCGCTCTCGATGCCTCTGTCCCTTGAAATCACAATTCTTAACAGTGCCAAAGTAACCCGCTCCCTTTGACATAATGTGGAAGGTATTTGGATCTATCCCCCTTTCCAGAAATACTTCATTCTTCAATTAGAACTCACAATGAGCGGTTGCTAAATTCTCACGCGCAGAAGTAAAAAAATAGCAGATTGGTATGTTTAACATGCTTCCACACAGAAGTAGATTTTGCTTTCTTCGCTGGGAAAACGTTGGTTTGTACTTAGTTCTCGATGTTGTGACGGTTGATCTCATGATAGATCTCTGTTTCCGTGATTATTTTGTGTGGTTATCTTGTGACGTAATACTGTATATATATGTTTGTTTTCTGAACAAAGTTCTTTCACGATTTATCCCTATCTACCATTGTTGTAAGCCAAACACTCTTGAAAGTGTACCGTTAGTTGACGCCCGAAATGCAACTTTTGATTGAGAACAGGTCCCAATTTAAACTAGCCGTAACATGAAGGAAAGAGTTGCTTACGCCCAAACTGATGAAGAAAAGTTAAAGATCCAAGTACAAAAACAGACAGGTGGAAGGAGAACCGGAGTTCTCCATTACATATCACATTTTTTGAGACATTGTATATGCACTATTTCTAGATGTAGTTGTTATTGTATATTATACAAGTGCATCAGCCGGGCATTAGGCCTCAAAGTTCCGTAGTGTTGTCGTACTGCATCGATAACCAATCTCGTTATCAAATAATAATCTGATAAAAGAGAATGATTTTGTGCCGCCAACTTTTCAAAAACAATCAAAACAAATTTAAGGTCTAAAAGGACAATACTCGACCTTTGGACTGCGTCAGTATTTTGACAAGTGAGCTGCACGCAAGGCTGTTTTATATTAACCAAAGTTCAGTTTTACTATTCTTTATTATTAATTCATTTAAAAGAACGCATATCGTTTGAAATTTTAATCTTAACTGTTTGTCAGTGGAAATGATATCTTGTGAAAGTCACTGCCCAAACTCACATGTGCCAAAGCAAACAACAAAAAAACAAGAGAGAAATAGAGTTATCAAAACGAGAAAAACATGGGCATATATTTTAAAACTGTTCTATGATTAAAGAGCAGATTGCAACTTGCAGAAATTAATTTTTTTATCTTTAATTTTGATCAAAATAGTCTTCCAAGCAAAAGACTAAATTTCTGAGTGTACTTGAATGCCAAAAAGACGAAACATATCACCGAAATTATTTTCCCGCTAGTGTCTATTTATTGAGAACTTTCTCTTTAATGCACTTAGATTCCGAAAGTTTTGGTAAACAACCAGAAAACGGGCGGGTGCCATCAGCTCTGCTAAGCACTGGTTCTGAAAAGGGTATTTTTTACCAAGAAATTGTACTAAAGTACAGAAATGGGACCAACTCATCTTTTCGTACTCATTTTCTAATAAAAATTGAGAATTTCAACAAGTAGAAGTAGCATCTAAGCGATCTTCTCTAAATTAATTAAAAAAATTGCTTAAATTATATTCCATTTCTCCAAAGGAAGATACTATTAAGAGATAATTTTACAAAAGATCCTTAACAGTTTCTGAATGAAAAATTGTTTCCCAAATGGTCATCTCCAACGGAAAGAGCCAGTCATCAAGATGTTATCAAATGGTCCCTTATTAGTGCTCAACAAAAAAATGTATCCCAATACTTACACCTCCAGTGGAAGAAACTGCCATCAACAAGTTCTGCAATGGTCCCTTTATAGATCTCAATTTAGACCTGAGGAGTTTTTGGCGCCCAATCGTTGCTTTCCGGTCTTTAACAGCACCTGTGTTTATCGCTTTGTAGGTCTAGTTACCATTCTTCTGTAAGTGTACACCGGACAATCTTTTAATCTCGAGCACTTCTTTCACAATTTCCTGGATTGATGACTCAATAATCAACGAGCTTATAAGTGTCAATAATTTCAGGGGCTCGCGAGTCTAGTTTATTTTGTTGACTGACGGAGAAAGTTCTTCCTGCGTTTGAAATTTTACTAGTGTGGTTTTACAAAAGCAATACAGTGCTTTGAAATCGATGTGGCTTTGATTTTACAGTTGTTGTATTACGTGTCGTTGATTTTGTAGTATTTGACTGCGGCGCCGAGACAAATGTTGGATGCTCAGTTTTGTCTGAAACGTTTGTTATTGCGACTAAGGATTATTTACACTTTGTAAAGTAATATATATGAGTGTTATTGTATTTAAAAACAAACAGCTGAATTTCTATGCAATTCTTCGATCATATAAAATGTTCATATAAGTTAAGAACACGTTTTATATCTAGTTTCACCATACCTCATATAAGTTCCATACAAATTTAACTTCCTTTGATTGAGTCTTTGAAAAAGACAGACAGCTCAAATAACTCATTATAAAAATATAAAGGTTTTAGCTCAATGTCAGAGAACATCGTTTAAATGTTGCGCAGTGTCTAGTATTTTGCGTAAGTGAGCTGCTTGGAAGTCAAAGGAATATACCGTTAACAAGGCCACATATCAATTTATTACTTTGGTGTTGATTTTCCATCCAGTCAAGGCATATCAATGAAAGGCAATTCTCCTCACATATCACAAAGTGAGCGAAATATATTAAGTAGGAGGATCCTCTCAAAAATATAACTTATTTTATTCATGTCAAGTCAATAGATGAGAAAAGGAACTTATTACGAGTTCTGCGCGCCTCAATTAAAATGTAACTTTGTATTGTAAGCTATGTAGAAGTGAAAAGATTCGTTCATTAAGCAGTCATGAAACCGCATCATATTCCACTTAAACATTTTTTATTGAACACTCCCGTGAAATGTTTAGAAATGAATGTAAAATGTGTTGAGATTTTATGTTTCTCATAGTATTCCATTTCGACACTTGTATGTCTTGTAAAGCAAAGGAGATAAGATGCTTCGAGTCAAATTGTTTTCTGATTAGCACAATTATTCTATGGCGATATAATAAGCACAACTATTCTACGTGTAACCTAAACAGTATTGCTAATTTTTTCGATGGCTGTACAGGAATGCTCGTATTCTGTATGGTAACTAATAATAAAACTGTTGTGAAGTTTTGACTGCATATCTTTTTCTAAAAATTATTTTGCATGCACTTTGATACATACATGTATAATATTGGAATTTTTGATGCTAGATACATATATTAGTGGTGCACTTCAGGTATATGTGACTGACTTCGAAAACACTCTAAAGTTTCTTTCCTTAGAAACTAGTAACTTTCATTCTATATTTGAGAAGTTTCAAACCAAAATAAAAAAAAATCTTACTAAAAAAATGAAAAATTACACTGGTGTGGAAAATTTAAAGGAACAACCATAAAATTCAAAGTAGCTAGCATTATATTTGAGATTCGAAAATGAAAGAAAATTTCACAATACCTTTATTTTGTTATGTCCAATATATATCTTTAAAGCATAATTACCAATTTTTGAAATAAATTATTTTTAAATAATAAAATAAGAAACCTTTTTAAACTGATATGGAACATTGAGATTTTTATTTGGAACTACATGGGCAGTGTTAACAGGGTGTATGATCATCCCTGACCAAAATGCAATCTTTTTCAGTGATTTTGCATACTTTGGATTAGACTGTCCAGGAGTCCCTGAGGTAACAAAGCGCATAAACAATAAATTGAGTTCCGAAGCACCTGGTGAGTGCTAGATGGGGGCTGAGAGTTGTGATGACGGATTATATATATATAATCCTATGTACATACTATATATATAGCACATGCATATAATACATACACATTCCTATTCTTGTTACAGGACACAATGTTTAAAAATTATTAGGTGTTTCCAAATTACCAACTGTCTGTGGGGATACAATGGCACAGATTGCAAAAGCTAAATGATTGGAAAATTGCAGACCAGATTCAATGCATGTGCTTTGATAGACTACCAGTAACACTGGAACCAACATTGGAGACCTGTACCCTTTTAGAACAAAATATAAGAAGACAGTTTCTGACCCCGCTGTTGCACACACAATATTGTGTGTGCCAATGCTTCCCCACAGCCAGTTGGAAGTTTGTAAACCCCTAATAATTGTTCAACATTTTGTCCTGTAACAAGAAAATAGAGAGACACTCAACTTTTTCATATATTGCGTATAATGTATAAATTACATGTATGTACATGGGATTATAATGCAAAACTTTAAATGCATTGAGCTACCCTTAAATATCTTCCAATTAAGCTGAATTTTTTTAATTAAACCATGTTTTAGAATGAGTACAAATATTTTTCGGGTTAGCAATTGAACATTTAAAAAAGTATTTTCTGGACCACCCTAATATATATATATATATATATATATATATATATATATATATATATATATATATATATATATATATATATATATATATATATATATATATATATATATATATATATATAAATGTTCAATATATATATATATATGAAATGTACAAAGTAGACGACAGGGTGTTTAAGTTTAAAAGGGAAAAAAGAGCCATAGGTAACAACTAGTAAACTTTAATGTTCTTTAGAGCCCTGAGTAACGTGAGTGGATAGGACAAGAGATAAAGAGTGAATAGTACCTGGATGTGGAAAACTGACATTTAAACAAAGGAAAACAGAGAAATTTAGGGATGATTACCAGAGTGTGAATTGGGAACATCAGTCATGGGAAGTGCGAAAAAGGAAAAATTAGTCATAGGAACTTTTGAAGTCCCCATGGGAAAGTAGGTGGGCGAGGACTGTTATGGTTTAATAGAGCAATATTGATGTGATTATCTGAAACTGCATAGGAATGGATTGTGCAATGGAATGAAATCATGGGAAATCGATAATTAGAGGGAGAAAGCTCTTGGTTGCTAGGAAAACAAGTTTCAAGGGAAGGAATATAAATGGAAGGGAAATCTTTATAAGTGTGAATTAACATGGGATATGATTTAAAGAAATCAAATGGACTGGTTATAAAAGAAGGTGGTGAATTAAAAAGGAGTTTACAAGGTGGAGGAACATATCTTTCATATATATATATAATGGAGTAAAGTTTAGAATGCGTCCAATTTAAAAACTTATCCACATTATAGGAAACTATTCTGAAATATCATTTCAGATATAAAAACAATCACTTGAAAGCTTCATATCAGATAAAAACATATATTGTAGAACATTGTATGAATAAGTTTCTCAGTGGTAAATCAGTATACTATGTTAGACTTTTGACACTGCTATTTAACATGAAATTACAATAAACACAATTTTTGGAAGCCACCATTCAATTCCTATATGTATATTCAACTTTTTTACACAAATTGTTTACAAACAGAAATTAAAACTGCACAACTTAAACAAAAACCTTTCATTAAGTATTTATTTTTATTGTTCTACTTTAATCGATATTTTGGTATATTAAAAAAGATCACATTTATGGAAGGTTTTCTCTCATTTCTTAGTAAAATATTTTATGTGAGCAAAGAAAAACTTGTAGATATTCTGATGCATGTTGAATTTAAGACAGTATTGATTTGAAGGAAAAAGTTGTTTGAGTGTTTACCAGAATTAAATTTTTTGCTTATTAAAGAACCATATCAAATTTTTAAACTTTTACAATAAAAAAATACCACTGAGTTTGCTAATTAACTAATTTTCAAATTTACAAATTAGTATAGATTTCGCCACTCCCCAAAGGCAGCACACTGTTTACATAACCCTAGGGCTGCCGCTACACCTAAGAAATCAGCAGTCTCACACCAAGTCATTTGGTTCATTGCAACCAAGCCAATCGAAAGATAGCTCTGTGCTAAGGAAATGAAAGGCCTCTGAATGCCAGTGGGGAAGTGTTTATTTTTATTGAAAAATGAAGTTGTGCAGTTATATTTACTGGTCTAGAAGTGATAAATTAGTATATGAAACATACATATAAAGATTCTTATTTCAACTCCAAGATTCTTGTTGTGAAGCCAAATATTAAACATATAGTTTCATACACGATTTTAAAAGCAATAATAAAACTGATTTTTGCCAATTCATTCAGTACCAGACATGCTTTTACTTATTCTTACAACTTATATGGTCGCATTAATTTTAAAAGCAATAAAAATAGTGGTTTTCAGAAAAAATGTTTTAAAAAATGTTTTAAGTACAATCACTGTTGGCAGTCTTGCTATTAGTAGATATAATTTAAGCCCCAGAATATTAGTATATACATAGCACTAAACAGTAGCCCCTATCTACATATACCAATATGGACAGAACAAAATTCCTTACTCCAAAATATATTACTTTATATAAAATTTATTTTTTGCGAACAAGATACAATTCTTTATATATACAATCACATTAGATATAAACATCACAGCATGAAAGCATTTCACAATTTCAGAGATAATTTAATTTCATGTGGAAACATTTTGAAGCCAAAGATTATAGCATTAAAATATAGCAGACCAACTTTAACAAAAAAGTAAATACTTTTACCTATTAACTGAATGAAATTGAAACTAAACATTAATATGCTGCACATTAATGATCAGAATATCCGGGCATAGGAAAATTTGAAGCAAAACTTTCTACATCTTTGCGTAGTAATTTCATTTTCCCCTTAACTTCTTCATCAGTTTCTAAAAAGGCTTTAAATTCTTTAACTGTTTTACCTAAAACAGAATACACAGCAAAACATTACTTTTAGATAAACAAAGTTTGCAATAATATATTGAGGAAAAAAATTTCAAAACATAGAAGTCTTTATGTATGCTAGATAATTAAGTAAAATTTAAAAATTATATTCATGTTCATTACCTACTTATGATACAATTTAAATATTGTTAATTTGTCTAACTCAAAGAACATTAAAGTTGGTGAAAAAGATATAATCTCAAATATCACACTGATTATTTTGAATACATAGTTCCCTTAATACATAAATTTACTTAAAAATTTTATTTAATACATTGATTATTAGAAGGCATTGGTTAATGGCATTGTCCAATATTTTAAACAAGCGATAAGTGGGATATTGTTTGGAAAAAAATAGCTTTAATTTTAAATACATATAAAGCAAAAAAATATATATTTTTTTTTAAAGTATTACATAAGATTTTAGAAAAAAATATATGTACAAAATATTTTTTTATACCTGCTTTACTTTTAACATCTAAAGCAATTTGCACTGCTCGATGAATGAATTCTACAACTTGCTCAAAATCTTTTTCAATAAAATTCCGTGATGTAAGAGCTGGAGCACCTATTTAAAGAAATTGTTTTTAAAGCTTTAACAGATCTAATAAAAACAACCAAATAAACAGATGACTACATCAAAATTCAAAAATCATATTTTAAATGGCAGCATAAAGTAATATATTTACATATGATCAATATAAATGCTTATATTTTCAGTTTCATAAAAATGGTAACCATACACAATAAATAATTGTGTGCAATTTAAGAACATTTATTTTCTACAGTTCCTATTATTATAACTGGATTAACTAACCCTAAAGTACTTATTATTTCATGAAAACTATTATCTTGATATATATATATACCTAATCTAACTCCTCCAGGCACTAATGCAGATTTATCACCTGGACAAGTATTTTTATTAGCTGTTATATTAGTAGCATTCATAACAGATTCTAGTCTAGCACCATCAAGACCTTTGGGTCTAAGATCAAGTAGCAATAAGTGATTATCCGTTCCACCTGCAAAACAATAAAAAATAATTTGAAAAGATCAGTTATAAAATTATTTACAAGAGTGATTATTTCATACAAGTGTCAAAAAGTACTAAATAATTTATTAACCTCAGTAAAATTATTACAAATTACACTTTCAAGTTTTTACAAGGGTACAATCATTACAATCTATTTCAGTCACCATATATATACTCGCGTGCAAGCCAAAAAATGTAGGTAAATTTTTCAATCAAAGTCTGCTTATAGCAAGTCAGTAAAACTTATAATATAATTTGCTTAAAATGGAAAAAGGAGAGAAGTTAGAATCAAGCAAAATTTCCGAAAATGTGTGTCACATGATCACATGATGAAAATCAGATTCAGATTTACATATATTCTAGTGTACTTAAAAATATTTACCAGATACTAAGGTGTAATTCTTTGCAATGAGTGCTTTAGCCATAGCTTTTGCATTTTTAAGAACCTGTTCTTGATATTCTCGGAACTCGGGAGACATTGCCTAAAAAATATAAAATCATCCTTTTTTTTAACAAATACATTTTAAGTAAAATTAGCATCGAATTATTAAACTATTCAACAAGTAATAATATACACATATATAAAATACATTTAAAAACCAAACCAAAAATTACACAAGACCAAATTTTATTAAATGTACAAAAAGTAAAATATAAATGAGTTCCAAATTGACTAAAAATGAAAGTGTTGAACACACTATGAAAGTTTACTTGAGGATCACATACTTTTGAATTCAGTCAATTTAGGACAATACTTAATTTTTACTTTTTAATACATTAAAAATAAATGTGTTTTTATCATATTTTTAACTTTTTGGTGAAGAATATTAAACCGAAAACACTTCTAAACAAAGCACAACAGTGTCCCAATGATGTAATTCTTCAATAATAAATAAAATTCATATTTATATAGTAATTACTAATTATTGTGACTACATATTGTATTGTCCTCAGGATTATATAATTATGCCAAGTATTAAGTCAATATGTCATTTGGAAGGCTTGAGATGCAAGATTTAGGCAAACAATTACATAATAAATTAAACGAAACTGTGCAACAAAAAAAAACGTGGATGCAAAAAATATTTTCTGTAAGTTTAATAGGATTAGTCATTCATTGAATAATGTTTTATACAATTGCTATGAACTCAATCTGCTAAATGGTTTCATTAACAGAAGGGAAATAGTAAATACAATCACAGGGCCATGATGATCGTTTTGTTCATGGTTATAAGAGATTCTTCGTTCAACACCAGCTTAACGTACATCACTAACTAAGGATAAATTAAAAGTTGTTTAAATATTTCTTAATAAATTAAAGGTTGTTTAAATATTTCTTAAATATCTAGACAAAATTAAAGAATAGGATCCAGCATTCATAGCTGTAAAACCCATATTGAATTTTAAGATCAATTTAAAAATCTGTAGGTTAAAATCCTTTTACAGACCATCCCAACAAATTGTATGCAATTATGCAGTTTAAATGTTAATGACAACGAGGGCCTTTTTGTTGCATTCTATTTAAATTTCCAATACAAATAATCGATGTAATAAACTTTTAAACTCTACATAAATCATAAATAAGGTTCCTGAATCAGATTATAGAAAATAGAAAAGGAGATTACATTTTAGATGGATTACAAATATAAAAGGTAGAAAGGTTCTGACACACTAGAGAATTGGCAATATTGACAGATTTAGTCATGGAATACTAGACATTATCACAATGTCTCCAGATTTTCTGATAAAAAAAATTAATATTTAATAGAAATTCATAAAAATTAATTTGAAAAAAATATTTTTTACATACATATATATATACACGGCTTGATTTGAACTGGAACGCACCGGAACGGCGTTACGGTACCTCTCTTTAGGAAAATAAAATTATGGTTCCAGACTTGGGTTTGATGGCTAATGGCTAATGCATTGCACTCCTACACCCCACGGAAGGTTACAGTTTTGGTACCTCTATTTCTAGAAATCGAGCACTGTATTATATTTATACAATTTTATAACAAATACAAAGACCTATTTTATCAGTAAAATACCTGCTTCAGAGCAACAGCAACTGATGCAATTGCATGATTATGCGGTCCACCTTGTAAGCTGGGAAATACTGCAAAATCTATTTTTTGCTGAAAATCATACTTGATTTCCTTTCCATTCTTGTCAAGACCTTTTACACCTTTACGATAGAATATCATACCAGCCCTGTTTAGAGCAAATAAAACCATTTGAATATAAGTATGCAATGTATGTTATAATTTAATATTTAAACTAAAATTTAAAAACAATAAAACGGATAATAAATATGAAAAATAAATACTATTTGCTATAGTTAGAAATTATACGTCAAGCATTAAGTTGCATATCATAGTTATGTTAGCTTTTAATTAAAACATCATACTAGTCCTTATTTCAAAAATCCAATCTGTACAATTTTTTCATAACAAATGCAGTGAATCGTCTAGTATAACATAAAGAAGTTTACAGTTAAAATGGTATCAAATATGAAAACTAACTTATTTTTTAATTAAAACACTGTTTATTAATTTCTCAATGACTAAATTTATATAATTTTTAATCTAAATTTGCTTTATAAAACAGGTTAATCTAAAAAAAACATACACATGGCATTTATTGGAAAATGTAAATAAAAATTTTGAGAAAAAAATTTAATGTAAGAAATTTAACTACTGTACAACATTTTTCATAACTTTTGTGCTTTATGGCTATTTAAACTTTTTTTTTGTCTGTCAAAGTAGCATATGGTTTTTTCAAAGAAAAAAAAATCCTTCAAAACCTAACTGTTTTATAAGTAAAAACAATGTTTTACAGCTGCCAAGTATGAATTGATTTTGTATTGTAGAAATTTTTATCATTCTTTATGTCCATACTAAATGGTAAATATCTGTACAATGCAAATACAACTCATACTTGGTAGCTATAAAGCAGTGTTCTTAATTATAAAATTTTAATACATTAATAAATATATCTTTTTTGCTAGATCAATGTCATAATTCATAGTTTCAACTCAATGCCATTAGTTTCGAAATGTCTATCAGCAGCAAGTAGTGAATCTTTATTATGCCAAAGATGATAATCCGTCTTCACAAAACTTTCACTCAGAATACAGTAGTTACTACTTAACATGTTATTTATGAACAAAAAGGAACTTAAGTATTATGTATTACATATTCCAATAATCTGTATTTTAATATGCTACAAGAAGTGGTTGTTACCCTGCATTTTGGAATGTTTACAAGCTGACATTGATGAAATTAAATGATTTCATATAACAAGACGGTCAAAGACTACCCAACTCAAATTTTAACTAGGTACAACAGTTTAATTCTATATCGAATGAAATTACATGTATTCAATATACATGAAGAGTTATATTTAATGTGTTTAATTTATATTGACTTTTTATCTATTTAAAAAAGCAATAAAGCATTTATAAATTTCCAAGAATAAATAAAATCTTACCTGCCACCTCTCAGAGTTTTATGTGTTGTAGTTGTTACAACATCAGCATATTCAAATGGAGAAGGAATCACACCAGCTGCAACAAGGCCACTAATATGGGCCATATCAGCAAGTAAAACAGCTTTCACATCATCACAAATCTTTTTTTAAAAAATTAATTGTAATCGAAAAAAGGGTATATTTTTGTACAAAGAAAATTATAATAATTCAAAATTGCAGAATGAAAATGTAAATTGTCTTGAAACTCTTTTGTCATATTGCAGTGTAATTGTGAAATATAATTGCTTAATATTATACAGTTAATCTTAAACAGTTAACAATATTGAACAATACATTTACATTTAATATTAAAGTATTTTTTAATAATTATACAAATTACAATAAAATAATTACCAGTTATAACATTTATTCAATTTATAGTTTTGAATAAGGACAATTACAAAATCTCATTTTGATAATAAGAATGATTAAAGATTGACTAAAAACATTAGTGAACTATTATTATTAATATCTTACCTCTCTGAAGCGTTTGTAATCCAAAAGTCTGGAATAGGCACTTGTTCCAGCTATAATTAATTTAGGTCTGAATAGCTTAGAAATAACTTCCAGTTTATCATAGTCAATCAAACCTGTGTCTTGCTAAAAAAGAAGATAGACAACCAGTCTTACATATTTGAAATTTTGTATAAAATATTTAGTAAATGTTTACTGATAAAAGAAATGTTCTCGCAGTCAACAATATTGATCATATTTAGAAAAACAAACAAAATAGTCTGAAACAAAAAATTTGCATTATTTTATACACACAGCCCAGTGATGTCACGTTTGCTGAGGGCATGATTTTGTGTTTACTGAAAATAGTGGGATGTTTAAACTGGACACGTACATGTCTAGAGTTAATTAAAATACTAAAGTATAATGTTTTTCAAGTTAAATAGAATTTCATATTTTATTTCGAGAATAAGTGGTTTGTTGGTAGTCATTATTCAATACTGGTATTACACAATGTTTTGAGGTAGGTTTAACTATTTGTAAATATTTGCATACAATGAGTTTTTATTGTTTGAGATTTTGACTTTGAGCAGATAATTGGAAATGCTATTTACTTTCAAATTTGATATCCGGAAAATGTGTTTAAATAATGATAGCCGATATCCATCCAGTTTATAAATCAATCAGTGTGAAAACGATTTTTTGTTGTTCTTCGTAAACTTCATTTTTATTTTAGTTAACACCTCTGTTCGTCAGAATTCTAGATTTAATTTAAAAAAAAAAACATAGAAATATTTATATGTATTTGATATGCTGCTGTGTATCCATAATCGACTGCTAAGGTTTGCCTGCAAGCACCATAATAGACTACTCGAAGGGGGTATCTGCTGCTATCTTAAGTTGTCAAAGACCAGAGACCACAATTGCTAGGGATCGTAAATCAAAGTTAGGAGTCTGACATTACTGCACAGTAAGAGCTGGAGTAACTATGGAAGATGCTGTTCAATTTTTTTTTCTGTGCTTTGCACATTGTGCATTCATGTGTTGATTAATTCTTGTTTTTAGAGTTGAAATTATGTGAAATTCATCTTTACCAACGTTTAAACATTTGACAACCGAAAAAAAGTCATTATACTGCTTCCATTCCCCACATTTTTATGTACAGTAGTAAAACTAAATATTTATTAAGCTAGTTGGTATTGAATTCTAAGTAATGACACTCAGGGGAGATGCAATGGCAATTAAAATGAAGAAAAATATTTTAAAAAAATTAATAATTTATACTAAAATGTGTAGCAAAGAATACAAAACTCTTCTTTCACATCATAATACTTATTTCAGTTTTTTTTTAACTATATAATTGTTTTACACAAATGGACAAAGGGCTAACAAGAAAAACAGAAGGAAAGGAAGATTAAATTTCTTAGCTTTTGCTTATGAACATTTGGCATCTGGTACACTGTTAATGAAAATGTATTTTGTTGCATTCTCTTACAATATTTTAGTGTCTGGAGTCCATTGCAAATAAAGTGATTTTAAACAAAAAACCACATAAAAGGGTTTCAGTAATTAATTAGTTTACAAAAATATTTCATTATAGATCTTAACTGGGAACATAGGTGAGCTTAATGGGCAAAATCAAAGTAACGGACGTACCTTTTGCAAGAATAATAAAAATGTTAAAATTATTTTACTCCTCAGTTATTAATTGTAGGTAAAAATTTTGGTATGTTTAAAAAGAGCACAAAATTGCCTTTCATAGTGATAAAAATTTTCATTCTCATGTGAAAATTAATTTGAGAAATATACATTTTTGAGCATGGTAACGGACGTACTAATTTTGGACATGAGTTTCACAAGCATGCTAATTGAGGCTCAATCCCTCTGAATTGATAAATCTCTTTGACATATATATATTTTTTTCAATGATTTGAATGTACTAAGTTAGAAAAACAATCGCAACATTTCGAAAAAAATAATTTTATGATGGTAAAAAAAATTATTTTGTATCGGTAACGGACGTACCTCTTCCAATTTTTTTTTGAAAATTCATGTTCTTTTCATAATTTTGTAAAGAATATCAATAATACACAAAAGTTAATTATAGGCAAGATTTTTTTACATATTAAAATAATTAATTTAACAAGATAATTACATTAATGGCATAATAATAACATTAGTACAGGTAAAATAGGTTTTTCTTTGACAAATGGTGTGCATACACAAAAATTTGGGAATAACCTTGTTAAGGCACTAGAAATGAAGATTCAATGAGTTCCCAAATAATAAGGTTGATTTACCATATTTAGGGAGGGGGGTAAAGGGGGTTAATTTTTAAAAAACTCAAATGTTGCTTAGTGTCTACGAGATCCTGAAATTAATGCTAGCGATAAAATATATTGATTTGTTCAACATAGGGCTACGAAATTGGTTTAGGGTACTTCAGGAATTAAAAATATAGACTGACTTGATCTTTAAACATGTATACACTCAACCAGAGGACTGGAGAAGACCTTATTCAACTATTTAAATCAGGTGATGTTGAGGACATAATATTTAATACAGCCAATGGGACTAGAGGTCATGTGTACAAGTTACACAAAATCAAGAAAGTAGAAAGCATTATTTTTACAATAACATAAATGGAATATTTTGTCTGAAGGTGGTTAATTTGTCAGGAGTAGCTGGTTTTAAAAGACAACCAGATAGACATTGGGAAATTGTTCCGATACGATAGTCTGTACTTCGTTGGCAGTATTTGTGTACACTTGCATACAAATCATCTTGATATTTTTAAAAGTAATTCAAACCATAATTAATTAACCCATCCACACTCACGATCATTAAAAAACTAGTAAAGAGCCCAAAAAGTTATAGTCTGGTGTTCTGTAATTCAAGTATATGCAAGATATTCATAATATTCAGAGATTAAGAATTATATAATATTCAAATATGATTAAAAACATTTTGGTATTTTCAACACCTAGCATGCTTTAAAAGGTGACACTAGCCGATTGATTGAAGTAAATGAAAAAATTCATTTTCTGAAAACTGCATTAATAAGCAATAATGTGTTTTTTAAAGATAAACTATTCAACTAAAATTATACTCTTTCCATGTTGTTATTAAACAGATATCATAAAATTGTCACATATAGTTTTTTTAGTAGAATTGTTACACACAGTTCTGCATATTATTTATGATAAGATTTTAAAAAAATACTATTTTTAAAAATAATTAGTAGTTTTAAATTTTGTAATAGAATATGTAATGAACTGATAAAATGTATAAGTTTATTGGTTTTATCGAGAAAAAATTGACTGTTAAAATGCATGGTTTTTGGTAACGGACGTCATTTTTATCATCATAATATTCTTTTTCTTGAAATGTTGTGATTGTTTTTCTAACTTAGTACATTCAAATCATTGAAAAAATTATATATTTGTCAAAGAGATTTATCAATTCAGAGTAATTGAGCCTCAATTAGCATGCTTGTGTAACTCATGTACAAAATTAGAACGTCCGTTACCATACTCAAAAATGTATATTTCTCAAGTCAGTTTTCCATGAGAATGGAAATTTTTATCACTGTGAAAGTTAATTTTTTGCTCTTTTTAAACATACTAAAATGTTTGCCTACAATTAATAAATAAGGAGTAAAACAATTTAAACATTTTTGTTATTCTTGTAAAAAGTATGTCCGTTATTTTGATTTTGCTCTATCTTTAAAAATAATTAGTTTTAAATTTTGTAATAGAATATATGATGAACTTCTAAAAATATAAGATTATTTCAATCAGAAAATAATATAAACACTTTTAAATTGGTTTTATCGAGAAAAAATTGACTTTATGAAAATGCATGGTTTTTGGTAATGGACGTACTGGTACGTCCGTTACCATGATTTACCCAATTATTTTTTTTATATAAAATTTCTTTTTAAGTATAATGTTACTTAAGTCAAATAAAAAGTAAACCTAAAGTTTCAAGTTTTTCAGTTCAAAAATAAAGTTGCAGCATCAATATAAGCCAAAAATAGTAACGGACGTACCAATAAGATCTAGAAAAAAAAATCACTAGCATTTTTAACCATACCAAACAAGTTACAAAAAATCTTAATATCAAAGTTAGAACCCCTAACTATTATGTAAACAAAACATGCTAAAAGAAGAATATTGTTTGATATTATCCCTTTCACTTTTATAGTCCAATCGGTATCAGATATGCACTGCATGCTTCTAAGTGAGTGAGACGAGTCTAAACATGAACTTGTGAACCAAAAAGTACTTATATTATATAAGCATGGAATACATATTTAAAATCTGCAAACTGTCACCTTTAAAATGAGGTATCATTTATGTATCTACTGTGATTTTGAAATTTTGAGAAAAAGTTTACTTTGATGTGATTTTGCCCTAATACATAGATTCTTAACTAGTGGCAGAAAGTGGAAAAATATAAGACATTACAAAATATATTTAAAAAAAAAACAGCAGCTTAACAATCAAACTTACATTTAATTTGTATCCCATTGATTCAAAATAAACTGAAGTGGCAGAAATTCTCTTTTGATCATTCATAAACCCATGAGTTAAACTAAAAAACAAAACAAAATTCAAATTACAATTAATTAAAAGTTTAAGAAAGCGTAATTGTATGAATTGATTATTTAATTCAATAACATTATCTCACCAACATACAATTGTGACCAAATACATTAGTTATAAAAAATTTAATAGCTATATTTTTTCTCTTAAAAACTTATAAACATGAAGTACATTGCAGCGACACACAGCATAAAAAATATATATAATTATTTTCATATTAAATTTTATAATCATCATTATATCAATCCATTATATTCAACAATATTTAAAATATGCAGTGTATAAAGATTAGGTGAAGCAAGTTGCTTTTAGATTAAAAAAAAAAATACTTTCAGGACTAGTTCTTCCAATGCAAAAATGACATGGTTATCTATAATATACATTTAAAAGGCTAGACCGAATACTGTCATAAACACTCCTCCTAACCTATATAACCAATTTTTATGATCACGGTGTCATTTGAAAGGGAGTGAACTGCAGATGAGCAAAAACTACAAAATATTAAGTAATTAATTGTATGGCTATTCTCCGGGGGTTGACGAGCATTAGCGAGTAGGGGGAGAAGAACCCTAGTTTTAATAAATCCCTTATTTAATGCTAATAGAAAATACATTTTTGATTGTGTTCATTTGTTACTGTGTCATCTGTTAACAAAAAAGTCACAACAATTGAGATGTACTTCATACTCTACAATTAGAGTATGTTAATATGGCAAAAATTTAAATTTTAAGTAAAAATAATTGTAAATTTTCTTTACAAGATTTGATTTAATTTTTATTAACATTCTTATGAAAGATCACAGACTATTAAAATCTATTATATTAAAGTAGTTCGTGCTAATGTGTTTTGTATTTAGTGACAGCTTGTACTGGCAATAAAAAATAAAACCAACTTATGAGCAATAAAGAATTGTTATTCCATATTTTATGTTTATGAATAATTTTCTGAAAAGAAATATTAACAACATGCAAGAGCAGATCCGAAAAAAAAAACTGTTTTTAAGAAAAAGGTTTATAAAAATTCGAGCAAAAAAAAAAAACATTGCTCCAGCTAAGGAAAAACATTTTAACGAAATCAAAATTTTACCATAAATGAAAATAACAATACTGCAGTTGAAGAGCTAGAACCAGAAATGAATAAGCCACTTTTTGAAGTTTTCGGTAGCAAGCAAACTTTGAAAACAGTGTTTCAAAAATTTCAAAACTACTGAAAACAGTGTATATTGTGCAGCTTCAAAAAAAATTCCCATATACTTTTTCACTATAGGTGTCTGAAGAACACATTTCAATTAAACTTCAACAAAATTCGATTCGCACATTTCAAGCACTATCCTCATTAATCGAAAAACAGTTAAATAAACTCATACTTACTGTCCACCATCAGGCAAATCTAATCCCATTAGCCTATCATGTGGACTCAAAAGACCAGTGTAAGCAGCAAAATTGGCAGGAGATCCAGAGTATGGTTGAACATTTACACCCCATTTTTCAGGATCAAGGCTAAATGCTTCAAGAGCTCTCTTCTGACATAATTCTTCAATTTTATCAATGACTTCTGTACCCCCATAATACCTGTCAAAAGTATTAAATAAAGAATCCATTTGTTTGTTAATATAACATTCACATGAAACTTGTGCAAAATGAATCTTTAAAATTAAAATGAGTGTTTTGAACCAAAATTCACATATGATCTGAAATATTCATTGTCTTAACCATATGAGCAGTCAGTAATTATTTTACGAGTGGGTTAGGAGAGAGGGGAACCACTTTTTTTAGTACTTATAAATTCTACTGTATTTTTTTGTACATGGATAACCAACTGCTAAAATTTAATTTTCAAATATGTAAAAAAACTAGACACAAAAATAAAATTTTTGAAAAAGACAAAACAAAAAATTAAATAAATTTGGGAACCTGAGGAATTTTAGTATCTAATGATATTTATATTAAACATATTTATAACAGACTGAAATAAATACAATATCTTTAAAAAATATTTTTACAAATGACAAGCACTTGCTTAGCTGTTCATCGAGGAAAGTGGTGACATTTTGTAAAAGAGTGGATTCTAATTAGCAGGCCATCATCACACTTTACAAGGAAAAACACAAAATGAACATGCATATCTTGTCCGAGATTCAAACTCGTACCCAGAGCATGAGTTCTAGATGCTATATTCACCATACAATGATACAATGAAAGCAAATCCTTAAAAAAATTATATAAATTCCAAAATCATTAAAGTTAAATTTTAATAGCTAGTAGCAGAAATGGTGCTGGTAAGGTTTTGCCCTGGTAAGAAACCATGGTTTTCCAATTCATGCA
Source organism: Troglohyphantes excavatus (assembly GCA_963932185.1). NCBI lineage: Eukaryota > Metazoa > Arthropoda > Arachnida > Araneae > Linyphiidae > Troglohyphantes > Troglohyphantes excavatus. The sequence continues at coordinate 37,380,453 of OZ010672.1, forward strand.
GGATTTTGAAAGAAAAAGTTAATACTTTATACAAGTTTTATCCCATAGGAAGCTAAAATATATTTGAATTTTGACAATAAAAATAAACATAGAATGCAAAAAATACAAATTATTGAATTTTACAGTTAATACAACAAAAATATTTATATTGACAGCCGACATTTTTTTTTCTTTTACACTGTCCGTCAAACTATTTGCAATAGCTAACTTTAATAATTTTTTCTCATATTCTTCAGTTACTATCAATATTTACACTTCAACGATCACATCTTTCAAAAAGGAACTTCAGACAAGCAACCCAAATTACTAATGGATAGCAGGCAGCTTATACACCAAAAGTGTCTGGTTTTAAATTCTGGATAAGGCAAGGATGTTAATGTATTTGTTTGAAGGAGTGAGCAGTTTATAAAGTTTTAATAAACAGGCACTAAATTTACCTGGCATACATATAATAATATGCAAGATTAAGGGACCATTTGACCCCCTTCCCCCCACACACAAAACTTCACCCAAGAATTGATTCAAACACACAAAATGAATATCTTAATAAGTTAATTAACTTATTCTCTTTAGCTTAAAAAGATTTTTCAAATGACAGGATTAAAAAGAACACAGTTATAATTATTTTCAAAAGGTACCTTTGACCAGGATAGCCTTCAGAATATTTATTATTCAGACAAGATCCCAAAGCCTCCAAACATGAGCGACTTGCAAAGTTCTGTAACAAAGAAAACCCAACACATTCGTGATCATTGCAAAGTACAAAAATGTTTCTAAGTTTTTGTTTAATTAGCACAGGTAAATGTAGCCAAATCAAAAGGGCTTTTTTAATGAGTAAAATGAGCATAAATTAACTTGCGTATATAGTAAAGGTATTTTATATATTTGGATTATTTATATAAAAGCTTTATTAAATATTTCTCCTAACGTAATTAAGTATCAAAATTAATAAAAAATATATAAATTTTGAAATACTTTTTAACAGTAATTTGCACATTTTATCTCCAGTGAACATTCGAAAAAAAATATGCAAATTAATTATGTTACTAATTAAATATTTTGTAAATTCTTTAAATTAAAGACAAATTAGACATACTTCTGATGCAATTAGTTCAAGGCCGGATGTTTGCCTGTGCTTTTCTTCTTGAACTAGCTTCCACACTTCAGGATCATCTTCACTCAATGGTTCAGTACCTTTCCAAATACTATACTGGTTTTGACGAACATGCCAATGTGTGTTTTTGCTTTCAAACAATGCGATAGTAGAATTCTTAAAAGGGAAAAAAAAATATCAACTTTAATAACCAAAATTTAATATTTACATAAAAACATTGAAAATAATAAGAGTTTTACCAATGAAAATTCATAATATTTAAATAATGATTTGCCATTCTCCCACCCAATCCACCTTTGACAATAAGAAAAAATAGAGTCGCCACTTTTATAGGAATTTACAAACTTTTTACTTTGTAACTACTCTTTACAGCATATCCACCCTCTTAGACATTGGTATTTCATATTCGACAGGAGAAAATAACACATTGTTGTCTGTGTTTGCTGCAAAATTTGAAAATGGACGCAAATGTACAATATCCTCAAATGAACACAAAATATTGGTTGACAGGTTCCTGTTGCTATTAACGTCACAAAAGCTAGACAGCTGAGATATTTGTGATGATTTACATTCATTCTAACTAGAGAAAACACTGCAACATAATTTTATTCCAACTTCAAAAGATATGAACATCTGAGCTTGCACCCACTATCCAAACTTCCATTCATACAATGCAGACCCCAATTCTGAATAACAACTAAATAATAATTTTTATTTTATCTTGCATAAAGTGTAGCAGCAGACTATTATCAATAGACTTATTGTTGAAATCTAGTGAAAATGAAACAACTTTTTTTAAAAATACAAGAATCGAAGCGACAACACACCTTTAAAAATACATTTGTCTAGGTAACATTTTCTGTCTTCAAATATTACATTTGGCGGGGACACCACAGACTAGGAATAGACCAATTATTCTATAAGAATTAATATGAAATGGGGAACCATTAAAATTTTAATATTAAAAATTCTGAATGACAGTCTTATTCCCTTAAATACCTAACATGTATTAAATACAGTCCTGCTTTAATTACCAATGATATACAATCTTCCTCATACAAATATTGTAATACCTTTTATCTTAAACTAATTAGATTTTTGTTTTATAAATGTGTCCATTAAGTTTGTTTTTATTAAGAAGTTACAAACAAAATTAAGTTTCTTGATAATACAAAGACTTTAAAAATGTTTTGGTTCATCAACATGCGAAATAAAATTGATAGAGCTATGTAAAAAAAATAAACTACAATTTATTCACAGCTAGCAAATCGATACTACACAGTAACAATTTACAAAGCGATGAAATTTATGAGTCTCATTTGTTCGAAATCAAAACAAACACAACTCTACTGGAATGCCAATGTATTAAAGATGTGGGTCAATAACCAGGACATTTTCAAGGTCAATTAAATATCAATCTTTCAAGTTGGAAATACAATAATAAAGCGTAATACATACTTGTTGTCTCACAGTTTTCAGGAAATGTTTGCATATTACCCTAAGTGCCATGTTTCGTAAGATTTCTGAAGAAGCTTATCGTTACGGTGTCTCGATCTCCAAGGCAGAAGAAACAACAGCCTATCAGTAAATGCTCCGCTTTCCTCCATCTGCCACAATATCAACAATAAAACAGGTTTACTAACAGATGAGGCTTACGTGAGCTGTTGTGATAGTCCATAGATCTGATTGCCCGGCCGGTTGATTATTTTTAAAAATATGAGGAACTGCTTGTCAACTAAACGGCGCATGCGTCACAAAAACTTTACTTTTACACGCGGTTTATTTGGATGCATTGATTAAAAATAAATAAAAGCGTTACATAGTTCTAGCAGAGGTACGAACGAACGAAGGGGTTGGGGTATCGTCTCCTCGTTTGCCTACTAATTCCGAGAACAAATTTTTAACATGCGTTGAAAGCATTTTTTTTATGAACTATACTCTTGTCAATTTTAATTAAGATTTGTTCAACAGAGAGAAAGTTTTTACGGTTATCGTTACAAAAATTTAACTTTTAAATCCATTTAAAAAATACACAGGGAAAAGTGAAAACATTTTAATAGTTATAACTATTATCCAGCGGCGTCCGCAGTGGCGGTGACGCTAGGAATTGCCCGGGGGGAAGGGTTGGGGGGGGGGGGAATCTTCCCCGACACAGGGGCTAATATCCTCGACCAGGGCAGTGACCAGGGACGCCCAAAGGGGTGTGTGACGAGTGCCACCAAACAGGGTCGCGCGCTATAAAAGGGGCCCGCGCCCAGCCCATTTTTTTTTTAATTAAGAGTATTACAGAGAAAATAATTCTTACTTTTTCGAAACTTTATTTCAATTTTATGATATTTTGCCGCATGAGTGAAATGTCATCTAATTTCTTCAGTGTTAAACAAATAAATATTTACCCTCTCTGACAATTAAATGTATTTTTCAAATTACATATATTTATTCAAATATTTAAAAAGATATTCAAAGTTGAAAAATTAAAAATAAAAACTGTCTTTGCATTACACTCGTATATCGCATATTAAATAAAAATTGTATTGTGCAGTTTTGTCCCGAAGGTTTTGCATTAAAACAGTGGTTATACATTTATACATATAAAAAGCTGTACCTCTTCCGACGAAAATCAATGCTATGAATATTTCTTAATAGGATAAGGTTGTTGATCAATTATTGTTTAAGGTAAAAAAATTAAATACATTTTTAACCAATTGTTTACTTTTTCCATTATCTTTTCTGAATAATATTACGACTGCCCGATTGAGATTACAGTTTTAAAAGTCCGCAAACAAAAGAGAAAGTGTCACACATTTTTAAAGGAATTATTTTAATTTTTCGAATATATTTTGAATTTAATGTTTGTTTTGAAAAATCTGCATATATATATATTTTTTTTAATTCTTAACTTTCTGTGTATCTTAAAATTGATCCAATTCGTTGTCGAAAACATTTCAGTTTCACTACGATATCGATTTTATAAAACATCTAAAGAGAGTTCTTTCAATTTCAAAATTAATTTTTGTTTTCCTATAAATTTTAATGTCATATGTGATAGTGACCCTGATAGGAAAGTTTTGTTACATAAGAGAACAGTTATTTTTAATATTTTAGTCAGCCTGAAAAAGTTCAAATTCAGCCTGGAATGTTCAATAGACGATGAAATCAGAGCCGTCCTTAGGGGTGTGCGACGCGTGCCACCGCATACTTTATAGAAAATTTATTCGCTATTTTTTAAAAATTCCATTTTTTCTATTTATGTTTACTGATTTTTCTAAGACATTACATTCTGGTCGATTGTGCTGCGGAGCTTTTCCCGGATTCTGCATAAAAAATGCACTCTACTATATCACTATAGAATTTGGGTCGACTAGAAAAAGTTTAATATTTTTTAGGGGGGGGGGTTCAAAAATTGGACTTATTTGAACAGTCCAAACCAAACTAAAGAGCCTCAAAAGGTTCGCACAGGACCCCGCAGCAGCTAAGGGCGGCTCTGGATAGAATAACCTGCGCCTAATACATACAGAAATTTAATAACATTGTAAATAATCAGATTTCACTAATCAATTTTAATATATATATATTATCATTTTATAATTTACCTAGTATGATTAATTAACAATTTTCATGGATTTAACGACTATCCATTTCTTATATACGACTGCCCGTTAGAATAATATTACCTGATAGCTTTTTGAACTGACTTTGTTAGAGCAATTTTTTCTCAATAATTATTTTTAAGAATTCCACAGAAGAAAAAAAATTATCCCACAATTATTATTCAATTGCAAATAGTTTTATATTGCCCAAAATTTACGGCAATAATAGTTGAAGTAAGGGTAATTAAATCAACACGAAACAATGTATTCTTAAAAAAAAGATATTAAATAGTAATGGCAATATAAAAATTACCGATAGTTCTTCGAAATGAAATCAACAAACGGTAGAACTCCTTTTTTAATAAATTACAGAAAATATTATTAAGTTATCAGACACAAATAAAAAATGTTTTTTCACAAGAAGTTTTAAAACATATCTTACCGTTTTCGAATTATCATCAAAGTTTAACTGCACTAGTTCCTAAAACCACAATTTGATAGTGGATCCTTGACGAGCAAAGAGAAGAGGGGGGGGGGGGGGGGGGATTCTTGAAAGAAACTGTTTTCCCTTCTTTGCTAGCTCTTTTCTTCAGAGATAACAAGTGACAAATGACATTTTTACTATACCTAAATTACCAATCCCCTGAACGGTTGGGTTTGCCTATGGCTGAATTATATCTGACGGTACGGGAGGAATGCCTTTCTGTTTCTCAAGACGTACACGGGGTCAAGACACGTGAAAGGGGCCAGAAAGCAGAGGTGGCGCCACTGGGGGTGCTGGGGGGGGGCTGTAGCCCCCCTGTCGGGCAATGCAAGCCCCCCCATCGGGCAATATTATGAAGTTCGTCGGGGGAAAAGTGTTATTTTAATTGTTAAGACCAAATATTTTTTAAACATTGAATCACATTTAATTTTTTTAATGAAAAGGATCTAGGTCATAATTCCGACGGATAAAATCCCGACACACCGAAATCTCGACACCAAAGGCCCATCGTGGCTGAATATTTAGAGGCTCGAACCGATGAGCGCGAGTTTGATACTGAACATGCATGTTTGGGAAGCGACATACAGCAATTTGGTTATCAGATAGTTGTAAAATTCGTTCCTTTCGCAACCAAAATGTGTCCCCTATTTATAAGGCTGGTACACGTTAAATCTTATCGTGGTCCAAACTGCGGACCCCTATTGAATGCGCGGGTGTCAGTTTTCAGGTGTTGAACTCGTCATCTGACCATAGTTCAAATATACGAGGCAATGTTGTTGGGTCTTTCTTTCGAGATAGATTACCAATATCCCACTGTGTATCTCCAGTTCGTCGTCAATTCAACCAATCAAACCGACAAGCCAAAATGTAAATATTAAATTTTTGGCTTAAAATTTCAGTGTTCATGTTATAGTTTTTTTACACAAGATTTAGTACTCTTATATAATGTTCCACTACACGTATACTAGAAATATTTTTAATTACATTATTTTACGCATATTGAATAATAAAACCGCCCAAAATTGTCACACTTAAATTCATTTTCAAAAGCGTTAACATTAAAATTTTAATATTATACTAAATCATAAACTAAGATTAAATAATTGAAACACACGATATTTGACCAAACATATCATTGATATAGTGCCAAAGAAAACAATTGGAATTAAAAAGGGAGAATGTAGTGGAAAGTTTGAATGAATATGATAAGTGTTTATTTTTTTTAAATAACTTTTTGCGAATTAGTAATTTGATTTAAATTCATTTTAAAATATCATATTATTAAAACCGCGATAAGATAATATTATTAAAATCCTTTCTTTTAAGTAGGTTATCAATAATAATTTCAAAGACATTTTTATTAATACTAATATTTTTAATTTGGTTTGTCGAGATTTCGGCCAATGGTCAGTTATAATTATAAGTTTCATAATTAAATATTTATAATTATATAGTAAGTTTATAATGAAATATAAGTATATAATATTCTTAAAATAATACGTTAATGTAGCTAATTGAAAGTAATACCCAGTAAATACAAGATAACCTGATATAAATATGTTGATTCTGATGTATTTCGATTTCAACGTCTCCACTGCTGTTGCATTTTTTCCTTTCCACACTAATAATTCACTCATCAAAAGTTAACACGGCATTTTCTAATATACAATATCACAGTTAAAATATTCTAAGAATGAAATTCACGGAGACTCAGAAGACTTCAAAACAGGGTCACTTAGTTCGGCGTCAAATTGTCAAAGAAATTCAAGTTTAAAATGTATAAATATTAATATTTTAACTTTAAAACATACTTTTACTTTCGAATAATTAAAACGAAAGTAAACAATTCTTAAAATTTTGTAGATTACTGCAGGGTACTATTCGCAGCTGTTGTTTAAGTTTAAAAATGCTATTCTTAAAACTATATTATATCGAATATTACGATCGTTATTTATTAAATTAAGTACACTTAGTGGCAGTGACCTTTGATTTATGAAATATAATTAACATTATTATATTTTTATAAAGAGGAAGGCTATTTTATTAATTTCATCGGTAAAATTTACTGCCAATGCTTGAGTCAAATACTTGTAACATAGGACCTGAGCAAAAATACATTTTAAAGCTACAGCTGAGAACACCACGTTGCATTCAAATATCGGAAAGAAAAAAAAGAAAGAAAGAAAGAACCTAGTTTTTTTTCCCACAAAAGGGACGATGTAGAATTTATGCTGGGGGCAACCTAACTCCCCTGGACCTCCATGGGGGGTGGTGAGTCGTAAAACTGTAAATTGCAACTTTCCTTACAGCTAAAAAGTATTGCCTGCTCGTTCCTGCGTTCTTAGAACTTTGCGACTGGATGGGGGGTCTGTGCCTTTTGGTCCTGGGGACATATGCACCATTCACTCCGTGCTTCCATTATATGGCGCTTGCCATTCCTTTTCATTGACCAAAGAAGCCACTGTGAATCGGAGAACGAGACGATAGACATTGTCAGATTAGTTGCAATTGGAACAAGCCAGCGTTTACTTAGGATTTCGGAACTAAAACTGGCGCAAATATATGAAGTGGATGGCGGATTGAAAAATAAAGTGTGTTGCTGAAAACTTTCGATTCCGAGATGTACGTTATTAACGATTTAAAAAAAAAATCCATGAAAGCCAGAAATACTCTTTAGTTGTCCAGCTGAAAGTACTGATCATCGGAATGCATTTGGGGTAGCGTTCAAGATACTACAGCATGGTGAGTTTTTTTTATTATTATTCTCCTCAAAATATAGCCTTTCTTCTTTTTTTTATTCGTATAATACGAACTAAGTTAATTAAAAAAAATTAACTTATCTTCTTTCTACTATGGTTTAGGTTTATGCAGTAAGTAGTTCGGATAGTACTAAAATATCAAAACAAATAAAACTCATACTTATTGATTTTGGACCAGAATAATTTTTAAAAATTCAACCTGACATACTAGCCGTGTTTATAATTCCTATACAAAGTACTACTATTCATCACCAATGCATATAAATAACATAAAATATTATAGGCATTTACTCTCAAACGTTTACTAAACAATTTACAATTTGGTTTAATACTTGATTTTTGACGTGAAACACCTTTAAAATGACCTAGTACTGGGAGTATCAGGATTGAACACTATATATATTACTCTTTAGGATTATCCATTCCAACACTTCCATTTCGTAAAAAATATAACTATTTACATAAATTTGTTCTTGTTTTATAAGAAATTTGCCGCCAATGCGTGTAAAATAAGGTAATGATGCGAAGCGTGTACGGAGCGTGGATGGGAAACACTGCGTCAGGCGAAACAGTTTGTTTAACTTCATTTTACTGGATATGTTCTTGTTGGCGACTCTTTCCTATTTTTTATAATATTTGTTAAAATGACGTGAATCTTTCTGAAAGTGCTACAACAAAAGCCACATCGAATTTTTTTTAGGATGAAATAATTTTATATGCACAATTTACGTCGAGGATACTAGCCCCCCCGTCGGGGAAAGTCAGCCCCCCCGTCGGGCAATTCCTGGCGCCACCACTGCCAGAAAGACCGACGTTCTCATTTCGACGAAACTGATATTATCTTCTAGTGTTACCATCAGGGACTGGGAAGGAAAGCAACCGCCGTGATGGCAAAGTTGTCAGTTGTAATAGAGCATCTTCTATGGTACTTAAGTGACAATGAAAGAGCTGCCCCGACGAAAAGTAAAATCATTGCGTAAATTTTACGTCTTGGGCTAGACAGCGGAAAGTGTAATGTATTTTTGTATGTAATGCAAATAAATGTTATTAAGACAACAAATTCGATAAAAAATTTCAATTTTTTTTGTTTTGTTTTAACAGTGAATATAACGCCTTTTCCCGGCGAGTGAGGAGGAGCGCGGGAGGATACAGTCCCCGCTCCAGCCCCCAGTCCCCCTACTGGTGCCACCTCTGGGCCTTAGGGTTGTGGTCTGCCTTTGGGGCGCCAAAATCAAAGAATGTTCGAAGAAAACAATTACTATTTGGTACATTCAGTTGGTGTAATTTTGACTAATAAACTAGTACTAAAATAAACTACTTATGTTAATATGTTATTTATTTTACCCCGATTTTTCAATACCCAGTCACGCTCGTGCCTCTGTTATCCCGGTTGTCCTCTTGGAACATTCTGGAAAGTTCGAATTGCCTCCCATGGCAACCCTTTTATTATAGAGATAAACACACGTTTTTCTCTCCCCATCGTATTGATAAATATTAATATTGAAAGAAAAATTAGCTTAAGGTGGCCCTTTTTGGACACAATGAATTAATCTTCGTTGTATTTCCTACTTTTACGAGGGCATGGACACAAAGTTCTAAAACTCAAGAAAAATATTATTTTTGAACATGTCTTGCATGAAAAACATGAACATGTAAAACATGTTATAACATGTTTTTTTAATTATTTGCAAAATTTAATAAGTTTAATTCCAGTAAAAAAAATATTATGATGTGAGATTCTCAAAACGATTGTAAGACATATTAAGATGACAAACCGACTGTAGAGTAGCCCAACTGACTGCTCGAAGGGGTCGACTGCCAGCAGTTTTTGAAAAGCAATGTTCTACTGTCCGGTGCCAAAACGACTGTCCGGTGGGGATAAGTAGCCCCAATTGTATGTTCGAAGGAAGTACCAGCAGTTTTTAAAAAGCAAAGTACCATTACCTGGTGCAAAAATTGATTGGGAGACGAGAAGGGGTCCTGCTTCTACATTTGCAAAAGGCCCAACGTCTGCTAAGGGGCCAGGCACAGGGCCCCGCGTCCGCTTGTAAAGTATTTTTGGGCTTCTCAGAAATAGGAAGTGTAAATACTATCTTCACTGGTTTTTCGGTAATCAGGCCCTGTACTGAAACAAAGCGTGAGCCTGGTCCGTTGAAGAACGGCACCTATCTACACATATGAGAAAGGGTAAGGAAATACAAAGAGAAAACTAAAGTGAAATATGCTTAAAAAGTCGAAATAATGATTTCTCTTCCTTTTTTTTTTTAAAATTTCTGGAGTTAAGGGAGCCCCAAATGGACCCAAGGAAAAGGGGCCCTGGCAACTGATTCATTTGATGTCTGTTAAACCCTCCACTGCTTAGATGAATCTGAGTAAATTACTTTCGTCAAGAATGAGGCCCTACAAAGGGCCGTAAAGGAAACTGAGTTAAATACTGTCTTTAAAAAAATTGAGCATTCTTTTTTCGTGAAAAGCTACGTGATTAAATGACAAAACTATTGTCAAATATCACAAAAACAGCCTTGGCGATCACAGTAATCTCAATTATGAGAGTGTTATTTCTAAGAGTGCAAATTTTGGGGATGGGGGCTTCATTTCTCTGTCCAAAAGAAAAGGCGAGGAAAAACTATAATCTTATCGATTGTTATTACTATTGGAGAATAACGTCACTTAAATTATAAACCAATTGTGACTTTCAATGGCGACTCATATAACGAAGTGGATCGCTATATAGAGGGTTATAAAGAGTAGTAAATATTATATACTCAAACCACCCTTGTAATATTTTCCTGGTTGCGCTCCAGGTGTTCATAGAACAAGTTATAGCAAGAGTGACGTCAAAATCAATCATTCTAATAATTCAATTCACCTGCTATATTCGATTACGTTTTTTTTAGGTATTGCTTTAAAAACAAACAAATTACTCGCGAGACAAATCGATTCCAGAGCTACAACATTATCCACTTCAGCTGACGTATGCTGTTAGCTGCTTTCTCCGCTAAATATAGCTAATTCAACTGTCGTTTAAGAAAAATAGCACATTTCACTTCGACTTCCTGGTGTATATATGCAAACAGGAAAGCGTTCAATACTTCTTTAGCGTTACATATAATTGAACTACCAGAATATTTTAGAGACATTAGATTTATTGAAGACCTTTTCTTGCTTTTCATTTGAAAAAATAAAATATGTGCACAGGATTAATTTTTTTTTTCGAAGTTCAAAAAATTGGCCAGTGATAGCAATTGTGTAACACCGTAATTATGCTCATACAACGTATGTTTCTGCTTGTTTGCGTAAAAAAGACTATGTTTCAAAATAATAATATCATCCATACTTCCATAAAATTACGTTGTATAGAGCTAAGAAGAATTATTCTTATGAAATCGCTTATCGACCAGTTTTATCTTGGTTTAAGTCGCCGAAGGAAGCTATTTTTTATCTCATTCTTTAAGTATTAGACAGATTAGGAATTCGATTTAATCTACAATTTTTCCTTGATTATTATCTTTGTCAAATAAATCATGAGGAGTGATAGAGGACACAAACTTAGTTGGGGAAAAATAAACTGTTTTTTACATAAAGCAACCGAAAATTTAGCAACGACCGCAGTTACAAATCTTTTAAAAGAAATAAAAACCGTTGAGGTGAGGCTGACAAATATTATATGCAAATTTTACTGAAAATATACTCCCCCCCCCCCCCCCCACCAACAAATTAAACCGCCTCAGAGCTGTTTGGGGTTCTTCAATTGTCGGTGTAGTAGAATTTTTGTTTTTTCATTTCAATTTGAAAAAAATCGCCATTCTAAGGGCACAAAAGCACATATGTAATTTAACAAGCTTTGTAAAACATAGCTGAAATATCTTTGCACTTTTATTCTTCAAAAGAATATTCGTAATAAAACCTGTTTCTATTTACATTTTACCAGACAAATAGATTATATTGCTGTAAAATAGTACAACATTTTGCTGGATACTATTTGCTTGAATAAAATTGACAATTTGCGCATTTTCATAGCGCACGTGGTTACCTCATTTTTCTAATCACGAAATTTTGGTCCTATCGCTTGTAAAAATTTTCCACATAAAATTAAACTCATTATTAATTAACAATTACCTATTTTTATGACATTTTATTTTAGTCATTTGTTTTTCGTAAGTATACCAAGTTTTAAGTCTATATAACACTGAAAGGGGTGTATAATATAGAGTTACAAGATTTGATTATATAACGTTGCCGACAGCAGAGTAAATTAACATATATGTTAAAAAAAGTTGTTTACAATTAAAAATGACATCACAGTGTAAAACAAAAGTAGCATAAATGTGTGTAAAGATTTACATGAAATAAAATTCATATTTTAGTATGTTTAATAATTCTTGATAATTTTTAATAATTCTTGATATTTTTTAATAATTCTTGATATTTTTTAATAATTTTTGATATTTTTTAATAATTCTTGATATTTTTTAATAATTCTTGATATTTTTTAATAATTTTTGATATTTTTTAATAATTCTTGATATTTTTTAATAATTCTTGATATTTTTTAATAATTTTTGATATTTTTTAATAATTCTTGATATTTTTTAATAATTCTTGAAATTTCTTAATAATTCTTGATATTTTTTAATAATTCTTGATATTTTTTAATAATTCTTGATATTTTTTATTAATTTTTAAACTTTTCTAATTTGCGAAGTAATTGTAATTTTCTTCAGAAGTTGTTTATTAATGTGTTGAGAAATAGAAGAAAACATCATCTTGTTAGTGAGGATGACTCATAGTCCAAACACACTCTCTATTGCTTAAAATTTAAATATTTCTGTTCGGCAAGATTTCATTTATTGGCCAATGCATTAACTTTAATATATTTGGTTTTATGCGCAGAAAATATCTTTATGTTCTCCTTGACGTATTATATTTCTTCCATAAAGTATGGGTCTTTGTGTTTTTCAATGAGATATAGTTGCATTATGCACGTACTAAACAATAACTAAACTAAAAATATTTTGTAAAATATTTTCAGTTCAAGCAGACGTTATTCGAAAAATTCAAAAATATTCGATTTACTATTTTGTATATTTAAATACTAACAAAGTAGTTCCGAGTTTCTGGGAAAATGTTCCATTGAACTATATAAATCCTATTATATAAAAAGTATTGTATGTATATACCACACTTCAACCTAGATACCTAGATATTCTGAGTTTTGCACCTATAACTTTGTTATGCAGAGCAGAGCGTTATCAATTTATTTCGCCTTGTATCCTAGTCCCTAGCAACGAGGAACTACACAACATACAGTTTATTTCTCTATAACCATAAAATTTGCATAACTTTAGCGATAATAAGCCATATCTACACTTATAATAACAAAATTATATCGTTAATTTTTTTTTATTTTACATTCCTAAATGACAAATTCTGCTCTTTATCTTTATTCCTGCGCATTGATGAATTTAATGACAGCATCCATAAATTCTGGTCTTCCATGCACTACATGACCTGCTCCTTTGACTCCAACAAGTTCAGCATTAGGGAAGAGTTTTTGAATGGAGCTTTCGTCTTCTTTGCTGAAAGCGAAAGGCAAGAAAATGATTAGAAAAATACATTTTGAAGCTTACTAAATTAAAAACACGTATTATGTTTAATTGATATAATATAATATAATCAAATTCATGTAAGTTGTTCGCGTTGTGAAGTGAAAAGCGAATAATAACATTGTCAACAGATGAAAAGATTTTATTCTGGGAATGAGAAAAAAATGCAAGTGTTTTTACTTCGCACAAAACAAGTTGAGTTTTCCTGAAATAAAATGTATTCTTATCAAGCTAAATTACTCAGTTATACTGTAAATTAAAAAAAAAGTTTAAACGTGGCCTCATTTTTACCAATTTCATTCTAGAATTTCCACTTTAGTTAATTCGGTGGTTGTTTTGAAAAAAAAATGTTTGACATACTTAATACAATCATTTTAATTCTAGCTTCTTTAAATATAACTCTTTTTCGAAAACTAGTTATTGTCAAATGAGGTTAAGTTCTTTCAGCATTAGAACCGCTAACTAGTTCGTATAAATCTCTAAGTGGTTTTATTTCCGTATTTCAGTGGTAAGTCAGACAAAACATTTCGATAGCTGTTCATCAATGAGCTTAAACATTATTCATAAAGCTTAATGTAAACAAAATTAGAACCTAAATGAAAACTAAATGTACTCAATAGACTCTTAACTAAGATACTTGAAAGCAGTGCTCGATTTCTAGAAAGAGGTACCTGAACTGTAACCTGTGCAATGTATCAGCCATCAAACCCAAGTCTAGAATCGTAATATTTTTTCCTAAAGAGAGGTACCAGAACGCCGTTCCGGTGCGTTTCGGCTCAAATCGATACCCTGCTTGAAAGTATATGTTAGTTATTTAGATGTGTTTTTTCGTATAAGGATATAAATTGTTTATCTTCACTCGAAGGTTAGTTTAAAAGTATGTCCAATGCCTTTACACACAGGTGATGCCCATCTATATTTCCACTATAGCCTTAGACAGACTTCACATGGACGGGTGAGAATGTGAGCCGCTACAGAAAACCAATTAAATAGTTATTTTATTTACCTTAAGTATGGTTATTTTATACCCTAAGTTAACTTCACAAAATTTACTTTACACTAAGTTATTTTATGATGTTGCACTTTCAGTAATAATACTACCATTTGTTTTATCAATCAGCAATCGACAAGTCTACTTTCGTCAATTTTGATAATCGCTTTGTCATTGAATCAATTAAGTTTTCTTGACGTAATAACAATCCTCAATTTTTTAACGAAAGAAATTTAATCTGATGCCTATCCGGTGGTATCAGCTCAATATCGGTTCTTATATGTATAATATTGCCATAACTAAAACGAGACTTTCTGGCAAGGTCCATACCGCGCTTATCTTCAGATCAAGAGATCCCTGATTCGAGTTTAGCAGTCGATATTCATTTCAAATAATCCTCATTTTTGACGAAATAAATTTATTAAAATAATCTCAAAATGAATTTTCTCAGTTTGACGAAATATTTAATCGAAACATTTAGCAGTCGTCAATTTCGTCAAAATTGATAATGCATTTTTAATAGTGTGAAGCCTAGACCTGGGCATGGTGCCTAAAGTTTGGATATATGTGCTAATAGTTTTGTCGTAAGATATGTCATTAGATATTTTATTTTTACTTTAATTTCCATAAAATTGATTTTAAGATATATATGATAAATATTACAAAGGAAATGTTGAAAAAACTTACACTTTAAATGGAGAATTAGTTCCATATATGAAAAGTGCAGGTCCATTATAGATTCCGGAACTCTTAGTTAATAGTTTTAACATATCTTTGGAAACTTCTTTAAGCAGACCAGTATTGAGTTTCCAACGGCATTCTCCATTAGAACACTTAATAGGTAAGAAATGGGCAACACGTTTGTCTATTATTTGAGGTAAGTTGTACTGGAAAAGAAAAAAAAATCACTCTAACTTATTAATTTCAGGCAAGAATATTTACAAAATAACAACAACAAAAATATTGCATTAGATTATTTTAAGACTAAAAACCACTTTTGCAAAACTAAAAATTTTATAATATATATGAATTGCTTTACATTTTTAGTTCATCTGTCATCAGGGAGAAGATAAACATCTTGGCTTTTACACCCACGGTAACTTGTTCACAAAAATGCGATATGTGTAATATTTTTTTAAATATACTTTCTCTAACATAAATCTGTCAACCAAACAGCAAAAAGTTTTTAACATTACGATCTCTGTATTTCAATGGGTATTTAATCTACAAGGAGAAAAACATCAAGCCTTTTAATGAAAGTAGTTTTCTTAAAACCTTATTGTTATGGATTTTATAAATGGCTCTTAAAGCAAGTAAACTCTTTAATAATGTATATTATGAAAGGGATAACGTAAAATGTAATCGCTTTTCAATAATTTATCCGTTTATAGTTTAACGTGGCATTAAAGCTGCACAAGCGAGGACAATTAGTAATGTTTCGGGATGAATCCTGAAGGAAAGACAGGCTAGCTACGCATGGGCAATTATAGGGCATGCAACTAAACTATTTAGTTGCATGCAACTGGAAAAATCAAATTATATCCACTCACTGAGCAACTTTTAATTACACTAAATATCCTCTTCCTCGCTACCCCGCTAACAGTTTTGGCAAATAATTGACAATTTGATGATTTTGTATGGATTGCGATAATACGAGTTTGGTGATTTTTCGCTTTTGCTTTGGCGACTGCGAAATCTGAGACCTAGCAGCCCTGAGTAGGATTCAATTAAATAATTTCAATATAATTTAAATTGGTGTGTGATTTTTTTAGTTGCTCAGTTGATTTAAAGTTGCAGTGCAATTGTTGGTCGTGCGCGTCTAGTCTCACACAACTTGTTATACTAACTCTTAATTTCGATTTTTTTTTTCAGACGATGATGATAGCACCCTAGCCGGCATTATATTATCCAAAAGTTCACACCTCGACCAAATAACAAAAACAAGTAATACATTTTTTGAACATATATTTCATTGCAAATCTGAGACTATAAATAAGGCCCTTTGATTATTGCACAGAGAAAACTGTAAAATAAATTTCTTAAAGACATCAAATATAACATTCAAATAATTTGGGGATTTACTAACAGATTTTTTCCGTAATTAAAAAGAGATTATTCAGTAAGTAAGAAACTCACCTTAGCAAGCGCAGCATTTATGAAATCTACTATAGCTTCTTTTGCTTCATTTTCTGTTGCCCCTTTTGGTATAGCTTTCACAGAGTCCAGAATTAAGCCCAGAAAAAAACTGATTATCGTCTTAGCTTCTGTTGTAATTCCGTTTGGTCTCATGTCTTCCACTATCAATTTTTCAACTTTTTCAGACTAGTAAACAAACAGTATGAAACATTAAAATTGTGTAGTTAATAAAAATCCAATACATGTTGAAATGAGCATAAGAATTAAAACATTCCTCATAAATTCTCTTCTAATGATACAGCATATATTCGTTTGTTTTTACTACCGAACCCTTTGCAGTAAGTTTATTGAAAAATTCGAAGACATAAACTCATCTTCATACTAAATTAAAAACTCTTGATAATGGGTAAATTGGAATTACAAAAATATCGTATCATATATTTTTATAACGTAGTATTTAAATATATGTTTATTCAGGGCCGTCGCACCGGGGGGGGGGAGAATGACCCCCCCCCCCCCCACCCAATAATCTGGAAACTATAAAAGTTGGGAATTCAAGTTTCAAAAATCGCCGAGTTAGGAAAATTTATGCTTGAAGTAAATTAATATTATTAATAAATGAAAGCTAGGGAAGATTAGAAATTACCCAACTAGTAAGATTACATTTAAATTAGACCTCGGAACGAACACTGCATTGGAAAACGCGTGCAACAAAGCAATGATTGTGAGAGAACTGTTTAATATGATCTAATATATAAAAAAACGACGAAACATGCCGATAAGTTGGAATGGAAATTTTCATCATTGTTGAGTTGGGAATTTCGAATCGTTAAGTTGTGAAATTTTTTGTTTCCCCCCCCCCCCCCCCCAAAATCGTGCGACGGCACTGTGTTTATTTATGATATCCTTTCATAAATGGAATGTGAAAATTGTTTGGAATATGAAAGTATGTGACTTAACTCTATATAAATGCTTATACAAGTTAATTCTCAAATATATATTTTCACCGCAGAATTTAAAAACTAAAGATACTTTTATGTTATTAATAATCCATTTCCAATCCATAGACTGCCAATTTTTTTGTAAAATTTTAGGATAGTTTATTAGCTTACATATTTGAGTGAGCAATGTACTGCTATTTTCCCTCCTAAGCTATGCCCAAGTAAAATAACTTTTGGTATTTTAAGCGTATCCAGGAGATGGAATACGTCTTCTGCATTGGCTTCAATATCGGTTTCATTACTCCAAGGGCTCTCACCGTGATTTCGTAAATCTGCAATGCATACCTGTAACAAAAATGTCATCATACTATAAAAGTGTACTTATAAATAAGTAAAATATTATCTTTAATTATTCCGATAAGAATATATATGAGTACTTATATCGCAAAATACATAAAATTATTTTTATTACTTTGAATTGTATTAATTTTGGATTAACTTAAAAACGGTACAGCGTTCTTCCAATTCCATATGGAGATATTTTTTAATATCACTTCTATTATATATATATATTTGTTAAAATAATTCTAGAAAGAATAAATTCTTCAAAATCCAACTTACTCTTCTTCCTGTTTTTAAAGCAAGAATTTGATAAACACCCATCCACGATTCCTTGGATGAACCTAATCCATGCAATAACAAAATCGGTGTACGGTTTTGGGGAACATCACCAGATTTTACAGACATACAGGAATAAGAAAGATCAACTGGTTTAGGGCTAAAAGAAACATACAATATTTTTAATCAGGGTTTAGATTATTGGCCTCGTACTATATATATTTATGTTATATAACCCCCACTTTACTATATACTTTTTTAATTTTCTAAACTTGAAGTTTATAATTTTCAATGTCTTTTTATTGGTTTTGAATTTATTACACTACATGTTTTATTCTTTTTCTTGTACGATAGTTGTCAATATATTACTTTACCTTACTTTATTCTCCTAGAATAAAATGCTATTGTACCTATCCAAGTAACAATTATTGATTTTAATGAACATAGTATTTCTCCCATTTTTTTATTTCATTAAATTTGGTAATTCATGCAGTTTTAACATTTTAAGTATAATTGATCAATATCAAGCATTAGTTTATATTTATAAGCATTTTAATTATACTCACTTTGCATATTCAGAGTGAAAAGAAAATGATGAATGAAGAAGCACAAAAAGACCGTAAATTGAATATGATATAATCATTTTCAGCTGGAAAAAAATAGAGTTTTTTAATTATATTTTTATTTTGTAAAATTATATACAGCACTATTCAAAATGATTTAACGTATTTGACGAAGAGGTTTAGAATTTTCATCCAAATTACGAAATTTCTTTTGTCAGATTTTCCCCAAAAGTTACGAAAGGACATAATATTTTATAGGTATTGGGTATTAATTTCATATTTTTGACGAAACTTTTGTAGTATTTGATTATTATCAGTGCGTTAATTTCATTAAGTGCATTTTTATAGAATTGTTGAATGTTATTACAAATATAACATAACATTTTATAGCGATACGTAGTAAATTGAATAAAAATATACAATTATAAAAAAGAAAACAGTTTAAAATCTTAATTTATAAAGTCGGATTGAAATTAAATGAATTTGTTTTTTGATCTGACATGTAAAAAGCGCTTATATAAAAATAAATGCATTAAAATTTAAAGAAAATATATTTTTAATTTTATGTTGTCATTGATTGAATTTACATTGATTAAAAATATTAAAAATACTAATCTTTGAAAAATTATTTTTAACGAATACTAAATTGTCTAACTATAAATGAATTACATACAGTTTTAATTCACCGCAAGATTTCTTTTAAATCGAAAATATTGATATTTAAATAATTTCTTTGCGTTATAGGAATGTATATTTTTCTTTATTTTACATTTTAAAATTTAAAACTACTCTATCAGTTTCTATTATTTGTTTCACAATTTTTGTTAACTAAGTTATAGGATTTGATATATTGAATTGAAAAACTATAACTTACCAGAGGTTCGAATCACACAACTTCTGGTTATGAGAAATATAAAATATGTTATATTTATTCCCAAGTGTAAATGACAGCTGCTAAGATTTTTCTTTTTTCTGATAAATAAAATAGGAAAATATTGATAAAAAAGAACGATTCTAATTGAGACTGAAAACAGAGCGGTACTTGGTTGGATCGTAGCCCAGAACATTCATTTATCTTTTGTTATTCCGTAATGTTGATGTTTATTTTAATTCCATTTTTGACGTGGATACATTTTTATCGGGGTATAGGTGGTCATTTTAAGAAACTTGCGCAATAGAAAATGTGTTGATATTTCAAACCCCCATAACTACAGGAGGAATAATCCTATGAAAATAAATGGCCTACCATTGCGTAGAGGAAGGTAAACCGCGTCGACCTGATGGGCAATTAATCTACTTCCCCTCTGACCCTCTTAAAAAGTGTACTCTGTCCTACTTGACTTTTGTAACTTCATGTCTATTTATTAAGCAATCTAGGAGCACTAATATTTTAGGAAAATGGATAGAAATGTCAGTAACTGTTCAGGAAAGGGAACGTAAATGTTAAAAACTGTTTGCAATGCAAAGGGTTAAAATATACATAATCTGGCACCCTAACTTTTATACAGTACTTTCATGCTATTAAAAAAGAAGCTGTGCATAATGAGTTGTTGAACTTTAATGTGTAAATATGAGATAATATTGGGAATGATTGCATCATGTATTAGAAAAAGTAGAGTACAAGACGTACGTCATTTTCACACTACCACGTTTACCTTCGCAGGTTCAATAGGTAGTGATTCTTTTATCTTGCTCTTCAAGGAGTCACAGCTGTGTTTGAAAATGATAATAACATCGGTAACATCTAACACAGAATTAAGCACTTATTTTTTTTATTTAACTAAAACATAAATTCAATATTACTTTAATGTGTTTTTCCAGACCAGTAGCGAAACGGAGAGTAGAAGATTGCTCATATAATCTCATATAGTATCTTTAAAAGCATTTCAACAATTTTAAATTTGGTTTATGTTACATTACAGGCATTTTATCGATGAAATGTACAAAGTTATTGATGAAAAATAAAGCAACTAATAGAAAATAGAAATGAAAACAGTCATAAGATTTCCTTTTAAGAGTATTTGCTGTAAATAAAGTAGAATATATTTTTATAAAAAAATTCCACGTACATTTATTTTTATTGAAAGAATATTTCTTAAGTAACTGCTTCTGATAGTGTACCTTATTTTCTTCCACCATGTAATACATGACTTCTATAGTCATATTCTTTGAAAGCAAATTAAAAGTACCTTTATTCATTATAGAAATAAAAAAATTCAGTAGCAATAGGATAAACATTTTTTAAGAAATATGTTTATTATATATATATATATATATATATATATATATATATATTTAAGAATTTTCACCCATTAGTTACTTATTTCCAATCAACCATCAGCATACTTTCTTTCTCTTTTTTATCATAGCCTTAGTAACTGACATTCGCTTGTTGTTCTTAGCAGAAGGTCTACTTAACAAGAGTTTTGGAGATCGCATCAACACCAAATGAGTCAGGATCATTTGTTGTTGGTTTTCTTTCAGTTATTTTAGCCTAATCTAATTCTTGTTTACTTTTTACAACATAATATAATATCTTCTATATCAAATAAAATTAAAATTAAATTTTCCGATAAAATGTCCACTTAAAATGTATAACACCAACACAAAATTGCACCATAATACTCCTTATAACTGTTCCGAAAATTTCGAATTGGTTCCAAGTTTGATAGACCTCCCTATGGCTTAGTTGGAAAATTCCCAACTAGTGATCCGGGGTGGGTCCGGGGAATTTTTGAACAATCAAAATGTTTTTGTTTCTATCTTTAAAAAATAACAGGTGGGGCATTATTCTATAATGTTTTAATTTTTATGACAAAACAATCTGAGAAAATCACAGCCTTTTACATACTTTTGTTTAACTTATTCTGTCTGGTATGATGTGCCTTCAAATCTTGTAATTCAATTTAAACCCACTTCCAAATGTCATATCGACTTGAAACTTAGTGTAAATACGTAATCCCGATGACAATACAATAATTAACCATACAATTGTTAATTAATAATTAATTCTAATTAATAATTAATTCTAATTAATAATTAATTCTAATTAATAATTAATTCTAATTAATAATTAATTCTAATTAATAATTAATTCTAATTAATAATTAATTCTAATTAAAAATTAATTCTAATTAATAATTAATTCTAAATAATAATTAATTATAATTAATAATTATTTCTAATTATTTCTAATTAATAATTATTTCTAATTAATAATTATTTCTAATTAATAATTATTTCTAATTAATAATTATTTCTAATTAATAATTATTTCTAATTAATAATTATTTCTAATTAATAATTATTTCTAATTAATAATTATTTCTAATTAATTATTATTTCTAATTAATAATTATTTCTAATTACTAATTAATAATTATTTCTAATTACTAATTATTTCTAATTACTAATTATTTCTAATTAATAATTATTTCTAATTAATAATTATTTCTAATTAATAATTAATTCTTATTAATAATTATTTCTAATTAATAATTAATTCTTATTAATAATTAATTCTAATTAATAATTAATTTTATTTTAAAATCTAATTAATATACAATAAATAACATTTTGTGCAATATGGTATTCTTTTTTATATATTCTTTTTTACCTTAATTCCTATAGATTTTAATCAAAAATAAATTATTTTTCATATTTTGCTGAAAAAAGTAAAATATTTCTTTTTGATGTCGCTATTGTGGATCTGCTAATATATTGCATTTATTAAACATTTACTTTTGGAATGAAAAATGTAAGTAAAATCCTTCTATTTGCACCTTTAAAATTGTATTTTTAATACATTTTTAAAAGTATGCTGCATTGCACAAGAATATAGAAGTTGGTGAAATGATGAAATTCCAAATGTCTTCATTATTATTTGAAATCAAATAAAAACACATGGTTCCGTTAATTTCAAATGTTACCTTAGCAAATTAAAAAAATTAAGCAAAATAGATTTTATATTAATAACTTTATTTAATCGTTATTTAATTCCTGAATTACATGTATATTTGGTTCTTGAGGGATTTTTACTGTTAATAGGTGGTGGTCCACATAATGACTAACTTTTAACTGTGTGGTCCGCGCCATATCTAACTTTCAACACGGTGGTTCACAGCCACTTAAAGGTTGGAGACCACTGGTTTAAACTAATAAAGATTTCTACAATTAAAGTTTTTGTTTTAAAGACAATTAATTCTTTTTATATTTTTTAACTATAAGAATGAAAATGATAAGCGCACCTCCATTTCTGGTCATAAATATGAAATATATGCATAAAAAATATCTAAATATATCTATATAAAAAATCTAGATAATAAAAATAGTACCCTAATATAAATTAAAAGACTTTCTACGGTTTTCTTTTAACAGTATTCCAAGTTGGTTACGCATATAATATTACATTGAGTAAATAATTAGAAATATTGAGGTTTAATAAACTCTCCAAATGATCCTAAATTAAAGATATTTATGCAATTTAGTGTCTCTTTTTCAATACAGGCAGACTAATTTTTTGTTTTAATTTCTTACTTATGTGTGATGTATACTCTGTAATATTCAAAATGTACTTACATTTGAAATAAATAGTGACTTCATCCATACCAAGTAAAATGCCACCAGGTAAATAAAACCGTTTTAAAATCACTGGATCGTTCTGGTTAGTGCATTCGACGCAACTATTCTAAATAGTTGAATATGGATGTGGGGAAAATCATTTGACTTCGCCAATATTTCGCAATTACTAAGGTAAACAGACTCATCCATTGCAACCCGATCTAGATCCATTGATGAATGAAACTGTATTTTTCTAAAGCTTACTAGAGCTCAATTCTCTGAATCCGGTATTGCAGACTGCATTGATACTGTAGAAGAAAAGGCGTCAACTTAAATGAGACATTGTTTTAAACTCAAATAAAAAATGATAACAAAAAATAATAATCAAGCATTAAAACTATAGCTGTAAATTTTTGCTCCGAATTCTTTCATTTTTGAAATTTTCATAATTGTTTCTTTTAAAAAAAACCTGAGGTTTTCATCAGGAAATTAGCTTTTCTCAACTTGAATGCAAAATACTTTTAGAGTGCTTCCAAATACCTGCATTTTCTTAATGACTTTTTAAACTGGGTCTTTTCGCATTGCACATTGCACTGTTGCAAACTTAAAATGAGCTTGAAAAAAAGTCACCAACTTCAAATGGAACATATGTTAGTTATAAAATAAAAAGAAACCAATTATTATAAATAGCAAATCGATCGTCTTTCGCAGGAAAAAATGAAGTAAAACTACTCAACTTTTAATTTTAAGCTAGTTTTAATTATTTTTTTTTGGGGGGGGGGGGGGGGGGGCGAGCCATTTTGTAAGTTATTTATTTCCCACCCAATTTGTAAGTTATTTATTTCCCAAGTCGTATCTTTGAATTGTCTAAAGTTGACATTCAACTTTAGACAATTCAAAGATACGACTCAAAATATGGAATAAGAAAGTCCGTCTAAATTTCCAAAACAGCAGTAGTTTTTATTTACACAAAAAAGAGAATATTAGTATGCTTTAGGGTTTTAATGGAACATTTTAAGGATTTTTTAGCATATAAAATTTCAAGAATGTTATAATTACGATTTTTTTTTTATTATTTTATCTCATTTCTTTATATTACTAATTCAATAATTGTTTGCATAAGACAATGCTAAATTAGAATCATATTCAAGTAAATATTTATTTTGGTGGCGCCATCTACTAAAGAGACACTTAACAATTAATTGTGTACTTTTTTTTATAAAAAAATTCATTACTATTATCATAATAACTTTACATTTTGGTATATGTTCTGAATTTTGATGTCGGACTAGGAATGATACAAAATAGAAATATATTTGGCTAAAATTCAACAAACACCTTTTTGCCTTTTATTTCATTAGAATTCACATTCTAAAAAATTCTATAAGCAAGACGCTATTATTATTTTCATCTTGGGTACAATTATAATCAATTCTAATCTGTTTACGGATAAAGAAAAAAATTATTTTATTTTATATTTCATTTTATCAAATTTTTACGACCGACAATTTTATGAAATGCCAATTAAACTTACTCAATCACTAACATATCAATTGTCATCAAATTATTATTTTATTAATTATTAGTTTATGAGAAAAAAAGAAGTGTGCATGAACATGAAAGTGTTTTTTTATATAGTTATGGGTTTGAAAATTAATAAAATAAAAAATAAAGTAAAATTCTTTATTTGAAGATAATTAAATAAAAATAATTGCAAGAATCTAGTGACTTCATTATGATTTATCATGGGTATTCTCATGGGCGGCGTGAACAGTAAATAATTAGACGAGTTATGGAACGGTCATTTGATTTTTTCGTTATTTAAAAAAATAACGTGGACATTTATATATATTTACATTTTATTTTCTTATCAGAAAAATTGTCTATGAAAGTTCTTATCTTTTGTAGTCAACGAATTTTACATGTGTAAAATTTTATTTCTGTCGAATTATTATGCAATCAAAACATGACAAGTTGTCTAATTGAATACAAACTTAACTTAAAAATAGATTTGCTTCTGTTAAAAAAAATATTTATTTTGTTAAAAATAAATCCAATTTAAACCAATAGTTGGTACTGCCCCCACATTTATCGTCAATAAGAATTTTTTGACTAACCAGTCCAGTGATTGAAAATTTGGTATTACCATTTTCTTAATTTTATTTTTTACAACTAGGATACATTAGTAATTATGCGTATTGTGCTATGGATTTGATCTGTATGTGGATTTGCTTATTTTAGAAAATAAATTACATTTATTTTGGTGGCGCCATCTATTTAAATATAGTTTAAGTATTTTCTAATTTGCAAATTTCACACAGTATTCATTTTTAAATTATGCAAAACAAGGCCAGCCACGCCTTGTGGAAGGGAAAAAAACGTTTATTAAATTTAAAAGAATATGAAGTACTCGATTGATACACAAATTTTTACTACTTTTATTATTTAAAATTTACATATTTTTATGCTTTAAAAAAATATTATTATTATTATCCTTTCCATATCATATGGAAAGGATATGTTATCATTTCCATATTAATAGAATTATCAATTATCATAAACATTTATAACAAATTCTTTTTTGTTTCTATCCTCACTTTTGTGGTTGCTATCCTGTGTTAAAATATGAACTTTTTTTAGTACAAGAGAATAAGGGATCAAAGTAAAAAAAAAAAATCAACAACTTAAATGATCATACTACTTAATAATCACTTAATAGATCTTGTAAATTTGTTTTCTGAATTATATTTGTGAATTTATTCATGTCATGTATTATTGTAATTCGTCAAATCAAGATCTCATTTTAGTTATTTTTTATATATTTTAAAAACTACTGTATTAATATATTTCAAATATTTTAAGTTCAAAATCAATAATCATTTAATTCGAACACACATTTTGATTAAAAATATGCGTGCAAAACTTTTATTTTCATTTTTACATTACAAGTCCATTGCTTCAATGTCATAAAATTTTGAAAACGGCTTCCTATATTGAGCCCTGCAAGTACACTATCACCATATGTATAAACTACACTTAATTTATTAAAAATTAAGAGTTTATTAAAGAAAAAAAATATATTAAAAGAATTTATTAAAAATAAATATTGTGCTTTAAAATGTCCTGTTCCTTGACAATGATTTGAAGTAATGACATTTGGTAAGACAAGTATTGTATTTGCAAAGCAGGAAACAAATGTATTTTCCCACGTGTGTAGGGAAAAAAAACAGAAGTTTTCAATAATTTATTCTTCATTTCTTCCTCCGTTATGGTATGGATAATCAATAACAAAAACATTATGCAACTTCGCAAGCAGCAGATGACAAAAGATAGTATTATATTTAAATTGGAATTAACAACATTTTTAGAGTGTTTGCTTTAAAATGTAAATGGTTATAGTGTTTGTTTTCACAATAATACGTACAAAGTAATAAGAAATAATAATTACTACGTACTGTAATTCGAAAATTACTCCCCATTGAAATTATAGTTTAAAATAAATTACTCAGACAATTCTACGTGTTTAGCATTAAAGTTTGACTTTTAAAAAGTGTCCTCTTTCCATTATGGAATAGGTATTATTAGCAGGCAGATAATGAAAAATCTTCCTCAATTGAATTGAGTATAATTGATTATTATCAAATTAAATTATTAGTAAATATTTCTCAGTAAAAGAATTTTACGTATTAGTCGGTAATAATGACTTCATAGACCAAATTATGTAAAAACCAAATTGATTTCCGAAAATTACCCATTAAATCATTCAAAAGAGTGATTCACAGTAGTTTGATAACATTTTGATAACTGATTTAGGGCAAAAATAACAGAGTAAATTAAATAAAAGCGTGTAATAATAATAAAAAGAAATAATGCTTATTTTTGAATTGCAAAGTGCGTAACAGTTGTTTATAATATAAGAAACAGATGTTTATTTTTTTATGGTGAATTCAATCCACTTCGAACAACTGCGCCGCAAGATTTCTTTAAGGTACTTTTTTTTTTAAATAAATACACAAAATAAAGCATTAAAACCCAAGAAAATATTTCAGACACTTTTACATACCCAAAGTATTTTATAACCTAACAAACAAATCAATTGAAAAATGTGGCTATAAATCAAAAACTAAATTTACTTGACCCATCTTATAAAGGAAGAACTACAAATTAATTACCAGCCTGTGTAGTACTGAGGCGCACTTCTCCATACCAATATTTTGAAACAGAATGAATTTTTCCCAAGAAACTAAAAACACATTAAAACAGAAGCTAGAAAGCCACACAAAAATCCTACTTATAATTGGTTATCTTCAAGAATCGCTATGCTTCGTTAGATCGTAACTGTCTAGCATACTTTCCCATATGGTAAGTCTCAGTTTCTCTGCATATCCCATATCTTCGTAATAAGGGTTTTTGAGGCATGAGAAGAATAACATTGTGTGCATGCATGAATGCTGGTGATCCGAGGAAGTTGATATGGAAAGGAAGTTAATTTGTTTCCTTCAGTGTCGATTGAATTGTATCAATGAAAGAAGAATTTTATTTCACTCCTGATCGCTTCTAGAAATTACAGTGTGGGGACTTCTAAGGCTTTAGCGATGTTGTGGTATTTCATACTTCAAGGGATTCTTCTAGTCGCAAAGGGTAGGCTAATCAATTTTTTTATTTTCATGACAATTAAACTCAGTTATTGTACATAGACAATTGCTTAATTTACGAGATCATAATAATTTTCATCTGTCCTTATGGTGTGGAACTCTAAAAAAAAGATCTACCTTATTTGAATATTATAAACCTATGATTTATTTTTTCAAAGTAGTTGTTTTTAAAATAAAATTTGACCAAGTGCAAATATGAGGAGTCGCTTTGCCAGAAATTTTTACCTGCATTTATAAAAATGAATATATCTTTTATTATAATTGTTTTAAATATTTCTTGTAAATATTGCAATAGCTATGCTACAAAGAAGTGTAAGAACATACAAATATCATTAAGTAAAAAAAAAGTAAATGCACCTCTTATTTATAATTTAATTGCAGAGTATGTAGAAGCATTGTATACTTATTTAAAAGTTGTAGGTCATATTGTTGTTCTGACACAGGAGTAGCAAACCGAGTTTGGAAATCATTTGTGTAGTAATTGTTATAATAAATCAAATAAAATATATACATATACTGTTCACCCGCTAATTTCGATCCCTGCCTAACAAAACGTTTTTGCTATTTATGTAAATGGGTATGTTGTTTACATTTTTTTCAAAGGAAAGTTCTGAAGTAAAAAAGGTAGGTAAAAAGTACTTTATTTTCAATAAAATAATCCTAATATATTATATAGGGAATTTATAGGATGCCAATATATGGAATGGTATGTTTAAAATTATTTTTAATTTTTTTTTTATCTAGATCAACTTCAAAACAAATTAATACAAAGGATTCCCTAAAAAAGTGTTCATGGTTATATATATATGTATCCATTTCAAAGGAATTTCATAGTTTATTCATAGATATACAAATCCAGTTTACTAGCCAGTACCCCGTGAACTGGTTTCCAATTTATATATGAGTTTATCACAAACATTCTTTCAAAAATAAGTATAATTTTTTTATGCATCTTAATATTTCAAAAAATGTTTTAAAATAAAAGCAGAATAAATGTATTGTTCAAGACACTAAACTGTGAATTTAAGATTATGAAAACTAGAGCAGTAATATTAAGAAAACATTTTAATATTAAGAAAAGGTTGTAATATTAAGTAAAGGAGAAAGGAGAGACAAAGGAGAGGCAACATTTTACAAAACGTAATTTATTAATTGAAATTTACAATATATATGTTTCGTAGAAGAACATGGAAATAAATCAAAATTAAAAAAAATTAATTCGTTTTAAAGAGGGTTTTTTTAAATGTGAAGTATTAATGTCTTTTAATGACTACTTCAGTAATTGAATACAAATATAATACATTTGTCTGTATATTATTAAAGCATAAATGAATAGTATAAAATGTAGTAGTCATGTTTGTGTGTGTAGCTTTTAGTATAAGAAGAGGTGGTTAAAAAAATTATTATATTATACATTTTAAAACCTTCAATGCATGGCATTTGTTATGTGTACTTGTTTTTGATATGCAATTAACACATTTGTTTTTAAGTCATATGCTTAAAAAATGCCTTGTTTAAATTATTTCTACAATTAAAATAGTTTCATTTGGTATTGTTTATTATTACACTTCTGTGTTCATTTCTTTAAAGAGTTCTCCGTATATAAATCATTATACTTCTATTCGTCTTTGTCATAGAAGCAATTTTTGACTGGTAACCGACGTTAGAATGACATGGCCGATTTCCAAGCAATTTTTGAAGTGAGCTGACAAAGTGGGTTTTTCAAGTACATTAAAATTCCACTCGTAATCAATGATTTATTTAAAAAAAAAACTACAATTAAGGTCAAATATCGATTTGTATTTCGTTATAAAGATGATTAGAACCTTTTAAATATTAAAAAAAACCTCATAAGTTAAATTGAAATTTTTGGTAGTTCGTCATCTTCCACAAACTATTCATGTTATACATTTTCGCAAGTAGGCCAGTTTGTTGTCAGTTCATTGTGAAAATTGAGACTTCTTTATGCTTAGGAATTTATGGCATAATTTTCACCAAATCACCGATTTTGTTTATATGGATGGTTACTTTGCATCTTGGATAATGCAGGGGAAATGTTTGAGAAATAAACAAAGAAATGTAGAGCGAATTTCTCCTCAATTATCGTGGTGACTTAAGTTTTTTTCATATCCAACATACATCTTGCTCAAACTAAATGAATTTCTGGGGGCTCAAGAATGTTTGTATTGATTGTTTGTCAGAACCTTACAATATAAATTACTTTTTCTTATATTCTCTTTACTTGTTTTAAGCATCTTTTCTGGAAGACTTTTGGCGAGCAGACGAGTCATCCTGTGGTGAATCGAAGTATTGGCAGAGTCAAAGTAATGGGAAAGACGACCGTGAAGGATACATAGTAGGTGGGAGAGATGCAGCTACAGGAGAGTTCCCACATCAGGTATTTCTCTTTTACACACTTAAACTAAAATGAATTCGGGGAAATATTTCTTGTACACTGTTAAAAATAGGTAATCAAATATAAGTAAACTGTACTCATTTTTTAATACAATCGATGTTTATCATGGCTCCGAATACATAAGTTTCAATTTAAAAAAAGACATGCACACAAAAACGAGTACATTGAGTAAAAATTAATAAAAAGAGCAGATGCTAGCATGCATAGACTGCCTTCATAAATCACTTTCAATGAATATCAACAATTACAACCAGGTCTTACCGAGAATAGAATTTAGACCCTCCTGCACCGCAGTCCAGAGCTTTATTCGTTAAACTACCAGGGCGACTTGAAGAAGTTATAAACAAAAGAAGTGTTAAAAAGGTGTGCCAAAAGAATGGGAAGTAAGATAACCGAGTTGTAATAATTCAGTTTCCATCTTAGCAATTGTCATCAAATAAGGTGGAAAACCACCTTCTAAACAACTATTTTTAGTTTGCCAGATCGAGTAGTTAAGATGACTTGAACAGAAGCTGAGATTAGCAATATTAAGTCTCAATTATCATTTTTGAGAAAGTACGATTTCTTAAATTTAAGTACGTCACCGCTCATTTACGATACAATTGTACTCAAAGAAAAACGAGTAGGCTCACCTTAAAACTTTCATTTTGTTGTAATATTAAAAACGTTGTAATATTTTTAGGCAAAAATCGATCACTGGAGAGTTTTAAGAGAGAGTTTGGCTTAATATATTTATTTCAGGTTATTAATTGATTTTTTTTAATAAATGATAATATGAATATTGTACATCCAGTACTAATTTCTAATTTTTAATTAAAATTAAACTACTCAAAATTGTCAGAAAACTTTTATGTAGAAATGAAATTACTGCTTAGCTACTAAATCAGTAGTGGGTTATTTAAGAAAAAGTACAATTAATCAATAAAAAATTCACGCAATAGTAAATTACAAATAAATTTTTTGTTAAATTTACATATAAATCTAAACGAACTATAATAAAAAAGTACATCTTCTTTTTAGATTTCCTTGCAAAGGCACCTTGACAGAGACAATGGAATTTATCACATCTGCGGAGGGACTATCATAGGGAAAAAATGGGTTCTTACTGCAGCTCATTGTATTAGCCTGTAAGTCAAACTAATATAACAATGTAACATAAAAAAAATGGAAATAATTCAAAAATAAGTAATGAAAAAATCCAAATAAAATAATTCAAAAAGAAGGTAAAATCTGTTGAATTAAATAAATAGGGAGTAAATTATTAATAGCAAAAACAAAGACAAAATTAATTAAACATGAGGTCTAAGTTCGAAAATAAAAATTGATTGTATTTATTTTTATTACAATTAACAAGTTGTGATCTACAGTTACTCTACAGTAAATCGCAACAAATATCCATACTATAATTTAAATATTTACATTAATCCACTAGCTTTTTCTTAAGGCTTTTTGTGTACTCTAGTTTAAAGTAATTTCTATTTATCATCCTACGTGCACTTGTGGCCCGACTGAAAATGTATTTAATCTTTTAATTTAAGCTATGCGAATTCTATCAATGAAAGATCCATCAAAATCTACTTAGTAGTTCTTGCGGTATAGACAAACATAAACGGACAAATTGAGGAATATAAATAAACTTTAAAATTGTTGTTATGTCCTTTAAACGATCCATCAAATGGCACTGATGTAGAATTTGTCAAAAATATTTCATGTAGAGACATATTCTCCTGTAATGTGTGTGTATAGATTTTTTATGGTACACAAATATATCGTTTTATATAAAATTACAAAAATCTATAACCAATGTAAAATAAGTGTAAAAGAGCCCATGTAAGCTCTTTAAACAATGTAAAATTTTCTATTATAAATTGTTAATGCTAATTTTTTAATTCACGTTTATATACACATTTAAAGATAATCAGCATATTCGTTTAAAATGAATTATATAAATTTATATCTTATGAAAAAAATATTATCATCTTTCAAATAAAAATGTAAAGTAGGCTTTTTTTTACTGAGATATATTTGTATCTTTTATTATTTTACAACTTAATTTATTGAAGTTTTAAGAATAATTTTACATTTATTGTAGTTCAAAAGTTCCGAAATACAGAGTTGTAGCAGGAACAAGTGATCTACTGGATGAAAATAAAATTAGAAAAGGCAAAAAATCGAGTTATTCGATACACAAGGTAAAATTTCAAATCATAATTATAATCAAGCTTTGATTGTGTGATTACTCTAGCCATTGTTTTATATGTTTCCTTTATTTTAATTTATACAACTAAAATATCACCATGATACCTTTATCTAAAATGCAATAAAAATACAGATTTCTTTCTAAATCTCTTAATGTCTGAATATTTTAGTATTATCTATAAAAAAAGTGATATTTTTTTCAACAAGAAATCATCATTTCTCAATTTCGATGCATAAAATTTTAGGCCATTCCTCTAGCCATTGTTTATTGTTTTATTTGTTTCCTTGATTCTAATTTATACAATTAAAAAATCACTAAGATACCTTTATCTAAAACGCAATAAAAATTAAGATTTTTTCGAAATTTGTAAATGTCTGAATATTTTAGTATTACATCTATAAAAATACGAGTTTTCAACAAGAAATCAGCATTTCTCAATTTGACTGCATAAAATTTTAGGGGGGTTCAAAAAGTTTATATAATCAAAAGTTAATTTTTGCTAATTTTTTTAGTATGTATAATGGTTCTACAATAATAACTTGTATATAATGATGTGCCTATAATGATAACTTTTGATTGCGCATATATAATATTTTTCATTCATTGAAATTATATTCATGAATGATATTCTATTTGAGATAAAATAATATTTCATAACTTTTGTTTCTAAACAAATTTGTACAGCATCATTGGAAATATACTTTGTGAAATAAAATTAGAACTAAACATAAATATAATGTCT
The DNA here is from genome assembly GCA_963932185.1 of Troglohyphantes excavatus. Lineage (NCBI taxonomy): Eukaryota > Metazoa > Arthropoda > Arachnida > Araneae > Linyphiidae > Troglohyphantes > Troglohyphantes excavatus. The sequence continues at coordinate 37,413,828 of OZ010672.1, forward strand.
GTTTCAACCTCGAAATAAATTAGCATATAAAAAATGGCACAAATTAGTATTTATATACGGTGTCGATACTTTTTAAAATAAAATTTCTGATTTATTGAGGTATTTGAATTTCAGAAACACAGTCATAGATAAAAGCTCTCTCGACAAAAATTTATCTACAATATAAACAATGGATAACTGTCATTTATGCGGCTAAGCAACTTTTAGTTATTTATTTGTCACAGATAATTCTTTGCTTGGGTAAATAAAAGTGATAAGGTTTCACTATTCGCAATTTGGATTTCAACTTGCTGCCCCAACTCGGATATTACATTTTTCACTTTACGTATAACCGCTTTTATTTATTTTTACATACAACTAAGTACGTTTTAGTGGACGCACCGAAGTTAACACAATATAATGAGAAATAAGAAGACTCCTGTTGGATTAAAGCTTGTTCAGTTATAGAGGAGAACTATTATTAAATAAAATAAATTATTTAGCATTTTTAATTAAGACAATTTCTTTTTAATTTTGAAATAACCTTTATAAAACTGTAACACAGACAATATCGAAGAAAAATATTGTGCTTCTTAATGAAAAACTGTGGCATTATAAATTTTAATAATTATCATTAAAAATCAAATATTATTTGTTTTCAAAGTATTTTTTAACAATTGAATATTTGAACTACACAGTGTACAAAATTTCGGATAAAACTGTAGATTTTGTATTGAAATTAAGGAGGCGAAGAGGACCTTTAAACATCTTAACTAGTTATTCTCAAAGTAAATAATATCATAAGGTTTTGCGTTCATCACTATACTAGTATCACTCTAATGCAGCAATGTAAACATTTCTTTTGTTAAATTTAATTAATAAAGTAATTGAATGTTTATTATAATATTAAGTAAGCCGAATAAAGGCTAAGTCAGAACCACACATGACCGGCGCTTAAAAGGTGCCGATTCCGATGAATCGGTAACATCGCTTACCGCGCTGACACCAAGTTGAATCCCATTTCAATATATCAAATTAATATTAAAAAATATTGATATTAAATGCAGGTCTCAAATATTATGCACTTTTTTAAATCATTTAAAAAATCTTCTTCTTCCCCTATACTAAAAAACTTATTGATATATAATAATTAAAAATGTGAATTTTTTAAAAAGACTTATTACTTACGACTATTGGCAACAATAATTTTATCGTGCTTTGAAAATGAAAAACAAAGTTTTTCTCTGGTTAATTTGCAAATTTACTGCATAATTATTTTTGCTGACTCAGTTTATTTAACATTTATATTTCAATATTTCTATTATTTATGATTCTTTTTCTAACACAAATTGAGATGAAAAGATTTTCTAAATCTTTTTCTCAATTTTTAGTTTGAATTACAAACTGAAACGGTCGATGAGCTAAAACGGTCAATATCTTAATATTAACGTTGAAATATTTTCTAATTAGTTTATGAGAATTTTAATTCCTTTTATAATTAAATAAATTCATTTTTTGTCAATTAATTAATCCATTATTAATATTATAAAATAATTATCCCCTTCAAAGTATATCAACTCAAATTTAATAGGTCAACAAGATCAACCTAAGATTATCAATGCAAGACTATTCAAATTTAAGGTCACATTCAAAAGTCTTATTAATTCCCATAATGTTCTAATTATTCATTTCTAGTTCATTTGCCATGCCTCAGTAGGTCAATAAGATGGTCGGTCGACGGGCTCACGGAAGATCACTTAAGTCTGAAGCAATACAATAGTGTAGAATTTAAGGTCATGTGATAAGCAGTTGCAGGGACCTTTTACTTGGGAACTCATGCGAGGTAGTCACGCTACTGAATTTGCTTAATAGTCTCAAATATGCTGGACGTTGAAGCGAAAGTTTTCTCCGGAAGAGGAAGGAGTTGCTGTACATGGCTAAAAATAAGAAGATAATTCCTTATAATCGGCTCCAAAAATGAATTTTAAAAATAATTTAAAGGGTTATTATATTTGAAGGTTCTGTGTAAAATGTTGGCATAGAAATTGTTCACAAATATATTTTTTATTACAATTGAAATAATTATCAATTACTTAAAATTGGGTTACTTTAATTCAATATTCATAAAAATGTTCGTTGTGATTAATTTTGATAAATAATTTAAAGATAAATTTTTTAATTAACGTTTATGTAATCAAGCTATCAAATCAAGTAAATCATGTTTATTTAATATTGCTTCTCATAAATATAACTTATATAGTAAAACTAAAGAAAAGTTTTTATCTAACAGGAATTTTTTCAAAATATATGTTATGAAATTTTTTTTTAATGAAAAACATTTTGTTTTTCCTTTAATTTTTTAATTGACTTATTGAAAAGCGTTTGTGTTAGAGAGAGAGAGATAATTAATATTTTCAATTGTTTTACATTGATGTTGCAAAGAAAGAGCGCCCCACGCTTTTCTTTTCAATCAAAAAGCCTAACATTTAGTGCATTCAATAAAATCTTGTTTGTTTAAAAAATATCAAAACAAATAATAAAAGTTGAAATTTTTTTCATTTCCATGGAAATTTTAAAACAAAACTTTTTAAGAAATGTTAAAAATAACTTCATGTAATTACTAGGGGAAAATTTAGAAACTTTTTCTAGCGTGTTGATCCAAGAAAGTCCAAACTTTTCATATCACATTCCCTTCTTTCAGTACCTTTCTTCCTAATAAGAATATAATTAATATAAACATCCATATTTTTAGGTACTTGATGCGTTTGTTCACGAAGGCTTTTCTTCACAAACGCTGCAAAACGACATAGCCCTTTTGCAAGTTGAGCCACCTTTTGATCTAAGCCGCGAAGACGGAATGATGCGCCCCGCTTGTCTACCTCCACCTAAATACGAACCCCACGGTTATGCGACAGTCTCAGGGTGGGGAGCTCTGAAGGAAGGTAAGATGCTCTTAAAAAATATATTAGATGTTCTTAAAAATATATTAAAAAATAACTGATAGACTGATGGAGGGTTGCATGTTGGATCCTCGTCGACGGAAGATGGGAAGCTCGTTATCGGAGGGTTGCAAGTTCTAAGTATACTTTTACCAAACTCCTCGAAAATAATTAGTTTCAGAGATGAGCGAGAACAGACACTAATCCCATTGTTATTTTGTTAGTAAAGAAGTTTAATGATACACTGTAAAAAAAGGTACTTAAAAATGATTACCTGAACCTACTCATTTTTCATTGAGTACAATTTAATCGTAAATGGACAATGACGTACTCAAATTTAAGTAACCGTGCTTTCTCATAAATGAGCAGTGTGTAATATTGCTAATCTCAGCTATTCAAGCCATCTTAACAAAGTGACCTGACAAACTAAAAATAGATTTTTCAGAAGATGGTTTTCCACATTATTTGATGTCGATTGTTTATATAGAAACTGAGTTATCACAACTCAGTTATCTTACTTCCCATTCTTTTAACACTCCTTTTTAACATAACCTCTTCAAGTCGCTCTGGTATTTTTACGGATTAGGCTTTGGACTGCTGTTCATGAGGATCTGTGATAGATTCCCGGTAAGTCTTAGTTATAATTGTCGATAATTATTGAAAGTGATTTATGAAGGCACCCCATATAGGATAACATTTGCTCTTTTTATTCATTGTACTCCTTTTTGAGTACATGGCTTTTTCGAAATTGAAACTTATTTATTCGGAACCATGATAAGCATCGAATGTACTCAAAAATTAGTACATTTTACTTATTTTTGAGTACCTATTTTTAACTATATTTTTCTCTATACTATGTTTGTAATTTATAGGTGGGCGTGTGATTCCAACTAAACTGCAGGCAGTCTCAGTCCCCATAATTAGCGACGAAGCGTGCAGAAAAGCTTATGGAAAGGCTATTGTAGAAAGTATGATGTGTGCCGGATATGAGGAAGGCATGAGAGACTCTTGTCAGGTGAAATAATATTGAAGTTATATGTACTTTAAAGTATTTCAAAAATTTCTTAAATAAATAAGTCGTAAATATTATTGTAACGTTAGAAGATTAGATTAGAAAAATGTATTTTTCGGTTAAATACAATTTGGATAAAGTATTCTTTGATCACTGAAAAACTGTAATAGTATTTAAATACCAAGCAATTTAAATCGAAATTATCATCTTTTAAAAATCAATGTTGAAATTAATTGTATCTGCTTACATTTTATAATGTATTAAAGTTTAATGAAATTTACTTTTATCAAGTATAATATTATTCGTTTAATGTTTAAAGAAGTAATTGAACGAATTAGTTTTTTTAACCTGACAAAAGTGTTTAAAGTAACTTATTAGTAAATTTTATGTTAATCTATGTGTTTGTTCATTAATATTCTATTTTAATTAGTCATTTAAAGAGTTACTTAATATAATTATATTTAATATGTATTTGTGTTTACATAAAGAGAAAATTTTAAAATGAAAATTACAAAATCACAAAGTTAACATATTTGGAATAGATTGTTTCTTTCTTTATGATCACTATTAAATTTTATTTAGAAACATAAATGTAGTTAAAAAAATTCTAATGTGTGTATTTAATTGACAAATTTCTTTTTGTGTTAAACTATTAATAATATAATTATCAAGTAGCGAACTTAAGTTAGTTCGATGGTTCTCTTTTCGAATAACGTAAAAAGAAAGTTAAAAATGTCCAAAGAGTTTAAACACAGCTTATGTACACTAATATTAAACAATTTGTATGCATTTACAAATGAATCTTTATCTGTGAAAAAGATCTCTGCGTCGCATCATCTATCAAGCAAACAAATTTTTATCACGCAACAAAACTCAAACATTGAAACAAATTGCACACTAGCACAATGTAACTTGAGTGTTTAATTCGTTTTATTGCATATATTAAATTATTTCTTATTTAAAATTATTATTTTTCAGGGAGATTCCGGTGGTCCGTTGATTCAAAAATCCGGTTTTGGTAAAAGTACATTGGTAGGGGTTGTTTCTTGGGGACAGGGCTGTGCTAGGCCTAAATTCCCAGGTGTTTATACGCAAGTATCTTATTATATCGATTGGATTGATGGCATCATGAAGAACCAAGGCATATTTGATGATATCGATATTGACAAGTTTCCTTTTCCTTGAAGTTTTTTTTCATAAGTAAGAAACGTTTGTAAAAATTATAAACACTATTTGTAAGATTGTCATTTTGCTGAAGAGCACATTTCAAAGATCTACAAGCAGCTTTTAAAGTTCTAGGTTGGTTATAAATATTGCAAGCTTTTTATTGAAAATAAAATAAATTTTAAAAATGTAAACTGCAGTATATAAAACTTATGCTGTAAAATCTTTATGTTTTGATTGTTTTGCACAAGTGTTGTTTTTATATTTAAACAGAACGCGATATGAATCAGTCAGTACTTGTAACAAGACAAACCAACATTTACTTTTTTATTGTATAGACATTCATCTACATCTGAAACAACGCACAATATATAATTACTTTCAATGCATGCAAACATTTTCATATATTGTTTTCAAAAGTATAACTAAATGCTGTATATTTGTTGACGTTTTTTCATATACATAATTTTGTGTAGAATAAATTCTTAACATAATCTATGTAATATAGAATATAATATTTCAGATGAAAATAGATAACTTGTTTTTATTGTAATATTTTATCATTTTGTTTACTTCTAATAGAATATTTTAAGCTCAAATAATTTTTAGATAAAGCTATTGTATTATCCAATTTTAACTATTTAGCCGTTAACTTGATTGTGATTTTAAGGTTAAAAGTTATGTACATTTTGTGTGAGACTTAAATTATTTGTATTGTGTTTCATCTTGAAATATTGTTGAAATATGCATTTGTACATATAAAAAATTATATTTATTAAATTAGAGTTATCTTTGTTTTCTTTAGTTTTCTTTTGACTTTTCATGAATGGCAAACCATGCAATGTTTCAAACTTCAGTGGTTTTTAGGTAGATTTCGAAAGTATATAATAACCCATTGTGTAACTCTAGTGCAACATTATTTCAACAAAACTATTCATTATTCAACCTTATTCCTAACCGTCACCAATAGTCCATTATGTAGCTTTACTGTGATGTTAATTCAACATTAGTTCATAAAATGTATAGAGAAAAATTATCTGTTAGTGGTTAACCAAGAAAATGAGCAATTAAACTTATTTATGCATACAATAATAATTTATTGAGATAATAATTACAAAGTATTACAATAATTACAAATTGAATAATAATTACAAAGACCATTTAGAGGAAATATTTATTTGTTATTTTAATAAAACTTTACTTTCGATAGTTTAAAAATGCAATTGTTTTAATTGAATGAAGATATAAGAACTACCTATTTTAACTTTTAATGACCGTTTCTGTTCAGAACTCAAATTACTAGTCTTCAAGACCATTGTATCTGTATAACATATTGTGTGGTGGAGCATAAAAATTTAATATATAATATTTAAAATAACTTCACTTTTGGGTTTGAAATTGACACCTAGTTACTTAAACATCCACTTTAGAATAAATCGGTAATACACGGTAAAAAAAATGCACTTAAAAATGAGTATCTAAACCTATTCGTTTTTCTTTAAGTATAATTTCGTCGTAAACAGGAGTGTGGCATACTCAAATAAGAGAAACCGTACTTTTTCAAAAAGTAGCGATGGGATTTAATATTGTTAATCTCAGCTTCTGTTCAAGCTATCTTAATTAAATCTGACATACTTAAAATAGTAATATAGAAGATAGTTTTCCCACATTATTTGATCTCGATTGCTTAAATAGAAAGTGAGTTATTACAACTCAATTATCTTAATTCTCATTCTTCTGGCACACCTTTTTTAACAATTATTCTATTTTATAACTTATTGATGTTGCCATGGTAGTTTAACTGACAAGACACTAAACTGCGGTGTTCAGGATCTGGGTTCGATTTCCTGTAAGACTTAAGTTGTAATTGTCGACATTTATCGAAAGTTATTTATGAAGGCAGCATATGTAGGCAAGCATTTACTCGTTGTATTCATTTTCGAATACATGTCTTGTTAAAATTTAAAACTCATGTATTCGTAGCGATGATAAGCATCGAGTATAATCAAAAATGAGTATATTTTACTTATTTTCAAGTACCTATTTTTAACAGTGTAAGTTAATGTACATCATTCACTCATTTTTACCAACTAATCTCCCTAAGTATTTTTGTTTAATAATATTTAAGGCATTAAAAGTGCCGCAGTACTTTATGTCCGTATGTTTCATTACACAATTTAATGCACATAGTGCACTTTAGTTAATGTACTAATAGCGCATTTTAGTCAATGTGCATTATTTTTGGTTAAGTGTTATTAGGAATAACACAATACTCATCGATTTTTCATCATTGACACCTACAATTTTGCTGTACCAATTCCTTTTTAAGTCCTGTTCATTACGTTAATTATCTTTTAAACATGATTACAAATTCTAATCACCTAAAAATAAATTTCGGAAACTAACTTTTAACAAATATTTTGCCAAATATACGTATGTTAATTTGTAGTACATATACTGAACAAGGAAAACAGCATTTTACTGTGAACTTTTATAAATAAATGGAAACGCTTTTAATTTTTTGCTACGAAAACTTTTATTATTTAATACAAAATACCTAAAACCGTCTAGCAAATATGATCTAGTTTAGTCTAAGGTTAATAACAAAAATAATTTTAATTAAGTCTATTGAAATAAATAAGAAAATGGTATTTTAGAGATGATGGAGATATTTTCTTGGTACAATACAATTTACTTCATACAATAAGTAATCCCCCAATTGTTTACATTTAAAGGCTTTGTTTGGGACTTCTAGAATATAACTTTATTAAAATCATAATATTGAATACAAATATAAGATTCTCAAAAGAAAAAACTTAGCAACAAGTTTAAACAACCAATTTAAAGATGTGAACTACTAAAACATGAGAAGTAAAGTTTTATAGTTATTAAAATACATTAAACTGCATATGCAAGATAATTTTTTTGCTTTTCTCTCATTTTTAGACAATATGCATTTTTTTAAGACTAACATTTAGGGAACCATTTCTAATATTGTAATAGTGTCAATTTTTTAATTCTTAATGTTCCATTGATATGTGAGATATTTTTTTAATACATCTTTACAAAGAAGTTATTTATAAAAAAGTTATTTGGATAAGATAAACGAGTGTTATTCCGAACATAGGGTCTTAATCAAATGTAGCTGCATGGTAATCCAGTATTTTTGATCATCTTATCAAATGCCTTATTAAATTTAAGAAAAAAAGTCAAGTTTGTATGATTTCTCTCAGCTAATTTTGCAAACGTTTTAAGGATTTTGAAGAATCACATTTAAAAATAAAATTAGTAAAGTAAGAGTTCAAGGTCATAAATAATAAAACTTTATTTTTCAAGAATTTTTATTACAATTTATTTATAAAAAAGGTAGGGAAATCATTCGGGTTTTTTTCTAATGTTTCTTTGGAAAACTAATATTAATCCCTGTATGGTCTATTTTATTTCTTAATTCCTCTTATCTCTAGTTTCTTTGATTGTATTATACGTGTTTATATATGGATGCTCCTAGTTCTTTTAAGTGATAAATATCACCATTTGGCAAAATATTACAACCACGGCCACCAAATCAAAACATTTTATTTCGAACTTACACACAAATAAAAGCGCAATTTCTAGAAAACCCACTTAATGCATATGTACTATAACATCTTCTTTATTATTATTTTTTAAATTAGTGTAAGGCTTGCATTGTTTAATCTTCTGACTATTATAACCGTGTTTTTGCGTCCTCGAATCTCCATTTTTCTTCCAGCAATATACCTAAATTTTAAATACAAAAATATACTCAACTTTGAAACATTTTTCAAATCTAAAGCATTGGAGTGTTTTTTAAAGGTACTCCTATTAAATAATAATTAAAAAAAAACTAGTTAGAAACACAAATTAAACTTACTTTCACTAAGTTTCATAAACCGCTTATAGGGTCTAAGACCTTCAAAAAGTTCATATTTAAAATAAGCATAAAAAATAAGGCACAGAGAAGATTAAATGATGTTATATTTTATTAACATAAAAACATACAAAACAAAATGATGTACAAATAAATTAATTTAAACAGTCAACGATTCATAACATTCTTTGTACATTAATGGCGATTGACACGTTATGAAAATTGCAACTTTATTTGGATCGTGTCATTTTGGGATAGAATATTTGAATCATTAATCCGTAAAGACAGATGCAATACTTAATGGTATTAAATTTGATGAATGACTTCAGCGGAGAAACTAGGATAGTTAAAGAGTATATATTGTTTACTTCACTTGCTGAAAACTCATGTGACTTGTATGGTTCTAACTGAAGTGAATATACTCTGTAGGATGATCCAAAAATATATATACATTAAAAATCGTATAAATTCGACAAGTTGTTTTATTAAGATGACTTATATTCAATATTTTGGTAAATTAAGGATTTTTAAATAATTCGGTTTTTGCACTTAGGTGACGTTTTTATAATTAAATAGCTTTGAAATATTATTTCAAGAACTATGTTTTTATTTGTTTATCTTGTCTGATAGTAAAAATGTAAATAAGTAGCAAATATTTGATAAAAATTGAAAAATGAATTGAATAATAAAAATTGAATTTGATAAAAATTGTTTGATAGAACTCAAACTTTTACTTTTTCCTTTAACTAAAATCCTACTTTCTTATAAGCTTTTTAATGCGATACAAACGACATTTTAATACTAGTTTTTATATATTTATTACGGAATTTAGATGTATATAGACTTGGGGTCACCCTTTATATATATATTATATATTGAGTAAATTTATTCTGATGCTTTTTAAATAATGTTAATTTAAAATGTTTGTATTAGATAGGAAATACATGCAATAACAAAAAATAACTAGGATTATTTATAATATTTTTATACAAATGGACATTATATAAAATAAAAATCAACACCTCTTCATTAAATTCCAAATATTTTATCAAATTCCGATAGAATATTTTGAGTGTATTCCAGGCGCAACCATCTTCATTATTTATGGGCTTATTTTTAATAGAAAGTTTTAAAAAAATACACTTAACATTATAGCCATGTCAGGTTTCAAATTTTAAATGATATTACCTAGTAACCCTGTTTTTAAATTTATACTACATGACAGCCAATTTGTCTACTTACTAAGTTACAGCACTAAACAGTTCTTATAATGCCATTAAAGTTTGCTCTTTAAAAGATAGATGAAATTTTCCGTAATACATTTTCTAAATTGACGTAGAACACTTGGTCTCCTTATACCTTCAACGTACTAATTTTGCAAACCAGAATCAACATGCTACAAAAAAGATTTTAAGAGTTACATTTAATCAAAAATAATACTAGTCAAACAAGCTTTGAAAATTCGCATTACAACCATTAGTGGTTTTCGGTCATATATTTGACTTTATTAAAATAAATCCTATTTTTCTAAGTTCTATGCATCAAGGTTGGGTCGTCTTGATGCTGTACTTGTAATTCTGCGCATACCTTTGTGCGTATGGCTCTGCTTCGGAGGAAGTCTCAGAACAATGAAACACATGAAATGCTTGACAAATTAATTTATCTGGTTCTGCCGTCCACCACCTCCAACGATGCCATCTATCCACCCAATATAGTGAGCAACTTCAGTATAAACTCCGGGCTTCCCTGGTCTTGCGCATCCGACACCCCATGATACTACTCCGATTAGAACATCTTGACCTCCTTGCCTTTGGAACAGTGGGCCACCAGAGTCTCCCTAAAATAAAATTTCATTTTATACATTATCTTAAAATATATAAAAAGGTACCCAGCAAAAAAAGTCAGCATAAAACCTTCATTAAAATTTTGAAATTGAAGGTTTCATGCAGGAAAACTGCAGTTTTTTTTGAAGATCTATAAAATTAAAGATTTTTGTTTCAATGTCCTTCATTAAAACTGCAAAAAACCTTCATAAAACCTGCAAAAAACCTTCAATTTTTAATCATGAAGGAAAAATGTAGATATTTTAAAGGTTTTATGCAGGAAAATTAAAAACTTCAAAAAAACTGCAGTTTTTTGTTTCAATATCCTTTATAAAACCTTCAAAAAACCTTCAATTTGACAATTTTGATGAAGGTTTCATGCTGACTTTTTTTGCAGAGTAAATCGTTTGTAATAATGTGGATAGGACGTGAATATTTGTAAGTTAATAATAGTATTTCAAAAAAATTATTATTGATTTACCATAACTTTTATAAATTTAACATGAATGGATATCATGAAATTAGTTTGTAATATATATTTTGTACATATTTTGTATAAAACTGTGTGTATATTTTTTTGCATATTTTTTTTAATTAGATATAAGTTTCGTTTGTCGTAGTGCATATAATAATGTAAATGATAGCACATGATGTGTTGCTTGTTTTGTGGGATAAGATCCACAACTTCTCTCATACGCTAATGGTTCAATATCTGTAGATTTTTATTCTAAATTTATATGAGTTACGAAACTTTTATTTTACCAATTAAGGACAAAATAAAGCATTTAATTCATTTTATTCATGCATTTTTAGCTAACATATTACTATAATATATAATTAAATATTTATTAGCTAAAATATGTTTATAACATCAAATTAAATCAGTTAGCTAATTACGAACATAATATTAAAAACCAAAATAAATGGAGTAGTGACAAGTTAGTAACTTAATTTAACTAACATATAAACAGTTTTAAATATGTTGCAGTTAATATTCTTGTCAAAGTTTCATGCTTCATATGTTTATGAAATATTGCACTTTTTTAGGACACAGTTAAAATTTTCCGCATTTCCTGTTATTTAGCATTAAAATTAACCACTCTGTCTCTTTCCCCCACTTTGCACATTATATAAAAAAAAAGATAAATTATGTAGAATTTTTTTAATTTTTTTCATTTGAATGTATTGAAATAACTCTTTTTTATACAATACCCAGAAATATTGGTAAATAATTCGACTTTTCTATAGTTTATATCTAGAAGTTTTCATGCATCCTATTATCATAAGTTTTTTTTGTAATATCAAAATACCCTTTTTACCCAATTACCTATATCCCATACATTTCCTTATAACTTAAATTCTGTGAAAATTAATTAGCTGATTTAGCTCATACTAACTTATATTAAGCTATTTTAAAACCACGTCGTTTACAAATTAAAAACACACACATTTTTTAGAGTTTATATAAAAAGTGAAATATACATTAAATTCAACCCGCTCACATTTAGAATATTTATTTTCCCAGGAACTTTGAGAATCTTTTCTACATACCACTTAACGGATAAACACAACTATGAAATACAATTATAATTTCTTTTATAATTTTTAACTCTAATGAAATATATTTTTATAAGAGTAAATACACTTTGTAAAGTAAATAAGTCATATAAACAGCCATATCTCACCTGGCAAACACTTTTTCCTCCTTCTCTATATCCAGCGCAAATCATGGTATCAGCCAAATTGTCCCCATACGCTCTTCGGCAGTCTGAATCACTCACAATGGGGAGGGCGACAGTTTGAAGTTTGCTCGGTGTCACTCGGACTCCTGAACAAAAGTGGAATTAATTTGTCATCATAACTAATAATAATAACGGAAATTATTTTATATATCGATTAAAATAAAGAAAATAAAATTTGAAAAGAGCATTCAGCCACTCAAGCGATTTTGGCAATTGTAAAGTTGTGTTCACTGTTTGAAATTTAATTAATTTTTCCTGAGCATAATATTTTATATTAATTTTTAAATTTGTAATTAATTGTTAAGATATGGCTTGTAACTTGTACCTAAAACCTTTCAATTTCAAAAACATTGTAAAATGGAGTATTTTTAAGGTTTGGTTAATTAACGTCGCACAAGAGCTACATAGTGGGCTATTGGCGAAGGTTCGGGGTCTATCTCGAAAGAAAGACCCGGGAACCATTCCTCGTATTTTTGAACCATTGTTAGATAACGAAGAAACACCTGAACTGACACCCAACGCCTTCATTAGACGTCGCGACTTTTGACCCCGATCAAATTTATCGTGCACCAGTCCCGTATACACGCCGATAATTTTTTGTGGATGTCCTGGATGACTTTTCTAATATTGTATTTTGTAGCGAAGCTGGAAACCCTCCGATCACAAGATCAAGATTTTTATGAATTAAAATTGAGTGCATTGCAGGAAAAACTGGATATCATTGGGCGTGATATCATGACTAGACTATAAGCGTCAGAGGGTTGAATGCATACATTCATAATCATGCACATATAATGATATACGTATAATGTTATACTAATAATAATATATTCATAATGTTATAATAATAATGCAAATAATTTATTCATTTTGTAATAATATACTTATTATCATTTACTATAAAGATATATTTTTTTGATAATGTATTTACAATTACATATTAAAATAATTTACGCATAGTTTTATAACAATAATCATATTTATTCGTATTAATTTACTCATAAAGATATACTTTTAGTAGTATAGTCATAATTACAGTCTTTGAACTTTGCTTTTAAGAATATGTTAATATTATTAATTTGAAACTCGGATTACTCTTGGAAAAAATCTCATCATTAAAAAAGGTTCTAAAGTGTGCTTCAAAAAATAATAATAAACATTAAATATGAACATGAAATTTTAAATTCCACTCATCCAATAAATGGAATTGTTAAAGGACAGTTTAAGTACAAACTTTTTCTTCAAAAAACAGAAAACTTTCCTTATAATTTCTAAAGACAATATTAAATAGTACAATACAATATTCAATTATATATTCAGTAGAAAAATAAATCATTTAAGAATAACATTCATGAAAATATAGAAAATCGTACTTTTATATCTTGATTGTAAATACAAAACAATTTGTTAGTTCTAAATCATCTTAAATAATAGTATATGAGTTTTTGGAGACAGTTTTTAACTACTCGTTATATTTATTGTATAGCAATTACATACAATTCAATTTTCTTACGTAACAAACCACAGTAATTTTAAAAAAATACGCTTGCTATTAACGGTGTGCAACACGAAATTATTTTACAGTAACAAGTAGCATTTATTTTTTAACAAAATACCGTGTTGAAATAAAATTATATAGATATTTAGAGTAATCGATGTAGAAAAAGAACATTCTGACTTAACGTCTAACCTTACGCCCAATTGAGTTAGTAAATAGAAATAAAATTTACATCTTAAAGTGCACACTTAATATCTTCTACGACACGCTCTACTACGTACCTTAAAGTAGCGTTTAATGAATGTTACAAGGAATTGCGGAATAAGATATTTACATGTTATGAGGAATCTCAAATGTTTTATTGTGGTTTTCCGTGTGGGCCACTTATGTAAACGTAATAAATATTCAGAATGTTTACATTCGGATCTTTTAATGCCCTTCCAAACTAATTGTTTTTCATACATTAGAATTAATGACCTTTTGTTACAAAAAAAGAGATAGTAGGTTACACAATTACCATACCAAATATTTTTTTTTCAGATTTTTTTTTTTTTTAAATCTAACTTTATAAAATATAAAATTTCATAGTATTATAGGTGCTTATCATCTGGATGTAATGGTGGAGATTTCGCAATAAATGACAGTCAACATCCGTGGTCGATTTTCGAGATTTACTGTGAAAACTTTTTCTGTAAGTTTATGTTTTTTAATCTAATTTAGAGCATTTTTGAAATTAACATTATTAGTAAATACAGCGCGTTTTCACCATATTATAATACTTAGTTCATCTGAATTTAGCAACTCTAAATATAAACAAATTGTTTAGCTATTTAAATTTTATTATAAACTTACCATTTCATAAAATTAGCAAATATATTTATCCACAGACATGGTTTTATATTTTTTTTTAATAAATTTACTTACTAATCAAAAAGTATGCGTGATAATAATAAAATTTCTTATAATATATTCCATTTTCTAAACCTTCATGTCTCAAACTTTCTTAAAATTATATAGGTTTTAAAGTATTAAATAGAGTGAGCGGTAAATAAACATCAGAAATATCTAAATAGTAAACTAAAAATTTTGACGTGAAACATATTTTTGTTTAGTTAAAACCGCATGTAACGGAAGTATTACGGAACTATGTAGTGCGCTTGCGCAGAAGGCATCTACCACTAAAGCAAGTCCTATGCGCTCTGTTTACGTAACGGCAGTAACGATTTAAGCCTAAACACCTCCCCTTTCGCCATTCGGTTGTGTTGGAAAGGAGAAATCTAGTAGACACACCCTGCAGCACGCACAAGACGTTTCTCATACCCCACTGCGACTATGTCCCCGATACAGCCTCTTTAATTATGGATAATGCATAGAAGAATTTGAAGCTCGATGGATAACTGATTATTTAGTATAAAATAACTTCATGTAGTACCATAGTAAATACCTTTAGTTGTTACTACAAAAAAAAAATACTTTACCTTCTTGCATAAGTCCCCATCCGGATGCATAGGCCATGCCGCTAGCGTGATGCCCCGATGAAGGCAAGGCAATACTCTGAACTTTGTTGTTGAAATCAAAGGGTGGATCAATACGAAGAAGAGCAATATCGTTTCTGAATCGGAACATGTCATACTCACCATGGATTTGTACGTCTACCACCTGAAGTGATTAATAAATGTGATTATATAAATATTTGTAGGCATATTTTAGGTCGTTTTTTTAATGAGTTTACAATATAATTTTTATTTAAACTAGCTTTTAACTGGTGTTTCACTGGTGTGGAAATTACATAAATAGTTTTTAATTTCAATACAATTATTTCATCGCCCTAATAATTTCAAATAACAATTATATATTAAAAAAATTAGTTGATTCAATTAATTGGTTGGAGGTTTAACACTTTATTTTGTACCTATCATATGAATGCCGAATATAAGAGTTGAAACTATTTGGCTAAAGTATGAAAGTATAGATTACGATTAGTTTAAGAAACTTTAATATATTTAGATAATAAACATTATAATAATGTTTTGTTAGGGGATATTCGAATTCCATCTAGATATTCGCATCAACAATTTCATAAAAACTGTCCGCGGACAGAATATAGACGCAATGAGAAACTTTGAATACAACTTTAAAAAATAATGTTCATGACAACTCTTTTTTTAAATCAAAACTTGATTATATGTATTATGTATACAATGTTATTACATATACGCTAGGTACATAAGTTAGTCCAAATGTATGTGATGAATGGTTTTAATCGAGTTATATTTCAACTTTTACCAAGTAACAAACAGACATTTCAATCAGAACATTGTAAACTAAAAATTTCTCTTTCCAAAGGGAATAAATTTATAGAGTGACAGAAAGCTTATTTAATATTTTTTTTTAATTTTACAAAACTATTTATTTGTTTATTAGTTTAAACCACTTCTGCACTACGATAGAGGGAGCTTTTACCGAAAGGGGTAGCCGAGAAAAAACAAAAAATACAAGGAAATGCAAAAAACAGGTCACTAATCAAAATGATAACTTTTTAAATCACAATAAAATATAAATCAGCACACAAATGTGCTTCTTCACACAGGGGAAGATAATAATTAAAAGTGAAAAATAAATTGAAAAACTGCATATAAAACTAGATGTTTAACCCAGATTCGGGGGGGGGGGGGGATATTAAAAAGAATCGATTAAAATCAAAACAAATTACCAAATGGAAAACGAAACTTTACAAAATCTGGTGCTACAATAGTTGTACATTAGAAAAAAAACGAAAAAGTTTTAAATATCAAGAATATAGCACAAGTGTTATCTTTCAATAATTAATTCATTAGGGGCCGCAAGGTAGTCTTTTATTCTTTTGAGTGAAAGTTTGCTTTGGAAGACATGCTTTTTAAAATGTGAAGGTCGAGGAAAATGAATTTTTTCTGTGAAAATAGGCAATGGATAAATAGTGATTTGCATCACTTTCCCTGTTACAAATGCATTTAAGGGATTCTTTAATTATAAGTAAGTTAAGGTATGCTCTGAAAGGGGCCGTTATTTGTTAAAAATTGAATAACATGTTTTTAACAAAACGATTGTCATTGAACTTACTTTGTGAAGGGAATAATCACCAGAATCTAATGATTTGATTCGATTTTCATCTCGAAGGTTAGTTGTAGCTGCTACAACTCGATAGTTGTTTAACAATGCCCTGTATAAATTAAAAAAGAAAACAATATTTTAAAAATGAAATACAATTAGGAAGATTATAAAATCTTTATAAACACAGCCGCATTGATAGGCATCCAAAAATTTCTCTACGATTCCAGCGTGTTTTTTCTATGAAAACTATCAATTTCATTTATTTCATATGTTACATTCTGTTACATCGTTCTTAGTTAATACCTTACATAAATGTTTAACCTTACATTTTACTAAAAATTTTTAATTGTGTTAAATAATATCTAAAATATTAAACAACCCCGTGATACCTATAAACCAGTTGCAAAAAAATAAACTTTATAAATTCAGATCAAACACACAATTGTTTAAAAGTCTTTATCTATAACAGTAATATAAATCACAATTATAAAAAATATTTTTAATAACTTTTAACATAATAACTTTTTTAATAACTCTTTTTCATTGCTGTTTCTGAACCCAAATCCTGTTGCAGCGTATTTGTAAGCGTTTTGGACAACCAATTTTTATATGAGATTTTTTGTGGGTATTGTTTACAAGTGGATATTTCTTTTTATATTACTATTACTCACTACTGATAATAAAGGCCGTCGCTAAGTACCTCATTTCAATCGTTCATAATTCATTGTTTATTAATTAGTCTTACACACAAAATTATAACTTTCTACTTATGTTAATTTACTTATATGAAAAATTCCTCCAAACTAATTGAAATCACATAATATTGAAATTACACACAAATATAAAATCTGAAATTCAGAAACACGGGTGCAAAATATTGACCGAGCTTTAGCAAGGTCCTGTTTTAGCTCAACAGTTCTGCATTTAATCTGTTTGTCTGTAAATATGTTTGTTAAGTAGTCCCGATCAAATACGTAGTTCAATTTTATTCAAATTTGTCATAAACGTTCCTTGAAGTCATTAAAAACTACGTATGTAGTTTTTATTTTAATTTCTTTTTAGAATTTGTTTTATTAACAAGATGGTGGCCGTTTTATTATTTGATACCGTTTCAAGATGGTGGCCGTTTTAATGGTTCAATTTCATGTAATTCAGCTTTTTCTAATATGATCGCGAAGTCTACTGTTCCTAGAACTAAGATAATATACATGTGTGATAGCTCTATCACATGATGTAATTTTTATTTAGAGAGTAGGTTAAAGATCTGACTTCTGCAATTTTTAATTTGCATGTGCACTGAAAATAAGCGTTATAACCCTTCAGTTGTACTTTCTTATCTTTGAGATCCCGGAAACATACTACTATAAGCCTCTGCCCTTTAAGTCTAATTTCACCGGAGGTACAAAATTTCTTATGTTCGGTTCAAAAACACTTGAAGATCACGTTTCCTAATGTACAACAGATCGTCTCAGTGGCTTGCTCATCGCCAACTCCAAAAGACATAAGTCAGTTCGTTCGGGTCCCATAAGCGCGTTACCTATCAGCTAGCACATTTTAACTTTTATGTTTATTCTTTGTAATAAAGCACCTATAGGTTATTTTTTTGTGTATTTAATTTTTGCCTATAATAGCATCATTTAATTCTTTACTTTTAAAAAAAAACCACAACGTTAACAAATCAACCAATTTTGAAGACACTCTTCATCATAACAGGGCGGTGAAAAATTGTTGGATTATGATCATTGATTGGCTGCTTAACAGTACATAATAAAACCCTCCTTTTTACTTTACTTTAACTAGTTCGGTTATTATTACTAAAGCTATGCAACTTTTTTAAAATGTAATCGATATAGTTGAGGAAAATAATAATAATAATAATTGATATAAAAAGTTATATTTATTGAGTGTTCTGTTGTTAAATATAACTTATTACTTACTTTTATTTAATGTTTAAATTTTTTATTTACTTTTGATTCTTTTAAATCAACTAAAATGGACTTTTGAAAATCATTTAAATATAATTTATTCTTGTAAAACAATTTATTATAAATTGGGAAAGTATCGTTGAAAGATCATTATCTGAGAATCATTCAGTAGAAAATGTGTTTCGACAATGTTTATCTCCGTGTGTCCGCCTGTTAAACAATAATCGATGCATTACAATGAAAGCATCGGTGCATAAAAAGTCCTCTGGGCAGCGGAAGCGTTAAAAGCAGTAAACGAGAGAAAGGAAAACAGAGTTAACAAGAGGAAGAAAGTAGTAAGGAAGTAAGCACATAATTTCTTAATGCCTAATCACTTGCTAATGATCTTTTAAAATACCGATGTTTTTTCTCTTTTCAACAGAAATCTATCATATTTGTGACTGAAAATGTTGTTTTACTGAGGAAGAGAGTGTTTATAATGTGCAGGAAATGTTTAGGACGTCTTAGTAAATCTCATTTATCTTTCCTATTACTTAAGTTTTATTTTTCTATAGAAAATTGTATAAATTTTAATCTATGACATTTGATTGATTACAACTTTTCAATCAAAAGTTGTTTTCGATACAAGTTAGTTTTTCCTAGTGTGTCAAAATATTCACCAATGTTCCTCTTACCAATTTTAATTAATCACAAACGTTCTGTATACGAAAATATATCCTTCAATATATTTGAATAACGGGGCACAATTAATAATGTATACTTGTTATAATTTTTTTTAAATAATATTTCCTTCATTACCGTCAACAAGGGTGAGAAAGTGCCATTTTTTTAGGTTTTCATTTGATATATTCTTTAATATTTCATGTAATGGGTTGAAGTTTTGGTACAACATAAATGTATTTCTCAGCTTTTATTTTATAGGTTTGAAAAAAATCTAAAAGTTCTAATGGATGGAAGATTTTATTTTCAGTCGCACATATTCACCCCATTAGTCGAGGTCACTAATGTCACGAGGTCACTAATGTCACTAAAATCGTCACTATTTTCTCCTTTAAAACATATCAGAAACGTATCGTAATACCTTGTCACTCTACAAAATTGATTTTTTTTACATTTTTTAAATTCTTCTTTTTTCTTTTTAATCTTGAGCGGGATGTGGGGAACAAAAGGATTTTCTAAATTTTTTAAGAGAAAAAAAACACAACAAAAAGTTGAAAACATGCTTTTTCAGATAATTTATTACAAATTTGAAAATATTAAAGTTAAACTTTTCAATAAGAAAACAATCTCAAAAAGTGCCAATAAATTCTAAAAAAAAAAATCAAAGCTGATGTGTTGTTTGGAAAAATTTTCCTTAAAAAAAGCAACCTTAAGCATTGCGCCAAACTCCATTTTAAGGAAATAATTTCAGAGGAACTATAACTTTCTCATATATAAAAACACAGAGTTTAGAAAGTTTAATTGAAAACTGGAATACAAAAAATAGGTAAAGAGTCGTCACCAATCCTCATGCAACTTATTCCTGCTGATTTCAATCTCTCGGAAGAGACAATTAGAAAATATCAATACCGTAGAATCGGGTGAATAGCAGCAAGGGTGAAAATAAGCATTTTTGGGGAAATGTTGTGGTTTATAGCATTGCCCTGTAAACGTAAAAAAATATTTTTTAAAAATACTATTAATCTCATGCATTCGGAAATCAAATCAATTCTCCATCGGACATAAAATAACGCAAAAAGTGACGTCATAGGTAGTTTATATGCGCAGCTGACGAAAAGTATCCCCTCCTTCACAGATTAGAGGACCATATTTACAACAAATGGTTGCAATATACGCTTTTGAATTTTTTGGCTAGACCTCACCCAAACTTATATTTCTTAGAATCTGTAAGTATATCTAGTTTTTTTTTATCATTTTCCTTTAATTATTATGAATTTTTAATTATATTAAGTAATTTTTTCGGGTAAATAGAAACATTGCTTCTTATTACCTAAGAAACCTATTTTTAGGTGCTTGCTAAAAATTATGAACACATAAAAATTTCTCTGTCAGTCAATCTTTCTTGTTCTAATGTTCTTTTCGTTGTGTTAAATATTTTTCAGAAGAAAATGTATCAATAAGTGGATAAACAGTCAATCAACTTGTTCTGTCAGAGTCATCAGAAGAAGTTGTGCAATTATGCCTTGTTATTAGATATTTTTATTGTTAGCAAGTTTATAATATTTTGAATGTACCTACATTTATAAAAAATTGTAACATCCTTGATTTTTTTTTTTATTGTAGAAGTTATGCAAACGTGCCTTAAAATATTTCTAAGGATTTCATTCTAGGATTTGACAAAGCTATCTATTATTTTGATAAGACTGGTGTATTTTTTTTATAATTTATGATTTATCATTTTAAATGGTAGAACACTTAGGGATGTAAATATTTGTGAAGTTGAAAGTGAAAGAAAACAAATCAATTTTGTTTTGTTTTTCAGGTTTTTTTTCTCTAAATAAGCCTTTTTTTATTGCATTTTAAGTTGTTTTTTTAAGGTTTTTTAAAAAGGCAATAATCACCTTCTAATCATTGATAAAAATCAAAATCAAATGCTTCTATTCATTTGTACTTGCGGATGAATAGGAGCAGCACATAAAAAAAAAATTCCTCACAGTAATTTTTTTTTATTGAGTATGAGATCTTATAGTATAGACCGCTACTAGACTTATTAGGTATTACTCATAATTTTAAGTGTACAAGAAAAAAGCTTAACATGGCCGTGGCATTCAAAACTGCCTCCATTCACCCGATTCTACAGTATACACAAGGAAATATTAAAAAAAAATTACGATATAACTTTGTTTTCAAACAAAGCAAAATGTTTTCCCATCTTCTTCAAAGTTCCCATTTTTACTTATCATGCAATAACTCGTTAATAAATAAACGTGGGAATGACTTATATTAACCATCAATGATAGAGTAGGAATAAAACGCTTCCTAGACGGGATAAGGTCTCGCTTTTGAAAACACAGAAAACGCGCGATTCCACAGAAACAGTAAGGCTACACGGACGAGAAAAACGCGCGCGAGCTTTTGCTAATGGCTCGGTGATTCGAGAATACAAACCACGTGATTCGTATTCTCGAATCACAGAGCGATTTTTCGGAAGATTTTTTGTAGAATCGGTCTAATACTACACCCACTCATTTGTAAACAATAGAAATTTGATGGTATGAAATAAGAAACTAGTCACTTTAAAAAAAATTAAGAGAGTTTTTAAGTTACAAATAAAGCCTTTTAAGTTAGAATTGGTCTAATAAAAATGCATAAAAGATTCAATGATTCGAAGATGTGATTCGAAATAATAATTCGAATTATTTTTTATTGGTCTACTGAAAAAAAATTACTTGTATTATTTTATCTTTTAAACTACTTTAAAGGAGATGTGTTTTTCAAGTTATGCAGTTATAAGATACATACAAAATATAAAATTAACTACAATATAAAAAGATATTTTAGTCACGATATATAGCACAAATTCTAAAATTGGAACACCTAAACAGCCAACAATTAAAAACTTCAATCAGACGTTAAGTAAACTTTTTCCTTCGATCTCTGACACGCATGACTAAACACGGCTTTACTGTTATAATTAGTCACAATAAACATCAAATTTAAATTTAGATAATTGTTAATAGATGCTATTGTTAGTAACAAATTAACATTT
Organism: Troglohyphantes excavatus; assembly: GCA_963932185.1. Taxonomy (NCBI): domain Eukaryota; kingdom Metazoa; phylum Arthropoda; class Arachnida; order Araneae; family Linyphiidae; genus Troglohyphantes; species Troglohyphantes excavatus. The sequence continues at coordinate 37,436,598 of OZ010672.1, forward strand.
ATGTGTCATGAACTGAATAATGGAAAATGCTAGCAAATTACCATAAAAAATTTCGAACGTATTTACTTATTCTGTTTGAGCTTCTTTAGTATACAATTTTAATTGTTAAGGGATTTTTATATAACAGGACAGATATCACAAATTTTCAATCACGTAAGTAAAGCGAATGACCAAGATTCGTAACTTCGTTAAGAAGTGCATTTTGTCATGATCACTGTATTCTTTTTGTTCATGTTTGGTTCCCCGACGGCTTCACTTACACAGGGCTATGCTTACAATCAACTATGTATGATAACTGCTTTAAAAAAATTACAACAAAAAATAATCTATCATAGTTGTACGCTTAGTCATATAAAACAGGTATAATTCACATAGAAAATATACGTTATTCCTAACTAAATTACTTATTATAAACGTTTTTTACGTTAAACAATGTGATGATTTTTGTCCTTATGTCCTATTGTCCTTATGTCCTTTTGTCCTTATTGACCTATTGTGAATCCTAAAATATTATTTTATACCTCATTTAGGATAACTAATCAATCCGTTTAATTGATACACGAGGATAAAACTCATATACAGAAGATCTCCAATTATCCGGATCAATTGGGACTAGATATTAACCGGATAATCAAATATCCGGTTAATTGAATAATTCATGGAAAAAAGGTTATTTCTTTCTAATAAAAAGATTTTTTTTGTAATTTAATTAAAACAATAATATTTACGGATAAGAAACTTTTTAAAACATGTATATATTTCTTCTGGTAATGTCAGATTTAAAAATTGCGCACAATCTATTTAACGCTTTTCTACTGAAAATATTTTGCAATAAAATATGAATATTTAAATTTTTAATTAATAAAAATACAAAAAAGCACGCAAAAATAAATATTTAATGCATTTAATAGAATTTTTAATTCAAGTTAAAGGAATGTAAATGATATTTTCTCTAGTACCTTTAACAAAAAATAAATTTGAAACTTTTAAAAATCTTTAAATTATAAGATTTATGGAGTGGAAATAATGTGCAATTTAAGTTGTTCATTTGACACAAGCAAAAAACAAACTAGAACTATTTCTCAATCACCTTTTTTAATGTTATTCGCAAAGTAAACAAAACTCCTTATTTCCAAATGCACGGAAGAGCAAATTGCATATTTTTTCTTCCAAAGACCAACCAAATCCCCTTCTTATCATTTACTCGTTCGCTTCATTTGAGTAACTTCACTTAACTGCTTGAATGGATGGGTGATTCTATCTTCAGATTACTGCACAAGTCTCCGTAAGTTACGAGATAGGTAATTAATACAACTAAATTAATCTGATAGCCTAATTACTAACATGTATGTAATCGATTCAGTGTTATTATGTAATGCATCTCGAAAAGTGCAAGTATATACCATGAAATGAGCGAGATTTATTACATTAATTGTCTATTTGAAAATATAACTGATTTTTTTTTTGTAAATATTAATTAAAGATAACACTGTTTGTAATCAAATGTTGAATATTTCAAAGTATGCATTTATTTGTAATTAACAACATAATAGTTTTATAAGAAAAAGTTGGTAATTCCGAATGATTTTAAAAATTCGTTAAATTTCAGATTTGAATTTTAACAATTGTATTTGAATTATTATACTAAATAAACAAAACATATATTTATGATTTTAGTCCACAGATTGAAAATTACTATTTTAAAACAAATAAATTATTAAAATTAATTTTTTTAATTAAGAAAAGCTAATCATACGTGGGGAACGTTTCAATAATTATGAGTCACCTTTAATAAAAATTATGAAGAATCGTTACTAAAAATTACACATTTTGATTATGTGTACTTATATACAAAATAAATAACTTAAGCAATAACTGCGACCATAATATTATCATCATCGATATTTCTGACAATTCATTACTTCTGCCGTAAAACTGCTAAGTTTTCTTTGAGTTATATATAATAATGCTTAACAAAATTACTAACCATAGACAGTATCTTTTTTATCCTATATCATTATTATAGTTTAGTAATTTGTTAAATTGTGATTTTCATTTCCCTAACATCTTTGTTGTTGAGTTTTCCACTTCAAGAAAAGGAACCTTTTCTTTACCCGGTATATTAAATTATGTGTTGAAGTCAAATAAATTGAAGTACAAATTCGGTATAAAGATTGTTTAAACACTTTAAATATAGAAAATAAAAATTAAGACATTTTAAATATATTACTACTATTTTTAAAGTATTAAGATATTTGAAAAAAAAATTTAATCATTTAAAAAAAAGTTATATAAATTTTGTTTAAATTATATAAAACTCTAACAGTATAAACTTATTAAAATACAAATGCAACTTTAAAACTACCCAATAATATATTTTTTAACATTTGTTTTGTCGGGAAATCCTTTACATATTAATTATATTCACAGTAATTCACAGGCTTATTATTAATTCTATTCACAGTAATTATTCATTTAACTTAAATGTTAAGAAATACTTGAAACCAATACTTACATAGCTACGCAATGAGCTGCAGTAACTACCCACTCTTTGTTTATTATAGAGCCACCGCAAATATGAAATATTTTGCCGCTTTTCATGGACTTCCTCTGAAGAGATATCTGCAATTAAGAAAGAACAATAAGAAAACTTTTAACTATAACAAAACTTCCTCTACAACTCACCTTCTCATCACTATGATTCCTTTCTGCCTGTCTCAATAGAAGACATAAACATCAACATACCTTTATAATTGCTAGTACTTTATAATTGCTTCTCCAGGTTTACTCAATAAGATCTCTCAGTTTGGTACAGAGATATAAAAATAGTTTACCTGCCATGGTATTTCTCCTTCTGAGACATCTCTACCACCAACAACTCTTTGTTCCGCCTTTTCGGTCTTCCCATTATGTGTAATGGTAAGTTCTGGCAATCTACCAGATAACTCCATTGATTCGGGATGATATCCATAAGCTAGCTGATCTTCTTGGTCTTGCATTTTACCGGATACTTTGATGGCTCTTTCAGCCATCAACTTGGCAAGTCTGTCTCCATTCATCATATAACTTGAAGACCCACCAGAAAATTCTTCTGATGACATGCCACTAGCATCGTAAGCGGTTGGTGCAAATCCACCAGCGTATCCTCCAGGCGAATAGAACATCTGGCTGGAAGGGAAAGATTGTTGTGGCAAGTTGAAGTATTGACCTTGAGTTTCTGGTCTGTGGTAAAATGAAAATGTTTCAGGAGTTTTCCATGCATAAAAATCATTCATTGGGGGAGACGGATTGTTCCAGTTGTCGTCCAGTTGTGAGGGTCCTTTTCGAAGTAAATGGCTTAATGGACTGTCTATGGTTTTCATTCCTGGTACTTTGAAGTAACCTGCAATATTAAATTGTTAATAAAGGTTTTATCATTACACACCGTATTCAAAGATAAAACTGTAAAACACAATAGTATCCAAACTTAAACTATTGAAGTTATTAAATGTAGAGAGTGGAATAATTATATTTAAGAGTGATATATTGAATTTATTAATTATATAATATTATTTTAATTATTATATTTAGTCGAAATTTTATTGTGTATGAATTAAAAAATCTATAATTGTTATATAAGCTCATATGTAAGATAGCTGTTTCGAATAACCTAATGATTTTTTTATGATTTTTAAGACTTAATCGATTTTCACATAGAAGAAACGTAGAACTGTTAAGTTATTCTAGAATTGCAATACTTCACATCTGCTTGAATAAACATGAAAAGTGACTATAGGATCTCACAAAATTAAAGTTTATTTAGAACACTTAGAATAAGTTTCATAAAATATGTTAAAGATTTAAAAAATAGGCATTGTGAACACAACATTTAGTACGTAATTTTCGTGCAGCAGTTTTTAGTTAAGATTCAAAATAACTGCTAGTACTAAATTAGTCAAAACCATTAAAAATAAATTATTTTAAACTAACAAACTATTTTTAACTTTTTCAAATATATGTAAAAGGAAATAAATCGCAAAGACATGTCTGCAATGAAACTGTTTAACTGAAAGTTAATATTTTATTCACATGCAATATTATGTAATTACTAAAAAAATATATTCTGAATGTTAGTAATTAGCTAAAAAAATGTTTGCTAATCTATTTTAATATTTTAAAAATCATGAAATATTTTTCATCCGCATGTGCATATTAATTTTGCAGTCATAAAACAATTTGTGTTACTTTAATAAGGCACTAAAGCTTCACTGGAAGATTAACATTCCAGACATCTTCTACAAGATTTCAGAACAAAACTAATTAAAGGAAACTTTGTTAACATTTTCAACTGACGAAAATATTTTGGAAGTTTATGAACTTTATATCTGATTCATAATTTTCAATACATTAAATTAAAGATCAAAGTTTATAAAAATAAAGGTAATAGACTGCAAAAATTCTCAGTTCTCAGCGGTTTGTTAGTTTTCAGACTTGAAATTTAACATTTATAATTTTATACAGTAACAATACGTTTATGTGTCATATTAACTTTCGACAAAACATTTCTTAATTAAAACAATTTATAGTCTATTTCTATAATTCTCAGTCATATATTACATTAAAAATTACAATTATTTAACTAGCCTGAAATTAAACTGGTAAGTAATATCCAAGTAATATAGACCAGTCTGATTTCAGGTTAGCCAATTGTTGTACAAAAATACTCCAAATCTTCTTAACTTTGTTGCAATGAGTTTATATTCAAATATAGATAAGCCAAAACATAAGTGTTGAGGTAATTTGAAAGGTTATTTTATTAATATGTTAAATTGAAAAAAATTAATATAATGTTGTAAAACAAATATTTTAAAATTTAGATTGTTTAAATTAAAGTAAATTGTACTTGTATGTTTAAAATACTAGTTGATACGTTTAATAGTTAGCAATTGACTCTCGGTTTTTTGAAAAGTACAATGTATTATGAAATTATGTGAATCATAAACAAGTCGCACAACAGTTGTAATTTATTGTACAAAATAAAGGTGATCACATAGATAATAATAGTATATATGGTTCTGGAGACTCAGATTCCGATGAATAAAAATTATTTCTTTTGAGTTTAATCACTAGATTAATTTGTGTGTCTATAACAACTTTTTTTTACATATATTATACTAGTTTTCGTCTCGGACAGAGCCGAAATACCCACTATCGGTGATTTTTGGAACAATTTTTTTATACGGGAAAACTTCTCCCTGTATCTTTAAAATTTTTAATATGAAATTCGGTGTAATTCCGTTCATTATTTTTAGCAACAGTTGCCTCTAAACAGAGAAACTTATTTTATGCCGACGCAGTACAATAGCACTGCAATACTAAAACCATTTTTATTGTTTATTATTTATTTACTTCATGTAAGTTCAATGTTACCTTGTAACGGGTTATGCAGGAACAATATTAAAATAAACAATACAAAAACGTTTGAGGGGAAAGAATAAATAGAGAACAGAAAAAGGTTTTCAATCATTTGCCAACTTCTTATTTAAAATACAAAAAAATCACTAATAAGGCTTACAAAAAAGGGGATACTATATAATGTGTAAAATCAATAAAATAATTCATCATATTCTGTGTGATAATGTAAAATTTTGAATAAAATACTATTAAAAACTTTTATAAAAATAAGAAATGTGGAATTTATCTAATCTATCTAATGTATTTTTATGCAATAAAATGAACTCAAGCTTGCTATTAGTATATAACATATAAAATATAATATGAATTATATCTCATAAAAGTTAGGTTATTGTTTTCAGAACAAAATTGCTTTGTCAGATTTTATTTATGTTTACTACATTTCTTTTTAAAAAATTGTGTATGTGTGTCTTTTATCAAATACTCTCTAGATAAAAATAAGTATACAATTACCAAACTCGAAGAACATGTTTTTAGGATTCATTGAGTATCCCAGTCAATGAGACGCTAATATCAATTCTTCAAAAAGGGACTTCCCATTGTTCGATTTGGGTGTTTTAGGTATTATTCAAAAATTTAAATTGAAAACTTTTAAGTGACAAATTTATGGTTTATGAATATTTATCTGGCCATTCAATATTATATTTCTTTAAATTAAAAGTAACTACTCCCCCTCCCCCTCTCTACAGAGCCAATTGCAATTTTTTAATTTTCAAGGTTAACGTAAGTGAAATTTAGGTAAAGTTCAAAGTAGTAAATTTTATCAATTATATAAAATATCTACTAGTTTTAGCACAATAAATTAATTAAACTATATTTCTTCTGAAAGAACTAAAGCAATCACATCCAACTGTTGTTTGCAGTAAATACAAACTTTGACAAATTTATCTTCTAGATATGTTCATTTTGACATAAATTAAACGTACAGTAAAAATAAATTCAATTAAATGTGTAAATAAGCTATTATTTGATATAATAATTAATTTTATCAGATTATCTCTAGGAAAGTCATGTCAAAGAGTCTGAGTACCGCCACTTTGAACTCCAACAGTTTTTATTTTTAAGTTACACTTTTCAGATATCAAAGAGGAATTATTTTGTGCTTCATATAACCTAATAAATACGAACCAGAAATGTTGTCTGATTACCTAAACATATACAGCAAATTTATATAGCACATTTAAAATAAATGTCAAAAGGATTTGTATAAGCTTGATATTGTGTTTTTGTTCATTTAAATAAATTACAATCTTCAAAATTAAGTTTATATAAAAAACATTTTATGTCAATTTAGACAATGGGGACAATTAGACACACTAAAAAAATTAAATTCAAATTTATATAACTTCCATATATTTTTGTAATTTCATTATTCGATTTTTTTCTGAAAACAAACACATTTTTAAAACTAAAAAAATATATATTATTGGTATCGTTCTTAAGGAAGCATTCAAAGGTCAAGTTGACTCTACTAATTCATTACTCCATCTCTTTCCCAAAGTTTAAAAAACTGAAAACTATTTTTCAAAATTAATCTACATTTTATTTTTCAAAATTAACACCCTCACAAAAAGTCCACTACTCCACTCTACCAAAGTTGAAAAAACAAAAACATATTTTCAAAATTAATTAACAGTAAAGAAATTATATATTTAATATTTGTATTAAATGATAGAAGTAAAATTATTATCGAACAAAAATACTATAAAAACTTTTGTTTTAAAAGATGACATATATTTGAGTCGTATCACCCTCAAAATAAGAGTACTTTTATACACTATTTCAAACCTTTTACTTATATACACAATTTTATAAATAATCAAATTAATAATACAGAATGAACAAACTTTTTAATATAAATCTTTTTATATTTTTAACTTTTTTTAATTTTAAATTGTTTAAATCATTTTTAAAATTTTGAATTTAAAGTAGTACATTTCTAACTAAACATATTTTTTATTTAATAATTTAATTTGCATACTTCATTACGATACGAAAACGGATTAAAACACAGATAATTTAATGTATCTAACATTTTATAAGATATAAAAAAATATTAAAAATATTGCTTTCTAATTTTTCTTCCAATTATTCCTAACCGCATATATAATCTAATTAATTAACGAAAAATAATTACTGTTATTTCTGATGTAATTCAAGTTACTGTGCACAAAGGTATTTTTAAAATTGCATAGTTTTTCAAAGTTCATATTTAAAATGATAAAATTAATTTTAAAAATGTTAAGGAAAAAAATTAATGTATCTGATTTTTATAAATAAAGGGCTATTTAACCTTATTAAAAAAATGTAACCCTACTTAAATAGTTAGTGGGTTCTAAAATATATACAAGAAATATATAGACAAAAGAAAACATATATAAAAAAAATATAAACAATAAAAGATATGGATAAAAAATATAAACAATAAAATATATAGAATAAAAATATAAACAAGAAAGTATATATACAAAAATCAAAATAAACAAAAGTATTGTAAGTTCATTTAAATGAGAATGCTTTCATCTCTGTAAAATTTATTTAATTAAGTTCTACTTTCATTACTTTTATTTACAACACATTATTTTCCGCTCCTAAACTATCATGAGCGTTAATTACAAAAACACTAATATATTCAATTCGATGCATATGTGATATTAATGATAATAAGTAATAAATTTGTAAACTGAAATTCGGTTCAATCTGGATGTATTTAAACTCCACAATTTTTTTATCCAATAAGAAGTGATAATTCCTGAACCGACATTAATACTAAAGATATAGCCCAAGTATCACATTTTCAGTATGCCATAAATGTCAAATAATACTGTAATAAAGAATCATATCTAAAAAAAGCATGTCTAATTATCGAACTGCAGATCTTTTCCAAACAGTCTATTTTTTTTCTAAACACATCCAGAGTAATGAAAAAAGCGAAATGTCGGATTTAGATGATATATGGATGGTCTCTTCAGCTATACAATAGGTATATCTGTATCAGTATCTATTATCCGCTATGTCTCCAGTATATTGTAATCCCAATTCTCTGATTCTGTATCAAGACAAGATGCAAAAGGTATGCTTTCTTACCGTCCCCGGTGGAAAGAAATCCAAAGACAAAGATGACTGAGCACAACAGATTCATCGCAGTGGTCCGTTTCCCCATTTTGGCAAAAAAATGAATCGTTAAAAGTGTTGGAGAGCTTTATATGTGGGTTGGAGTAGCGACCCGATTGGAGTGGCCTCAGTCTCCTATTCCCTGGGTACGAATAGGAAGCTAACCCACTTCCTCGACTTGGCTTCCTGAAGGGAAATCTCTCATTAAGAAAGTGGGCTTTTTTAGAAAGTTCTCCGAGTGAAAAAGTCGCATTCTCTTAAGAACACCGGGGCCAGAGATCTCGGTCATTATCATGCCGAGTCTGGTTCGCTGTTTCGAAACAGCACCGGTGTTTACATCCGAAAGGGTGTTTACGTCGCAGGAGCGTGTTTACTGCGCAAAAGCGTGTTAACATCGGTATTGTTTGGATCGGGGTAGAAATTGAGTTGGGAGTTGATTGGCTGCAATTCTCTAGTTGAGATTAAGTGTGGCGTAAAGGTAGCGAAAGCGGGTCTGAGGGTGTATTTGAGCTGCTCAATTATTGCGAATAATGTGTAGCTTTATGAACCACACGTCCAGAACATTTTACTGGAAAATAAAATTTGTTTTTTTTGGTTTAATGTGTTTGTTTTATACTAAACATATGGAGTAATATTAATTTTATTTTCTACGCCAAGCTTTATTTTTGTGTCCCAAAAAACTTGATTATTTTTATAAACAGTAAAAAGTCAAATAAACAGTAATTGAAACAACATTTGGTATTGAGAAAAATAGTAAACCAAAAAGAGACAAAATCATAATAATAACTTATATTTAATGTTTGAGAAGGGTTAAATAAATAACATAATAAAAGAAGAAAACAAATTATTAATTAATTAATACTTTTTTCCTATTTTTAACTTTTTATATTTTTTTAGTTGTGAATGCAGACGGGAAATCTTCATTTTAGTTCTTATGAACTTATATTACTTAATTTAGAATTTACATTAAGACTTATATTACTTAATTAAGATGATAAAGATCAGAATATTTATCAAAAGAGTTTATTCAAAACAAAATAATTTATAAATAATTATTCATAAATAATTATTGATTTTACATTAATCCATTAAATAAAAATATTAATTTATGCATAAGACTTAATTATTGACTTGATTTAAAAAAATTTCATTTAAAATTTTAACAATACCGACACTTTAAAAACTAATTTCGCGATTCGTTGGAAGTTTAGAATGCTAAGTTTAGAATGATGGACGTTTAGAATCGTAAAGGAAAAAAATGGCTGGCGATTTTTTTCTTCTAATGCTTCAAATTATAAATATTATAATACATCATATCCTTCCGCATAAAATAAATTCAAAAAGCTGTGTAATCCGTTCTCAATTAAATTAACTTGAAATGAAATATATCATCGAGTCAGTATTACAGCTAGATAACTACAAATCAGATGTATATACAAATTCCTATACAAACCCATGTTTGTAGTTATACATTTGCAGTTATGACCCGACATATAATAGTAAAGTACATATTATAAGTTTAAAATTGTTTATTAGGATAAAAGTATATTTTTTAGAATTTTTCAAATGTTATTATATGTTTTTATGATTGTCATTTTTTTTTTTTAATTTTCAAGTGTACAAGATAACTTGTCAAATAGAAAATATGACCCAATTGCTGAAGGGCAGTCTGTAAATAGAAATACCCAAAACAACAATAACGACGTAGCTAGAACCGAATCTCAGAACTCAAACACTGAATGTCATAACAATCAATATCTTAAAACTCTTAACCAGTTTCTAGAGAGGGACCAGCTATTTTCGGATGACTTTTCCTACGAACTGTCAAGCATTGTTTTTAAAACTTACTTGACATCAATACAAGCAAATAAAAATTTATTCGTTACTGGTGAATAAGGATTGATTAGTTTTAGTTCATCCGCAATAAACAATGACTAATTTTAATTTTGTTTTGAATAAATACCTCATTCTATTTTAAATTTCCTTCCAGTTCAACGTTCTGAATTGATTAAATTTATGAATAATAACTGATTAGGGATGAATTTTTGAATAATTTATTTGGGATTGATTGAGGATTAAAGATAGATTCGTCTATATTTATATATTAATTGAATATTTATAATCGTTGTTTCTTAATGCTTGCTTTATGAATGATGACATTTATTGGGTGAGTGTATATGATTTAACTATTGTAAATAATAAACAAATTATATAGAGTAAAAGAGGGGATAAATTTTAAAAAGTTTTATCTAATAATAGTTTATTATAAGATAAAACTTCAATAACAGTAATAATAGTAGCAATCACAACAATAGCAATAACAGTAATAAGCATAACAAGATTTAAAAAATGACAGTTATATATTGTATTTTTAACCACTTCAGTCAGAACTTTGAAATATTTGCGTTAAATGTTTTTCCTTTAAATTCCGATTATCTATGGTAATAATGATAACTAATACAAAATTTTAGAAAATTTGAATCAAAATTAAAAAAGTTAAAATTTAAAAAAAAATCTCAAATCTTTTGATTTTACTTTTAGTTTATTCATTTTATATTCAAAATAGACTGCAAATATAAAGAAAAAACTATTTATTATAATTTATACAATATTTTATACGAAATTTATACAATCTTTTCGCTTCGCCGACATTCTTGCAAAACATCCACAATATCTCATTGTTGCCAGATTATAAACTAAAAAAACTTTTATAATAGATTATACTACAGAAAATAGAGAATCAATTAGCACAAAAAGTAGAAAATTACTTTAAGCCGTTGATAGAAGTTAAAAATTGGTGTCCGGTATACCGGACACCAGATCTGAAAGAGTTACGAAAAAAAAATCAAACAGAATACTTCCAATTCGAAAAAAAATAATAAACAACCCCAATGAAGGTTACAAAATAGAGAGTTAGAGTAATTAACAAATTAAGTTAATTAAAGAGATCGTTAATATTGAACCAAATACTGAAAAGACGCCCTTATTAAACCAATAATAGTGTCCTTTCGTCAGGAAGAAATCCTTTGAAATTACAGCATAATAAATGATATAATTGAAAAGATTACTTTCGTATGACATCTAATACTATCTATAAGAGCTTATTGGTCCGAAACCATCTTAGTGTGGATTTAGTAGCATTAGTGGTTGTGATCTCTTCCGTACTTCTCCAAAGCTTCCAACTTGATAAGCTTAGTGACAATGACAACTTGACAATTTATATATGAAGCCAATACATTATGATTTAGAGATTTTAAAAGAACTTGGTTAAAAGTATAAAAAGTAGTTTAAGCCGTTATTAAATTCATGTTTTAGTCATTTGCATTCCAATATAGTAGATGTAGAATGAGTATACTTTTTATGTTACTTGGGAATGATTTACTGACTATTAAATTTATTTATGAATGGATTTGTCTGTAAAATTTTTATTTCTTGTGGTTATACTCTATACAAAATGTAATTGACTAATTTTCTACTGCAATTATTGACTACTTTAGTCAATAAAACTTGTGCAAGTAAATCATCCCAGAAAAAAAAGCCAGCATAAAATTTTCATCAAAATAATGAAAATGAAGGTTTTTAGAAGGTTTTATAATTAAATTTGAAACAAAAAACTGCTGTTCTTTCAAGTTTTTAATTATCCTACATAAACATATAAAAATAAGCATTTTCCTTCAATGATTTCAATGCTTCAAAAGTAACAAGTTTTTTTGTGTGCACATTTTATGAAGGGTATTGAAACAAAAACCTTTAATATAATACATCTTAAAAAAACTGCAATTTTCCTGAATGAAACCTTTAATTTCATAATTTTGTTGGAGGTTTTATGTTGACTTTTTTTGCTGCGTTGTGCTTTTCAAAAAAATTCAAATAAATTTATTTGTTAGAACTTATAATGTTTATTAAAGACTACTTGTATTTGAAACAAGAAAACTTAATTAAAAATTTATCTTTTTTAGAATATTGAATTTAAAGCTTTCATAGATCAGCATTTGAGTTCTTTTTGTAGAATATTAATACAGTTTTTATTTTCAATTACTTATATTAAAAAGACATTACTTCTTCATATAAACTTTTTTAAACTTTTCTGACTTTTGAAATTGTGGATTTAGAAAGATTATCGGTTCGTCAATATTTTAATACAGGATGTTCGATAAAGGGTTTTAAAAGCATACTAAAAGTGTAATGCATTCAAATTAAAAACTGCTGAAACTTGCTGGTCTTATGAAGATTTTTGAAGGCTTTATTTTGAAAAGTTTAAAAATGAAAAAAAATATGTCAAAAATTACAATTTTTTTAAAAGATTCTTGTTCATTTTTTAACTTAAATATTTTTGTAAAAAATCAATAAAATATTATAACACACAGTAGGTTATACAAATTTATTTAATCTAACAAGTGATAATTATTTGTTAAATCTATGTATTCGCAAACTAACAACGACTGATACAGAAGACAAAAGTCATTTTGGAAATCTAGTTCATTACTTCAACGTACCAGATGTAGTCGTCCCCAAACTCTAGAGAAGATAATGACGTTAGAATATTTGGACAATTGACACGTTAAACCCTTCTTATTACCACGACGAGCTACTAAGCTGTATTCTCTGGGTATAATTTGTGCTCAATTACTGTGTTGAAGGTTTCCTACGGGGATTATAAAGGAAGTTAATCATCTAAGCAACTCTAAATAAAATGGTAAATCGAAAAAATTCAATCTTAAAACACCAATAACGCAGTATTACTTTTAGTCCCTAAATGTAACGTTGAAGAAAAATATTTGTGATTTTTCTATTATTGGTGATATTTTTTTTATATTGCAGTCATACAAGACGGTTAAAGGCACATCCCAATACATTTCAAAGATATCGCACATAATATTGTAGATATGTTACCGCTAAAGTATGAAATCCGTTATTTCATAGAATACGTAGTTATTCCATGAAATAACTGATCGTGTCCGTTAAAGTGTAAAACTCTCTTGTATTTCATGGTTTAACTAGTTATTTCATAGAATAACGATCTGCAGCCCGTTAAAGTGTAAAATAAATTAAATTAATGTCGGATAAATCTCATTCTGAAGCCTCTGTGGGGTTTACCGTCCGTGTCCCATTGCCTGAAGTTGACAGAGGAAAAGGTGATGCCAAATCTATTTTAGCTATCATCATAAAAATAACCGAAGAAGGATTTTTCCAATTGGGCACAAGAAACGGCCGCATAAAACAATTATATTCCCGATCCCAGTTCAGTGTCTGCGAACAAAAATTAATTAAAATCGAAGAGGTACCGGATGTAGAAATATCGCTCCGGTCGGTTGCTACAGCTCAAAGTTTAGGTACTGGTTAGGTGATTTAAAAAATGTTCGTGTAAAACCCAGTGTGTCAACAAAAAATGTTTTTGTTTTAGAAATAATGTTCTTTGTAATTCCAAGTGTCATTTTAGTAATCCTTGGTACGTTTCCATAAATACCATTTATACGCTGCATAAATTAGATAAATTGCTTCTTTTTCATTTTAATTGTCTATCGTTAGTTTAATTTCATTTTAGATAAATTGTTTATTTTACACTTTAACTGTCTCTCATTAGTTAATTTATAGAATACCTAGTTATTTCATAGAATAACTAGTTAAAGTGTCAAATTAATAACATATTACACACTTTAACGGACACGATCAGTTATTTCATGGAATAACTAGGTATTCTATGAAATAACTGCATTATATACTTTAACGGTAACAGATGTACTGTATTATTTGCGGCAATGCGAACAATTATTTCTTACAATGTTTTAAGTTATGTAGTTACCTATTAAAGTTAGGTATTTTAAATTCAACACAGATTTGAAGCTGTAATTATCAGGTTTGTTTTTATATGGTTTTATGTATTTCATAAAGTTTTTAGATATAGTCGGAATGGAGGGGATACAGTAAGGTGGGGAAAAGTGGGTAATGGGATAAAATGGGTATTTTGAAAATTAAATATTAAATTACACATCATTAAATTTATGTTTTGATCTCATTTTTATTTTTATTTACATCCCTTTATGGAGGACATTTTAGCAAAAAAATACATTTCTGGGTGGTTTAATTCGAATACAACAAACAATTGATTTAAGTTTACAAAAAAACTTGTTATAGTTTGATGCATGAAAATGTCAATATATTAACTAGAAAAGTCGAATTATTTACCAAAATTCCTGTTAATACATTCCAATGAAAAAATTAGAAAAAATATACTTTACTTGGCATTTTTTCCGTGATTTAAAGAGTGGGAAAAATGGGTAATCGAATTATCAATGCTAAAGAATAGGAAATTAGGAAAGATTCAATGTTCTTCGGAAAAAGTGCAATATTCTATAAAAAAAAACATAAATTTCGAAGCTTTTAAATAACAAGAATTAACTACAATATATTTAACAATGTTTATATATTAATAATTAAGTTTCAAACTTGTTTTTTAACTACTGGCCGTTCAGAAAATTAACCAAATTGTAAAGTTGTTTTCTCGGTCAGTGAGTTTAAATGATATTTTAATAAATATATATAAAAGTATTTAAGAAAAAACTTGCTTATTCTTAAAGCGATGGCTTTGAATTTATACCCCAATAAAAAAAAGTTTGGAAAATATTAGAAATTAAAGTATTTTTATGAATTTAAAAATGGTGTGTATTGCTGGAAAAACTAGAGATACAAGGACGTAGAAATACATTTATAACGGTCAGAAGGTAACAAACTGTCAACAAGAACGCATTTTGATAACAAAATGCACGCCATTTGCTTTGATCGTTAGAGCATCAATTGAAAGTTTTAAACGGATTAAAAAATTGCCTGTGTTAAATATAGAATAGATTACTGAAACAAAATAAACCATAAATTATACTAGCAGGTAATTTTTTCGAAGATAATAAATAATAAAAAAGTGGATTTTACAAAATGACAAATTACAACTTGCTCTTAGAAAAATTGTTAGAAAACCAGTTAACCAAATATAGTGAAATTTAAAAAGCTGATGATTAGTATTTATTCTATTTTAGGCAAATTGCTAATTTGACTAAAACATTTGTTTTAATAGTTTGTATAATAATTTACCCATCCCCCCCCCCCCCATCTTACAATAGTATTGACATATATTACATTTAGAATTCCTCCCCCCCCCCCCCCATATAAAAAACGTGATTGTTGTAACCAATTAAAAATTAATATAACACAACATCCTTCAGAAGACGATGGTCGCAATCAGAAATATTTTCAATGTGATTTATTAAAATCTAATATGAACAGTTCCATTGCTCTATGTAGCTGTAAACTTTGGGCAGTTAGGTATAAGAGAAGCTTGAAAAATATACAAAATATAATAATTATTACAACCATACACTTCTTCTAGAATATCCAAAAATGATAACGGACTCGTGATTGGAAGTTTGCGAAATCTAACCCCGCAAAACTAACCAATTTTTTTTATTACAACAAATTGTTTAAATTTTGTTCTCGTGGCTTGGTTTGTTATAGTTCCCTAACCATCAAACGTAGCAAGTTTATGCTGCTGCAATGCCATGTTAATCGCAATCAAATCAGATACATTTTTTTTAAAAATAACCTCGATGATATCTGCTCTGAAATTAATGAATTTATATGCCAGAAATCGAACTAAAATAAAAAGAAATAACTAATAGATATAGAGAAATGGGATCACATTTGTTTAAAGGAGTATGGTAATGATTCTGAGAAATCAATGATTCGGAGTTGATTTGATAAATTTAAAAACTTCACAATTCTATTTTCAAAGACTGGAAATATGAATGGTATTAATGGCTCCTAATAAGCCACGGCACTACAATGCGATTTACCTTAAAATTGCCGCGACAACTATTGCTTCCCACGGCAAACATTGCTACATTTGCAACCTGAATTGTTTTTCAGATGTCCAAACTTTTTTAATCTATCACGTATTTCTGTGTTTCTTGCAAATTATATAATTCACAAACTAATTTAGTCAAGTTTTTTCATTATTTTTTTTGTCCAATTGCTTTAAAATTCATTAAAAAGAAAAGGAAAATAACGCATAACAGAATTGTTTTTATTTTGAGTTTTGCCGTGAGCTCAATAGTTTTGCAGAGAGCTTATAAAAACTCACAGCAGTGTTTTCTGCCAGCTTCAAAATCACATTTCGAGCCCTGTTCTCAACTGATGTAAACTTCCTGAAATGGCAGATTAAAATATACACGGAAAATTGAGTATTAATAAAATATTTGTTTATAGTATTTGGTAGTTAGGGCTGGTTGGAATTAATATTTAATTTAACTTTGCGATCCCTCGAATGACAGAAAACAATTAAGGACAAATTACGTACAGTCAAATCCCAAATTTAGAAGAAACAAGATTGATCACAGCAATAATGGAATCTTAGATTCCCACCGTTGTTTTCCTTATTAGGTAATGATACCGATGACTTTTAAACGGAAAATTGAGTATTAATAAAATATTTGTTTATAGTATTTGGTAGTTAGAGCTGGTTGGAATTAATATTTAATTTAACTTTGCGATCCCTCGAATGACAGAAAACAATTAATGACAAATTACATACAGTCAAATCTCAAGTTTGGAAGCTACAAGATTGATCACAGCAATAATGGAATCTTAGATTCCCACGGTTGTTTTCCTTATTAGGTAATGATACCGATGA
Organism: Troglohyphantes excavatus; assembly: GCA_963932185.1. NCBI lineage: Eukaryota > Metazoa > Arthropoda > Arachnida > Araneae > Linyphiidae > Troglohyphantes > Troglohyphantes excavatus. The sequence continues at coordinate 37,453,846 of OZ010672.1, forward strand.
CTTTTAAACGTCCGTCGCTTCGTGAGGAGTCAACTTGTAATGAGAATGGATGATCAAAATGAATTAATTTAATTGTAAGATAATTAAATGGAAATTCTAGTATTAAAATTCTTTTCATCGCGTTAATATACTTGAAATAATTAGTGTGTCGTGTGTCACCTAACTACTCTAACATAAAAAAACATGAAACTTATGAATTATTAATTGATAATAACTTAGTGAGTTATTCTGTTTTTCCCCACTACTTCCTTATTTCGTTTATCAATTCAACGATTAACATGATCTTCTTTGTAAAATAAAAAAAAATTTAGTGGAATGCTAATAATAATGTATGTAGAATAATGTATTCTCCATCTCGTGCAATATTAAAATTTCGGATAAATTTAGCCTAATTATCGTATTTTAATATTTTAAATGAATACATATGCCCGAATATAATTAACTAGGCACTTAAAAGGAACTTAAAGGAAAACGTGCCATGTCACCAGCTTTGACAACCAATTCCAGAAAATTCGATTAAAACTAATTTATATTATTAAATTGTACAAAGGATAATGTTTTTTCCCCATCTAATAAACTGTGAGTATCTGATTAAGTTTCAATAAAAAATGCACACAAATTCCAAAAATGTATAATTAAATTAAAATGTTATTTCAAAGCCATCTGAAATAGACTTAAATAATTTTACTACACTTCGTGGTTATCCCAGTTGAGCTGTAATAGATGGGCACGAATATCCTCATCTGGTAAAATACTCTCTATCACGAAATAACAATAAAAAGAATATCTGAGCTGTTTTGATGGTTTGAAATTTATTTTCGAAAACATTCTACCTATCTCAGTAATATAAAAACAACAACCTGATTATCTCTCGTATCGACTGGAAAAGTTACCTAATCTTTATTTCCTGAATTCGATCTTTACTAGAATAAGCTCTCATAGTTATTCAGGGATTACGGTCTCATTTTATGCATAATAAAAAGCAACTCTAGTGGATCGTTAATATTCTTATAGCAACAAAAACTGTCTTCGCTACAGGGAAAAGGACAGTTTTCATATCATCAAACTGTACAGAGAACGTCTCCGTTTTGTACCGGAGATTGAAGAAATTGATTTAAGCAGCTGGTTGAATGAGAAACTGGTAAAAAAATAATTCAAGGTCAGCTTTTGAGGAGGAAGCTAGTGTTAAAGACGGAAGGATATGTACATTTCATTATTTTACTAACGGTAAATTCCTATCTTTCGATTCTATTTCAGGTATCAAATAAACATATATCAAATTAATTCTGATTTTTAGATAAATATATATTTCCGCCTAATTTGTTTTAAACTTTGTAAATATCATGTTTTAAATAGCGTTCAAATTTATACAATACTCAGCTATTTTTTATTTAAAAGTTAGAAAGAAATTTCAAATTACTTGCTGCTTATTTTTTCAAGGGGCTAAAATCCAAGATAGTGATACAGTCAGTGATATGGGTGTATTAGTAAATGATGATTTTAAATGGGTCATCAATGTACAGAACTAGCAAAAAAGCCAATAAATTGATAGGTCACATCAAGAAAAGTGTTTCATCAAAATCTCAGGATATAATATTGCCATTGTATACAGATTTGGTATGGCCTCATCCAAAGTTAACTTTACAGTTTCGGTCACCATATCTTAAAAAAGACATGTATTTGTTAGAGAAAGTTCAGCACAGGGTTACTAAAACAGTTCACGGTGTTTCAGGCATAAATTATGGAGATAGATTAAAAAATTTAAATGTGTATTTTGGAAGAGAGAAGGGTTAGAGGAGAATTAATTCAAATGTTCATATTTATTAAACAGAGGGATGCCGAGGGTTTGGATTTTAATATCAGTGATGATAGAACGAGAGGTCATGGATTAAATTAAACAAATCACATATTAATCTGGAAATGAGAAAGCACTATTTTTATAATAGGGTAATCAACAAATAGAACAACTTTCCGGTGAATATTCTGAATTATACAGGAGTAATAGATTTTAAGAAGAAATTATATATTTATTGGAGAATAGTTAGAAAATACTAGATTGAACCAACCTTGTTGGGCATTGAGTCTGTTGTTAATTGTCAATATTTGTATTCTTAATTATAAAAACGTATATTTTTGAATTAAAAAATTTATTCATGTTCAAACTTGTAAATAAAAAACCAATATATTTCATGTCATTGAACGAAATCATTGAAGATTTGTTAAAATGAACACGAAATTACGTTTCTATGTTAACTTGAATAATCAAGATCATTATATATCTTCTACTTTCATGACCTAAAGTAAATAATTCATTTTTCGATATTTAATGCTTTAGTTCTTATTAATTATAGTTCTTTTAATATACATAACCTTTTTTGTATAACAGCTTATCACTTATCTCTAGTCACTTCCAAAACAATATCTTCATACTTTAAATAACTTTTTTTCTAAGAACAACTTATTTTAATAGAATTCCTAAAAATATTCTATCATATTCTGATCATTTTCTATAATAAGTATTTTTAAAGCATTTAAAAAATATTTTTATGTATTTTTTTTTTGTATAATTGATAGTATTTTTTTTTTAAATATTTCAATATTTCTGACAAATCTTTTAAAACAGAAATTTAGTCTTCCAATTCCAAATTTCAAAAAGCAAAGGATATACATTTATTATCACAAGCTATCTTTCTTGTAAAACGTTATATTACTATAATTGCAATATTACGAACGCAAAATTTAAAACCAGAACCATACATTCAGAATCAATCATCATGTATTAATGCACTATAAAATACAATCCCTACAATATATAATTCAACATTACAATTGTTAGGTACTGTTATCTCTCACTATTTGAAATTAATTATTATTTTAAGACTTAAATATAAGTTAGACTATATTTCCAAAAGTATATTGTTTATAATATAAAATATAAGTTAAATAATTTGTATTTTATTCCTCATAAACCCTTTTCAGGATCTTTAGAAACCTTTTGAGACATAATTGATTCTTTTGTTAAACGTTTAACCGTGTTTCCCATCTCTTTTGAAGCATTTTCATCGCTTCATTTACCAAGATCAGTGAAGCGTTTTGCATTATATGTAATGCAAACACGATTCGGTCGATAAAATGAGCAAAATGAGAGTCTGTGTGGCGATAACCTTGTGAAAATCCGGAAGTTATTGAACATGAATTCGATAGATATTTTATGTTTGTGACTCAATCAATGGTCTGTATCGAATTGGGCAGTAGCTGTCATAAAGTGGACAACCATAACTTGTATGTGTATTCTATTATAATCTTTAATTCAGAATCGAAAATAATTCAATTATACTATGGTATCTGGAACAAAACCATTTGTGTTTTGGTAGTAGCCAAGTGACTATTCTCCTTATCAATTAACTTTTCAATAACAAAATTTTCTTGTTCAATTTTGTGTGAAAACGTTGGCATATTTCTTACAAAAAATTGTTTATGCGGCACAGTTCAAAACATTGATCTGGAAAGGGGTTTTATTTAATTAATTCGAAATGCATTATATTTTTTAATTTTATATCCAATAGAAGGATATATATTGTGGGTTGATTGGAAATTTAAAACGGAAACTTAAACAAGCGGAATACAATGGATTTTCTTTGTAAGATTTCTATTTAAAGTCTTATGATATTGGAACCCATGCTGTACGTCTTTATGCAAGAATAGAATGTTTAAGTAATGGCCTACTTTCGATTAATTGAAATGGAAGTGTATCAGAACCGCTCAATTTAACATCGAATACAACTACGTAAAAATAACCTATTATTGCGATTTGGGATTAATTATAAGTTTACAACGTGCCATTCATACTTCTGGCTACTGAACTTCTATTTTGTATTCACTACTTCAAAAGACAAATGCCCAAATAAGACGGACTTATTTCAAAATGTTATATTAATTTTTATCAATCATTATTGTTTTATACAGAAAAGTCCCAGCATTTTATTTGATGTGCCATTATGCATATTTGCATGAACGAATGCATGAACATTAGACAGTGCATTAAAATACAGAATTTTTTTTTTTTAATTCTATTGGTTTAAAATATTATTTGTGGGTAATTCCACGTAAAAGTGTCCTAAGAGTGAATTTTAAAATAATTTTTTACAAAGTTGACATTTTTATATAATATAGAAAAATAATTGAATTTATTATATTTTGTATTAATATAAATTTTGCGCATATTTTGTGACAATGGTGCAAATTCAAAATGGTTGCTATGCAATGAAACTAAACTTGCTTACATTTGCATTATTTCTACTCCTTGATTCCTAATATAAGTTACATTTTCTGAATATTTTGAGTATGGGTTTTCAGAAATACAGTTAATGTACAATCAAATTCCTTACTTTATAAAAAATTATCTTGATTTAATTATTGATTTAGAACCAAATGAAATATGTATTTTTCAAACGTAGTGTAAGTCACAAAAAAAAAACAAAAGTTCTTCTATTTTTTTTTAAATTGAGCCACAATTAAAAAAAATCCGTGATTTCCCCCTCTATACTAATCTCTATCGGACTGTAGTTTTGATTTTTAAAAGAAGGAAACTTTTTAGTGAATATTAAATAAATTAAAACTGTAGTGTAAGTCACAGCGTAGAGTAAGTCACAACTATATGCTGTGTTTGTAGAACAACAACGATTACAAAATGCACAGTAACAATATTTAAAAATAATATCATAAGTGATCTTATTTTTAAATATTGTTATTTATTATACTTTTCTTATTTAAACTGTAAATGGGGAAAAAGTAGCAAAATGAAAGATAGAGATTAGAGAAAGAAAAAAAAAATGGAATATTTCAAGCAGTTAAAGATAATTAATCTAGATAGCAAGAGGAAAGGTGTAAGAACGTGGAAATTACAATGAAAGTTTATCAAAGGGATTTTTAAAGCAAAGAAGAGGGAATAGATAAAAAAATACAGGTAAAAAAGAATTTCCGCAACCGCTTAAAATGAACCAAGCCCTTCTAATCCAAATTCAGTAGATTCTCCTAAGAAAGCCTATCAAAATTGTAGCTCATTTTTTAAAGATATTGCAAGAGTCAAGAAAAGTCCACCTTAAAGCCCAAATAAATGTCAGGCCATTGCAAAGAAACTAGCACATCAGTTTACACCGGAGATAGGTCAACCTGCCTGCTCAACGTTCAAGAATTACTGCACTAAGGAATGAAATAAAATATTTGATAAAGATTTTTATGAAGAGGCATATAATATTCCAGTAATCAAGGATTTTGTAATTTTTAGAGAACTGAACAAAAAAAACGAGAAGACCTAAGAAAAAGATAACAATCGAGATGAACTTAAAAGAGGCAATAGGGTATAGGTTTCATCAGTATTAATTTTCTTCCGGCATAAATTTCCCCCGGTGCGACGGGCCTGGGTTTCATTTGTAGGAAGAAGAAAAGTGAAATATTTTGCTGGACAATTCATTTCTAAAGAAGGCTCTACAATAAAAGTGGATTTTTGCAATGCACAAGGAATATTTTTCATTGGCCAGAAAAAGCAGGTGCCGCAAATGTTGTAACTGTTGAAAAAATAAAAAAAAATTGCCTGACTGAAACTTTGATTGTAAATTCTATTATAGTTTTTCACATTATAATTTTTCAAGTTATGTAAAGTCATATTTTAATTTTATTTATACATTTTACCAGTGCCTATTTTGAGGTGTAGTGTAAGTCACGTTTCAGTTGTAGTGTAAGTCACACAGATTAATTTAAATTAAAATAATTTGAAAACACATCTAGAAATATAATTTTTACCTGATTAAACTTCAAACCTATACAACGAAACTGGCATAACATAATTTTTTTATATCAAAGCATGAGGAAGAAAACGGAAATTGAAATGATATCCAAAAAACCGTGTCCTTTTTTGTAGTGTAAGTCACACTGTGACATTTTTATTTTTAAAAATTAAAGTTAAATAAAATGAAAAAAGTTTACATTGTCAGAAAATAGAACATATGTCTGGTATGTCTTTTGATATAATTTTTTTTTAAATCACAAATTGCTTTTTTTAATTAAGCTTACAATGTGGTATAAATTGTCAAATGCAGTGTAAGTCACGCGTGGAATTATCCTTGTATATCAACACAAATATGAAATTGAAAATATTGATATGAAAGACAATCAGCGATTGTGATTTTTAGATCAATTCCTTAACATATGGATGATTTCTTAAATAGATTAATTATAAACATAAACTTTATTTTTTGTGCCTTTAATTTTTAACTAAAATATAAATTAAACGTGATATTTCATTAAATAAATTATTTTATTAAAATACTTAAAATTTTACAATAAATAATATAAATTAAGTGTCGAACATCGAGGCAACTACTAATTGCCTCCTAAACTTCTGATTGTTTGGACAATCCAATCCATGTAGTGGGCTGTTTCAGTATAGACACCAGGATATTTTGGTTGCGCGCAACCTCTACCCCATGAGACAATACCGATTAAAGTTGAAACACCATTTTCTGATCTCTGCACAAAAGGTCCGCCGGAATCTCCCTAAAAATATATGTTCATTAGTAATTGTGTGAACTCAAACTGAACATGAGCTTTCTAAAAAAGCGGTTTGGAATTTATGATGCAATAAAATAAGCACGAAATACTGGTCTTTGTAACATTGTCATTATACATTGCTAAAAATAGCTATTGAAAAATAAGTTAAATCTGCTCGTTTTTTAATAAATTCGATTCTTATCATGGCTCCGAATACATAATCAATTTTGAAATACACATGTACTTAAAAATAAGTACGATTGCTAACAGTGAATAAAAAGAGCAGGTGATAGCATACATAGGCTGCCTTCATAAATCACTTTCAATAAATATCGACAATTACAGCCAAAACTTTCCTGGAATCGAACCCAATCTACAGGCACCGATGTTCAGAGCATTATCCGTTAAGCTACCAGGGCGACGTGAAGAAGTTATAAACAAAAGTAATGTTAAAAAGGGGGTGTCAAAAGAATGGGAAGTATGATAATTGAATTGTAATAACTCCATTTAAGCAATCGACATCAAATAACGTGAAAAACCATCTTCTGAACAATTATTTTAAGTTTGTCTGGTAGCTTTGCTAACCTTAAACAAAAGCTGAAATTAGCAATATTAAATCACACTGCTCATTCTTTAGAAAGTACGGTTGCTTAAATTTGAGTACGCCATCGCTCATTTACGATGCAAAAGAAAAACGAGTATGTTCATGTACTCATTTTTAAGCACTTTTATTTACAGTGTAGTAGTCAAGTGTTAATTTGCTTTTAATTTTGCATTCTAGTACTATCATTTAAATGGAAAAAAGAACAAAAAAAATTTGAATAAAAAATTACCAATTTATAGAATTTGCGTATTGTTGGGGATATTGTTAAATATAAACGATTTTATTAAATTTAAAAAATAATTCCAAAATAATTTGAGTTTAAAAATACATAACTTCTAAATAAAAATTGTGTAAAAAAACTACATTCTTTACGTCACACATGCAGAAATAATTTTCCCTAAATTTTCCCTAATTTTCCCTTGTTTGAAATTAGAAAATAATTTAAAGGAAATTTTAAAGTATGTTATCCTTTTTACCTGGCATGAATCTTTTCCACCTTCGTCATATCCAGCGCACAACATTGTGTCTGCAAAAGCATCTTTATAAGCTTCTTTGCATTTATCATCCGGTAATATTGGAACATCTACTGCTTTCAATTGCTCAGAAAGAGATCCACCTACAATCAAATAATCAATTGCATAAAAACCGCAATCATTGTAATTCGTTTTCAACACTATTTTTTTTATATATTAACCTTATGTATAGTTTAATTATCCTTATGAATAGTATCATATAACATCTAAAAAAATACCAATCTCTGACAATGCGTTGTTTATGCATTTTAGTTGCAATATGCCCACATACGTAAGTAGCATAGCACAAAGAAATTAAATGTAAACAACTTATCACACAATCAGTTGATTATTACAAAAACTATTTTTTAAATATACTAAAAGCTTTTTTATAATTTATAAACGATTTTTAAGTTATTTTGTTCATAAATAAAACTGTGTACATAACTTTAAATTGCGAATGTTGTAGAATACTAATACTTAAATGGACTAGACGTCTTTGATGGAAGAATTTTCATTTTGATGTTTTATATAATAAAATAATAAATGTTGTTTATTTTTGAGCATATAAATGTAAAAAAGTTATATTAATACATATATTAATGAACTCAATTTAGTATTTCTCACTAAGTTTACTTGTTGAATAAGTCACATATGGGTTATAATGTATTTACTTTTATGGAAATAAAGTTGTGAAAATATAATTTTATTTAATTAATACAGCTACTTGATTAAAATTATACCGCAAAAAAGTCAGCGTAAAACCTTCCTAAAAATTGTTATATTAAGGTTTTTATGCAGATAAACTGATGTTTTTTTGGAATATCTATTAAATGAAAGGTTTTTGTTTCTAATTCTTTTATAAAATATGTAAGATTTTTATAATGAACCTGCAAAAACCTTCAATTTTTAAGCATTGAATTTATTGAAGGGAAAATGCTTCTTGAAGGATTTATGCAGAAAAATTAAAAACTTTAAAAAAAACTGCAGTGTTTTGTTTCAACATCTTTTATAAAAACCATCAAAAAATCTTCGATTTAATAATTTTGAAAAAGGTTTTTAGCAGACGTTTTTTGCTGGGTAGGCCTAATTTTTGAAAATTCATTGATAGAACTGTGTTAGCAAGCATAGCTGGTATTTCCTAATACCTAAAATATAACATAATATATTTGGAATTTGTAATAAATAAATTTGATAATATTATCAAAATAAATCATACATTTTGTGGTTTTATTTTTTGAATTTAATAAATTGTAGTATAATTTTTTTAATAATCAAATGAAATTATTTGCATATCGCATAATAAACAGTGTATTTTACAATTCAACATTACTGTATGCAATCAAACATGAATTGAAACTTTAGCTCGAAATGTTTGAAAATATAAACATAACTTTATGAACAAAATTTTATAATTTATTTTAACATAACTTTATAGTACATTTTAACGCAACTTTATAATATATTTAATTATATTATATAATATATTTATTTATATTATATTTAATATATCTAATATCTACAAAATCTTGGTGCAAATCCAATTATTCCAAATACGTATATAACTAATCTATACAATTTGCAAGCCTAAGATGTATATAAAGCCATTTGCATTCATATGCTCGAAACAAAAATTCGTAATCCAAAGCGGAAGAAACGTAATATTTAAAAAACAGTGATTTGAAATACTCTGTAAGGATTTTACGGACTATTAACTGTCAACTTAAATGGTTGAAGTAACAAAGCTGTTTAGGAGACGAAACTAATACAATGGAAGGCCAAGAAAAACGTTAAAAAAACAAATATATTTAAATGAAAAGGCGAAGAAATTTAAAGATTGATTTTTATATTAATCATACACAAAAAAATCTTATTTTTTATATTTCGTTCGATTATCAATTGTTTGATCGTTTCGGAAATTCATGTTAAGCAATTGTTCACTTCTTTTTTCTGTTATGAAATATATTTTTTGGGTTGTATATTGTATTCTAAAAAAGTTAACCTTATTTAAAAAGTAAACCACAAAATAAACTTAGGTTAAACGTTCTAAAATGTACATCTACATTTTGGGTATTAAACATTCATAACTTTTTTATAATTAAAATAGCAGGGTTCATTGGGAATCGTAAGTACCAAAACCATGCTTATTTCTTTTTAAAAAAATCCTTATGAAATACCATATATATATTATATAACATCATCAAAACTTTAATATAAATGAAGTAAAAGTATTTATTGAAGTTTGAATTAATATATTAAGACTTGTTAGACGAGCTGTTATTATTAGTTACACACATTTATCATACCGATTCATTGGAAATCGTAAGCGCCAAAACCATGCTTATTTCTTTTTTAAAAAATTCTTATGAAATACCATATATGTATTATATAACATCATAAAAACTTTAATATAAATGAAGTAAAAGTATTTATTGAAGTTTGAATTAATATATTAAGACTTGTTAGACGAGCTGTTATTATTAGTTACACACATTTATCATACCGATTCATTGGAAATCGTAAGCGCCAAAACCATGCTTATTTCTTTTTAAAAAAATTCTTATGAAATACCATATATGTATTATATAACAACATCAAAACTTTAATATAAATAAAGTAAAAGTATTTATTGAAGTTTGAATTAATATATTAAGACTTGTTAGACGAGCTGTTATTATTAGTTACACACATTTATCATACCGATTCATTGGAAATCGTAAGCGCCAAAACCATGCTTATTTCTTTTTAAAAAAATTCTTATGAAATACCATATATGTATTATATAACATCATCAAAACTTTAATATAAATAAAGTAAAAGTATTTATTGAAGTTTGAATTAATATATTAAGACTTGTTAGACGAGCTGTTATTATTAGTTACACACATTTATCATACCGATTCATTGGAAATCGTAAGCGCCAAAACCATGCTTATTTCTTTTTTAAAAAATTCTTATGAAATACCATATATGTATTATATAACATCATCAAAACTTTAATATAAATGAAGTAAAAGTGTTTATTGAAGTTTGAATTAATATATTAAGACTTGTTAGACGATCTGTTATTATTAGTTACACACATTTATCATACTGATTCATTGGAAATCGTAAGCGCCAAAACCATGCTTATTTCTTTTTTAAAAAATTCTTATGAAATACCATATATGTATTATATAACATCATCAAAACTTTAATATAAATGAAGTAAAAGTGTTTATTGAAGTTTGAATTAATATATTAAGACTTGTTGACGAGCTGTTATTATTAGTTACACACATTTATCATACAGATGTTGAGGTTTAGAAGATGTAGCACAAATAGTTATATCGCCTCATGTATATACTTATACAAAATAATAGCTGAAGTAACAACCTCTTTACAGAGAAATTATGAAATGTCGGCTTTCATTTTACCTTGACTTGTAGTACCCCATCCAGTAACAGTTCCAACACCTGTTATATTATCAGCCAATTCTTTTGATGGAAGACATGCTCCATTTATAAAGCCATCCGATTCAATAATATTAAAAGGAGTCGTAGTTCTCAAAAGAGCTATGTCATTTTTCAGAGAAGACATTGGGTTATAGCCTTCGTGAACCACTGGTATGACCTGTCAAACAAGTAATAACTTAAGAAAACATTTTAAGTGTCAACTAAAAGAATAATTACTTAAATATATCTCCTGAAAAAGCATAAGCCAACTTCTTATGATCGCCTTCATCCATTATCAACGATTCATACAATTCAAAAATAAAAATTTATTTCAATATATCATATCATTCAATGCTACTTCATTTTTTTTAAATGCTTAAGTTGTAGATTTCAAGTATTTTTTACCATCAAACCTTAACTAAGGACTACATTTAAATCATATTATAGACATTTGAAATTATGGATTTTGACAGATTTAAGACCTTTAAATCACAATACAAATATCTATATGAAAATAACTTAAGTAGTATGAATCCAAAAAACAGGGTTCTGATAAAAGTTTGCAACTCGACTTGTCTGTAATGTTAGTTGGAATAAGATTCAATTAATTATTAGACAACGAATTGAACTAGGACCAACACCAATTAGTAAAATCCTTATATACTCTCTTTTTCTTGAAATTAATACTTAATTAGCAGCTTCACAAGAAAATATTTTTGTTGAGACTTAATGCACAATCTCCACTACAAGGGCATAACAATGACACTAAATCGAAAATTACCATATGAGTGGAAGGGTATGTGGCCCTCGTGGTGATGTTTGAGAGTCCTGCAGTAACACGATATGTAGTAAAATAACCCCTATAAAAAACCAGAAATATTAGTTAGGTAAAAATTAATAAGAAACAGTAAATTCAGAGTGAATGTTACTTGAAAACTTGACCAATATTTTTTACCTTTTTTATCTTCTTCTAATTCTTCCTTTAAATTTGTATAACATATTTATAAATCTCAATACAATACACGACAACAATAAACTAATATTTTAATTATACTCTCATATTAGGTTGATTTGGCGTTATCCAACAACATGGCTATGATCACAAAACTGTAAGCCATTAGGATAATTGTGCGAACACTCTACACAAAGAATGAGGTAAAAAAATGTCCAAACTTCAGTCTATATCTATACTCTGACGAACTTAGCTATGGTAAATATAATCACGCCTGTAAAATATAATCTAATTCACAAATCAAATATTCCAAAAAAGATATTACTAACAGTTTTGGAATTGTATCAGCGACATCTTTAAATTATACAAAAATTAAGTAGTTAAATAAATCTTAAACCAGTTAAATTTTTTTTAATTAAAATATTTTTTAAATGAAAATATTTCTTAACTGAAAATATTTATTAAATGAAAATATTTATTAAATAAAAATATTTCTTCAATTTAAATATTTATTAAATGAAAATATTTCTTAAATAAAACTATTTCTTCAATTTAAATATTTAGTAAATAAAAACATTTCTTCAATTTAAATATTTCTTCAATTTAATTTTTATTTTATTTATATAATTTTTTTTATTTATATATTTCTTAAAATTAAATATTTTTAATTTATAATTTTATTTAATTCTAATATTTATTCAGTTTAAATATTTATTTAATTTAAATACTTCTTAAAATTATTTTTTTCTTAAATTTAAATATTTCTTGAATTTAAGTATGTCTTAAATTTAATTTCTTCAATTTAAATATTTTTAAAATGTGTAACATACAACAAAATGCCTACCTTAGAAATTTCATTGTCAGCTTTAAATGTGTTATACATTAAATAAAATTTATTTCTCACTATTAAAATAGATAAAATTCTCTTACCCTGCAATGCAATGAGCAGCAGTAATTGCCCAATTACTGTTAATGATAGTAGCACCGCATATGTGCTGAAAATCACTGACAATCGGTAATATCCTCATTTGTAGAGACAACTGCGGTTATTAGAAAAATAATTTTTACATGGAATAATGAGAAAATATTCAAATTTAATTGTTCATTTATTTTCTGTTCTTAATATATTTAATTCAAGAATGAATTAAATGTAAAACATTAATTCATTCTTGACCGGTTAAAACGATTTTTTTAAGTGTCATTTTTATTAATTTAATATAGAAATATAATTTGTTGCTTTAATGTAAAATAAAAATGCAATTAATTATATGAATGTGCAATTAAAATATGAACAAGGGTATGAATGATGCATTGAAATGCAATTTGATAGTTTTTGATTATCTACAAAATGATGAGAAACCAACATAATCAATACTAAAAGGAGGACATACCTGCCAAGGAAATTCCCCATCTACGGTATTTCGGCCTCCAACGATCTTGCTGCCAGAAACAGAAGCTTTACTTACTCCACAGTTCTCGATATTTGGATTATCTTGACTTTTTACCACTGAAAAGTTTCATATCTTAATAGAAATTGATTTGATATAGAAGAATTATGCCGTAAACAGTTATAATGCTGCTACAATTTATAAAGTTATATTTTTATAAACATATTATATTGTGTATTTGTATTATTTCAACATTTGTATGGAATTTCTTATAAATAGACCACTGTGAAATCCATTTTATCGATTAAAGACTTCATCACGTTTTTCTATATAAAAACTGTTCATCTTTCGAGTATCAATTATCGGAGTTATTTAGTTAAATTTATTATTCTCCATTAATTAATTGTACAAACGAGAGTCTATTTAAAAAGATAATTTTTTAATTTAAATCAAAACAAAAATGTTGATTCATAGTCATGAACTTATTGCTATGATGTAATAATTAATTATATATTCAATAAAATGACTAAGAGAGAATGAAAGGTCTGTTGTCGCAATATTCAGTCTTAAATTCGATTGATATTAAATATTTTAATGTCTTGAATTTAAGACAGTTAAAAATCACAACTTCAAAATTATAGTTTATGGTTATTTGCAGATTATAAATGTATTCGTGGAATTGAATAATAATGTAATCAAGGAACAAATTGTTAAATACTAAACATTACATGAAATATCATATTATACTGTAAAAGTTTCAAATGCTGATTAAATCTTAGCTAAATTGGTATAAAATTTCAATTTTAATAATTGTTTTATAATACATTTTAATTTTAAACCTTATTAGTAGTAAGCCTTATATGAAATAAACACAAATTTTGTACAGTTATGAAACAGAAATGAGGCATTATATATTAAAATTAAGTGAAACAAAAAGGAATATTGGAATGGGATTAATCTGTTAGGCTTGATTTTTATGTTTATTGTGATTTAAAAGAGTATATTATTCTACAGAATCTGGTTATCTCACTCATTATTTTGACACGTGGTTATTAAGTATTTGAAACAACTATTCTGAAATACAAATTGATTTGGGATAAAAAAAAAAAGATTACTTTCAATTTTGTGCTTAACCGAATTTCAACATTAATACTCAAAAATTCTCAATATATAAGGTGTAATAATAGAAATTCATTATAATTATAAATTAAAAACATTTTGTGATATTAAATATTCAAAAGTATATTTAAAAATAACCAACCTGAGGCTACACTAAGCACCGTTATACACATTCCTACGAAAAGCATATTCAAGCAGTTTACAAAACTGTAAGATGTTACCATTCTCATATCCAAAAACGTAATAGTCTCACTTATATTTAACGGAAGTTTATAGGCACCAATTTTAGGTTAATAGTATTTATGACTCTTTACATTGTTTTTATTTAAGAGATTGTGCAAATAACCTATAAAATAAAAAGCTTGTTTCAGAATAGTACGTTGTCATCTTATCATACGGAGCAATATTTTATTCGTTTCTGGGTTGATTTCTCAAAAGAAATATTTTTACACAATATATTATAAAACTTTATTATATAAAACTAATTTCCACTTAAGAGTTACATAATTTTGGATTTTTCATAAATTTGGAATCAATTGAAATTGTTTTTATGCAGTGTTGTTTACAATCCAATCAATGTAATGAGATACTCGAGTATACACTCCAGGTAAATTTGGCCGAGCACATCCGATTCCCCAGGAAACGATACCAATCAATACTGAACGACCATTTTGTTGTTGAATCAAAGGGCCACCGGAATCACTCTGGAAAAATGTTAAAAAAAAGTTTATAAAAATTTAAATGATGCAAATTTAATACAAACATTTTTGTTATATGATGAGTGCGATTCTGAAACTTGTTCAATCCATAATTGAGGACGTGGGGGCAAAAACGAGGCAGCTCCACTTTTTTTCTGATTTGATCTTCTGTCGATTAGGGTAAGAACCTGGCAGCTCTAAGCAATGGCTATAGAAATATAAAAGCAAAGGAGCTGTACTTTTGTATTATACAATGCAAGAAAAGTTTAGTATTTTTCGTCCTTCCTGAACAATTTCGAAAGCTGGAGTTGCCTTGTTCTTCCACCCACATCTTCAACAATAACCATCTGAGAAAAGTATATTTTTATTATCCCAATACAAATAAGAATTCGACATAATTAAGTTTTAGTTCAATAACGGATTGTGTTCTATTTGAATTGAATTTGAAAATATTAGTGGTTGTTCCAAATCCTTTATTATCCAAAGGCATTGTTTATTTGAAAACCACCGTTTTCCGCTACTATGTTGTATATCAATAGAGGTATGATTCAATATATAACTATTATAAAAGACCAGCTGTGTTTTCAAACTTGTCAACTCCAAGGAAATATAATAGTTTTTAAAATAAGGAGTGCAATTGCAATACTTCTTTTATAAAAAAATAATCATAATTCTATTGATTTCTAGAAAACAACTGACAAGGACAATGCAATTCTGGAAATATACTCCTCAAATGTTCTTATATTTTATTATTTCAACAAAAAAGAAGACTTTAATAATAGTAAAGTGTGCATAACGTAGTGTAAAATTTTCTTAAAATCGTAATTTAATTGAACTCGCACACAAATACGTTTACCCTTTCTACAAAGAAACCTGTTAATGATAAAATTACATACATGATAGTAGTTTGATATATTAAAATTACATTTATTATGATTAATGTTATTAATAAATACAAATCATAAATGACGTAAAATTCACCAGTTTAACAATCAATGATAAAATTCATATCACAATGACTTCAGATAAATGAACTGATGCATCTTATATTTTGACTATACTCTAATAAATTGAAAAATATGATCTGGGAGAAACACAATGAGCAACCAATTTCTTTGTAATTAATGTAACAAGTAACGAATTGAATTAACTTCTTTATTAACATTTCTGACATTGATGACTAATAGATCTACAAAGCTACTCAAATATAGCGATTAATATAACTGAAACTTTATAAAGTTTTTAAAAGTTATATTCTTCTTAATGACGAAAATAACAAAGAGTTAAAAAGAATATTAAGAAAAAAAAAATAATAAAGTAATAATGTGTTTCTCAATTATGAGGTAAAAGTTCGGGTCAAAAAATAATAACTGGGCTAGGTTTACGATCCCCTATCACATCTTAGATAAAAGTTTCCATTATCATATTTCCGTCATAGGAAGGAGATGGAGTTTATTTACGACCGTAAACAACAAATAAAGCCCTCTGTGACATGAAACATCAGTTGACAGCGAAACAGTTTAATTTCTAAATCAATAAAGATTATATTTTATGTTTTATCTATATACTGTTATATAAAAAACGTGAATTTTTTAACGTAGTAGGCTTTTATAACTTAAAGTATTGATATATTATATATAGTATATATTAATCGTAGCAAACGAAGTTAACTCAATATAAATATAACTTTAAAAAATTATTTTTAATTCAAAATAATTGTCCAGTAGAACACGAATTATCCAAACTCCAGTTATCCGGATCAAACAAAGCGGTTCGTTTATTATACGGATCCCTTTGAGAAGAAAAAAATATTCAGTAAAATCCACATTTTAAAAGTTTCTTATCGATGAATTATATTGTTTTTAATATTCATTAAATTAAATTACATACTAAAGCAAAATTTGTTAATGCTAAAAAATAATGAATAATAATGCTAAAAAAAAAAATATTCAATTAACCGGATATTCGATTATCCAGATGGGATCTCATCCCAATTGATCCGGATAAAGGGAGTTATACTATGCTTACTTTAAAAATGAGTGATGTTGTTTAGTATACTATTTAAATAATAATTTAATTATATTCTTCAAAATAAAAACTACAGCCATCTTAATATATTAATATAGTTTTTATTACGATTCTTGGCATTCTCATGGAAATGCATTAAATTTAACTCTACTGTATAAAATTTGAATCTTGAGGTGTTTCTGTAAGAGAGAGATATTTTCTTTAAGCTCAAACTTTATAATAGGACTTTTGAAATGTTTAACCCTATGATTTATGTTAATAATTGGTAACTAGGTAAAAATTTTTTGGCAAGCGATATTGTATACTTATCATTTACCTAACCGTACAATTTTGAAACTAACTTTTTGTTAGTTTTTAGCATTTCATTAACGAATTAAACAGCGATTTGCCTACTTTGGTGAAATAGAAGGTAGCAGTTATATATTCTTCAAAATAAAAACTACAACCATCTTAATATATTAATATAGTTTTTATTACGATTCTTGGCATTCTCATGGAAATGCATTAAATTTAACTCTACTGTATAAAATTTTAATCTTGAGGTGTTTCTGTAAGAGAGAGATATTTTCTTTAAGCTCAAACTTTATAATAGGACTTTTGAAATGTTTAACCCTATGATTTATGTTAATAATTGGTAACTAGGTAAAATTTTTTTGGCAAGCGATATTGTATACTTATCATTTACCTAACCGTACAATTTTGAAACTAACTTTTTGTTAGTTTTTAGCATTTCATTAACGAATTAAACAGCGATTTGCCTACTTTGGTGAAATAGAAGGTAGCAGTTATATATTCTTCAAAATAAAAACTACAACCATCTTAATATATTAATATAGTTTTTATTACGATTCTTGGCATTCTCATAGAAATGTATTAAATTTAACTCTACTGTATAAAATTTAAACCTTGAGGTGTTTTACTTTATTTTTATAAGAGCGGGGAGTAACTAAATACCTGACAAGCATCAATTCCGCCATCTGGATCTCCAGCGCAGAGCATAGCAGAGGTAAAAAAATCTCCAGGACCATAAAGCTGTTTACATGTATTCGGAGGCATTAAAGACACATCTACAGTTTGTAAAATGCTTGACATGCCACCATCTACAAAATAAATTTTAAATACGTTCACGACACTATATAATGGGAATGAATTTCGGCTACAAAATTCTAAAATTAAAATGTACGGTTCAGCCAAATCAGATTGCCTAGGTCAGTGGTCGGCAAACTTATTAGTCAACAGAGCCAAATATCAACAGAGCAACGATTGAAATTTCTTTTGGGAACCAAATATTAACAGAACAACGATTGAAATTTCTTTAGAGAGACACATTTTTTAAACTTAAATAGTAGGTAGATATAGGTAGATACATTGTTATTAACTTAATTAGGGAACTCCTAAGCTGGCCTTTTCTAAAATCGTCCTCAATCTGATTGAGGTACGTTCATTGTGATCAACCCCTTCCAACTCTTCCATCCACACTCGTCTTGTATTTGGTCTATGTCCTTTCGTTCATCCTCTCTATATGTCCAAACTACCTTAACATACCTTTCTCAATCATAACGATAACTGACAAACACTAATGTGAACAATTGCCTTGCATCTCCTTGGAAAGTTTGGGTAAGTCAAGTTTGTATGTTGTTGTTTTTAATTTTTGCCACGAAGTTTCAACGCGCCCGCCCACACGTGGTAGTTTGTGGAAGAGCCACACTCAAAAGGTCAAAGAGCCGCATGTGGCTCGCGAGCCGCAATTTGCCGAAAACTGGCCGAGGTGATTTCTTCCAAACATGGACCCAACACAAAAACAACATGTGAGGGGTTTCTTTTATATGAGGGATTTGAGCCCCTTTACCAACATATGGGTAACAAACATGAGAGTCCCCGCATACAGGTAATTGGGTTACTCGCTTCCGCCCCCCCCCCCCCCCACTCCCCCTCCTTCCTCCCAGTGGACTCGTACCGGTCAAATTAATAATTAACTAGTTTTGACTATTGTGTCAATATAACCAGTGTGGAGTCACCTGGAATATTTCAACAAAAGTCCTAGTCTTTCCCGATAGGAGATACAGAGCTCTAATGCGCGTCGCCAAATCAATACCCGACCAAATAAAATTTGTTTGTTCTTTAATTCTTATCAATTTTCACTACAATTATATTTATTTTTTTAAATTTTGGCTGCACTGCTAAAAATAGGTACTTGAAAATAACTAAAATGAACACATTTTTGATTACATTCGATGCTTATCATGACTCCGAATACATCATGAGTTTCAATTTTGAAAAAGACGTACTCAAAAATGAGTACAATGAATAAAAATGAGTAGTGGCTTGCTTATATAGGCTGCCTTCATAAATCACTTTCAATAAATATTGACAATTACAACCAAGTTTAACAGGGAATCTCATCCCGATCCTCAGCATCGGAGTCGACATTAAAAAGTTATAAACCGAAGAAATGTTTAAAAAAAATGTGCCAAAAGAATAGAATGTAAGATAATTGTGTTGTAATAACTCAGTTCCATTTAAGCAATCGACACCAAATAATGGGGAAAACCATCTTCTAAACAACTATTTCTAAGTTTCTATGGTCGCTTTGTTAAGATTGGTTGAACAGAAGCTGAAATTAGCAATATTAAATCACACTGCTCGTTTTTTAGAAAGTTCGGTTACTTGAATTTGAGTACGTAATCTCTCATTTACGATGCAATTATACTCAAAGAAAAACAAGTAGGTTCATGTACTCATTTTTAAGTACCTTTTTTTACAGTACACGATAGTAATTTCAACACTCGGATGCCTATAGGCCCCACATTCAAAACCCACTTGAGTACCGATAAAAATATTGCTTTACTTAAAATAGGACATAAAAAATATTAATCTATTTTATTAGAAAATTTCTTACACGTTCACTTCTTACCCTCCTTTAAAAAACGAAAGTCCAAATGCTGCCTTAGAATTTGAATGAACTCATTCCGAGAGAACTATTGCAAAAAAACATGCCATTAAATCTATTCCCAATCCGACTCATGCCTTTAGTAAATTGGATATCGCACTTTCTCACGATACATCTCATCTCCTGTAACCCGTAACGGAACAAAATAAACAACAGCGAAAATGGGACTGGTTGACAAGAAGAAAGTGGATACCTTCACGGACTGCTCCCCAGCCCGTTGTAGTGGCGTAACCTGTCACGTTCTGCTCCAGTGGCGGCAGGCAGATGCCATTCACGCCACTGCTCAGAGATATGGGCTTGCTCACGCGAATTACTGCTACGTCATGGAGGAAGGTCTCGGGATCGAACAGTTCGTGAACTTTGAATTTCTCCACCTAGTAAGGAAGAAGGCAAATGTAATTGAGGGGGTTGCTGTAAAGAAGAGGTAGCTCCAATTATTCAAGTTTGCAGAAAACCGTAAAAAAACGTTTGAAAATTCAAAATTCCAAGTTTTGTGAAGATATTTTTTTTATCAATCTTCTTAGTTGTTCCTATATATTAGGACAGTATTTTCACTCAAAAATATACCTTCCAGATGACGTGGCACATGTTGGATTGTTGGAGCTACCTCTTTCTTGCAACCAAATAGATGCTCTGTCTACCTCTATGAAAAATATTTCACCAAAAAAAAATACAATTTACTATAATATTATTTTATTTAAAGAAAATTTCAATTGAAATATAGTATATTACTTGGATTTAAATACAGAAAATTACATTTTAAATCATCACACTCCCCCTCTGTAACGTCCGGCTCATCTGCTGCGTTGTTTGGTTGTAGTCCATTGTAGAACCACAAAACGTAAAAGAACCAAAAAGTTTACTGTTTATAAGTGCTGTATAACCTTCCTGTAAGCAAATCACGTCAGTCGTATGGGGGAAAATGGCGGTAGCTGCAGGAGCTACCTCTATCTTGCAACAAACTAATGAGACGACAGCTCCATTTCTTGAGTAACGCGTGAACTAACGATTGGAGCTACATCTTTCTGGTAACAAACGAACAAGTGTTTTTTTTTACCACAAGATAGTACATGTAACTCCAAATTCCCCTAGGTTGGAGCTACATCCTTTTTGCAGCAAACCCTTCAATTGGTAAATGTGTAACAGTAAAAATGTTACGAATCCATTGCATGGAACTGATTGCTTTATTAAGCTCTTGAGCTACTATTTTTTTTATTAAAGAATGATTGTAAAGCAAAAGAGTAAGTATTTGGAAATAATCTCTTCAAAAATTGTGCCAAATCATCATCATTTCTATTTACAGAACAACTACGCATCTTGAATTTTGTAAGAACATTATCTTGCATTAATATAACAAGAGAGAATGAGCCCAATTATGTTATTACCTACGAAATAAAAAAAAAATTATTAATAGTGTACACACTAAAATATAAACATATTTGAACCACTTGATTTTGAAAGGAGACTTCTGCATGGTAAAACCATGTCAGAAGTTCTCTTTTAAAATCAATCGGTTCATTTGGTCTTATTTGGATAAATATTTTATACATTATTAGAATAAATATGTGTTTTAGCATAGGAAGTTTTGACAAAATAAAAAATGAAAATTGGCTACCGTAATCTCTCTTTCTCTCTCTCTCTCTCTCTCTCTCTCTCTCTCTATCTATCTATCTATCTATCTATCTATCTATCTATATATATATATATATATATATATATATATATATATATATATATATATATATATATATATATATATATATATATATATATATATATATATATATATATATATATATATATATCCATCTACCTATCTATCTCTTTCTCTGTGTCACAATTTTACAAAAATATAGCATTTAAATATAATAGTACATTTTCCATCTGCCTTCTATCTAATATGACATATTATAAGTAATGTCACCAATGTGACCAACTTAACTCGATACAAAAATACAATGAAAAATAGTTTTCATTTAGAAAATCTGTAAACATATAACATTAGCTTACAAAATATTAGTAAATATTTAAACAAGCTTACTGAATATGAAAGAAAACTCTTCTCTTCTTGACTGTTTATCCCGACTACCACTGCAAAATTTCGAGCATTTCTCCTGATAAAAAATTTTATGTTATTACTATGTTTTTACGCATGTTGTTTTAATTTAAGGTTAATTTAAAGTCTAGACAGTTTTTTTTAGTTTCATCAGAAGTAAAATTATAATAGAGTAGAACTTTATCTACCATATTCTGCCCATATAGTTCTAATTTTCTAAATTAGATCATATACGAATTTCTTAGCTTGGCCATCATTAATTATAAGCATTGTTTTCAAGGCGTCTGCAAATTACTACTAATACACTGTAAAAAAAGTTACTCAAAGATGAGTACCTGAACCTAATAGTTTTCTTTCAGAATAATTGCATCGTAAATGAGCAATAACGTAATGAAATTAACTTAGTTTCCTTTACGGCCCTTTTCATGGGCTCATTTTTGAAGAAAGTAATTTACTCAGATTCCTTTAAGGTCCTTTTCAGGGGCATTAACTCCTAATTGGAACTTATACGCATATTGCGTCATTTTTGACGAAATAAATTTCGTTAAAAACGACAAAATGAATTTTCTGAGTATAACAAAATATCTGTTTCGTCAAAAATCTCAAAAGTTTCGTCAAATGTGAGAGTGCATTTTAACAATGTGTCCTGACTGAGACTTATGGTCTCTAAGAATATGATTATAATAAATATATTATAAGAGCTTTGAGTTAATTTATTAAAATGTTTTAATAGAACAACCTTCATCATATAGGGTACGCCAGAGTAAAAATGCACGTAGGGCAAGAGTACGCAGTGGCGTTTTATAAACACAAACATAGTTTCATGAGCCGGTCACCAGCTTGCAGACTACTCTCAGTGCCACTGCCTCTCATCCATGCCAGTTGTAAAACTTTTTTTTTCATGTGGGGCAAAAGTACGCGCGAGTTTTTTTACCCCACTATTCGCTCTCACGAACAAACATTTTTGAAATCTTTGAGTCGGTACTTTTCAATTAAACGTCGCCAATTCTCGCCTTGCAAAAGGTTGCGTTTTGATTTTTTACGTTATCTTTCCCATTACAATTTTTCCTTTTTAAAGTGATTGTTCCTTTTTTAAAGTGATTGTTCCTTTTTTAAAGTGATTGTTCCTTTTTGAAAGTGTGTTCTTATTTTATTTCTTTTGAAAGGGGTTCCTATTTTGAATGAATAATTATTAAGATTTTCAGTATGTTTTAAGAAAAAATTGTGATTTAGAGAGACTAAAAATTGTGATTATTAGTCTCTAAAAGCACTGCGTACTTTTGCCCCATTGTATAGAGTAAAATTTCACAAAGAAAGGGTTAAGAAAAATTTATATTTCTATGTTATAATGCTCCAATTAAATCAACTCTTGGACAGGATACTCAAGATCCTAAATGCAAAAAAATTACGCAAAATCGTTGGAAATTTTATGAATTTTTTTACTAAATATCGAAAAAAATTGAGTACTTTTACCCTAACATACCCTATATAAGTTTGCTTGAGGTACATATTTAACAAAACAGTACTAAATCTTCAGAATGACTCTATTCTCAATGTCGTAGATTTTTATGTTTCATTAGATATTATCATATTTATTTTATTATTTTAAAATCAATAAATATTAATCTCTTTTTAAAACAATAAAATCTTGATGAAACAACACCAAATATCCAGATAGAAATCTTTGGTGATTTATATTATCACTAAACTTACCGATAAACACAATGTGCGGCTGTAATAATCCATCTTTCGTTAAGAATAATTGCCCCGCACAAATGAGCTGGCGACATAAAAAACCTCTTAAATTTTAAAGAAACCTGAAATTCATTACGAAAGTTGAATAATGCAATACAAATATTGTAAATGTTTTAATAAGGATTTTTTTTTTAATTTTGAGATATCAATTTACTACAGTATTATTTTTGTAATTTATTCAACGTTTTAATATTTTGACAAACTTATTATCCTATATATTATTGCATATAGTAGGATGTCAAACATATACTGAAGTAAGGGTGGAGTAGGTCCAAGGGCAAGGGGCAAGTATGGGCACGACTTGTTATTTTTTGAAAACATTGATATTTCACTTAAAAAAACACTAGGTATACAACATAGGAATCTTCTTTTTTGAAGTTTCTTGAATTCTATGAATTAATTTTTTTTTCAATTTTCATCTTCTCAGGAAATAGCTTGTTAATAAAGCAAAATACAATTTTTCTTTTCTAGTTTGTTTTAAAGTATTTTTGTTTAGGAGTTTGGCGTCGTATTACCTTTAAAAAAAACATTGATTTGTTAGAGAAAGTTCAGCACAGGGCTTCTAAAATTGTACAAGGTTTTCAAGCATGGGTTTATGGAGATAGATTAATAAATTTGAATATATGCTCTGGAAGAGAGGAGGATTAGGGGAAATTTGATTCAACTGGAACTTTCTGGTTGAGCCAGGGAGAAGTCGAGGGGTTGGATTATTCATATGAATGGTAGAACGAGAGGTCATGGGTTTAAATTAAACAACTCATATTTTAATCGGTAATAGACAAATAGAACAACTTGCCAGTGAATATTGTTAATTTTACAGTAGTAATTGATTTTATGAAATTAGTAGATATTCATTGGTAAATAGTTAGGATATACTTGACTGGGTCAATCTTGTTGTTCCTTGAGCCTGTTGTTGGTTGTCAATATATGTATTTATATTTATAATATCTATATACCAGTTTTTAAGCATAATAAAACTACTTCTTATGTTTAAACCACAGTTAATGCTTTGTTTTCCTTTAAATTTATATATTATCAGTATTTAACTTTAAATATAAGATGCTATTTTCATATATATTTTAAATATTATGAAGGGGTAATACTAATGACCTATAAGTCTACATTGATTTTTTTGTCTATCTTATATACAGATGATATAATACTCACTTGCCATGGGTATTCATTAATAATTGCATCTCTTCCTCCGACTATTCTATCACCATTTGGAACAACAACCTTTGATTTCCCACATGTTTGCAGCACGATAGAATCTTGACCTTAATATTTAAATATAATTTTACTAAATATAAATTAAATATAATTTTTTTTCAAAATTATAAGAATTAAAATGATTTTGCAACTGCGTAATTTTAATTTTTTTTTACATGAGCTGCCTGTTATTGCCTTGTAGATAATAGAATTGTCCAAAATATACATTCATTATTTGTTTTTTACTCGAACGCGGTAAAGTAAATTTTTGCACAGGAATAGTAAATAATATGTTTAAGTTGTAAGCAGTTTTGAGGTTACAAAATAGGAAGAGAACGTTATTCATATTTATCACTAAAATATAGAGTAAATTTGGCAGTAGGAAATATTAAAAACAATCTTAAATTATGTGAATTTTCCAATAGATAAATGGCAAAAATGTTTAAAAAGTTTTTTTCGTCAATTTCATACTCTCAAAAAGTTTGCTATAATTCGAAATTTAAATTACTTTCTCAAAATTTCACATTACATAACTTTTTAGAACTTTTATTGCTTCTTATAATTTAAAATAAAACATTTCTGACAAAATTAAAATTACGAGTAAATTATCCAGAACTCATTTCCATAAGCATTTACAGTAATACAAGCTTTTTTTTTTATTTTAGCTATAATGCGAAACTTACTTTCTACAACAGTGGAAAACAACAGAAATATCCAAAATGTAACGTCCATAATTCAGTATTTAAGTAACAAGTAATATTTTTTTCTGAAACCATTTTATTCAAAACCACTCCCAGGCGCTTCGGTTTGAAGTTTTATGGTGGTATCAAATTTTTACTATGATAAATACGGCTTAATCTTTACGGGAAAGGCTGTAAGCCTTGCAAACAAGCAAAACTCAGTTCGAAATCTATATGCTATAAATTATGTTTGAAATATTATTATTTTGCGTTTTTTGTTGCGGATGTCGATATAAATAGAAGGATGTATGGTTGTGTATCATCATTGTTGATTTTTATATCACTATTGTTGATTTTAATATCACCGTTGTTGATTTTTATATCACTATTGTTGATTTTTATATCACCATTGTTGATTTTTATATCACTATTGTTGATTTTTATATCACCGTTGTTGATTTTTATATCACTATTGTTGATTTTTATATCACCATTGTTGATTTTTATGTCATCAATGTTGATCTTTCTTTAAACGTTTAGATTTACACTATAAATAAAATGGGAATCTATGGGTCAATATGTGTCCTATAGATTTTACAGGTCTACCGAGGGGCTTGGGACAATTTTGACCGCTGAGGGAGGAAGAATTTTAAAACATATGAGGTCTGAAGTATGTCGTTTGCGTAGAACAGGTAATTACCTAATTTCAGATATGTGACGCTTGAATAATGGTTTCTACAGATCGTCTTTAGCTGGGCATTTCAGTTTTTCAACCCGTCAAGTGGCCCTACCCGCATCGGCGAATCTACCTGCTTTGAGGAAGATTTGTTAACGATCCGTCCGTCAGACAATCGCACGCCTCATACTGTAAGGCAAATAATGCTTCCAGAATGCTTAGAGAACTCTTTCTCTAACTTTTGTTTAACGTTGCCCCATGGAAGAGGTTAAATAGCAAACTTCCTTATACAACACCCTAGTATAGTTTAATACATATAATACATTTGTGTTAAGAAGGAAATATAATTGATATCAATAAATATTAGAAAGCATCTGTATTTCTATATTTATTTAATATAAGAAATCGTTTTAGATAGATGCTAGATAATTTGTAATAATTAAATATAATTAGAGATCATTTGTAATATAACTAATAACTTTTTTAAGAGTTAGTATATCTCATTATCAATAAATAATTTTTTGACGGGAATAGTGCATCTTGGTTTTAGAAATTGCAACTTATTTTGTTTTGTTTGACTTAAGGAAAATGTTTAGACGTAAAATATCAAATTAGAAAAAAAATTATAAACATCAATGAAATTCATTTTAATATTCGTAGTAAATTAAGTACTTTAAATAGTATTTTATGTATATTATTTTAAAACTCCTTATGAATAACATAAATAATATTTATTTAAACTCTAAAATTATTTAGGGGCATAATTATTTACTCGTACCCAAGTTTTGCATTTCAAATAGTTTACTTTCAGAGTAATATTTAGCCACTTAGTCAAATAATGAGTGTATTTTCCACATTTCTATACTTTTATATTGCAACTTAGAAACTTGAAATAGTTATATATAACAGAAAAACAACTCGTTTAAAAAAATTAAACTATTTATTTTTTTATCAAATTGATATTGCACTCTCAATAGCGTCTGAAATCACCATCTATTATTTTTTCAATGAATATGACCCATTTCAAATGTAAACGCCTCCTATAATCCTTACGAAATACGAACCGAAGTTATTCAAAAAAAGACGATGAGAAGTATTAAATTAGAATATATAAATAAAATGTAATGTAAGTAATCACATTAAGATATACTTTTATTCAGGGTTATTTCCTGATTTATTTGTGTCAATCATAATTTAGACGAGAAATAATGAACCCAATGATATGAATTGACCTATATTCATTTCGAATTGTTTTCACTCGTATATCGCAGTAGCCTTTTGAACCCAAAAGCGTCGACAGATATCAACACTAAATACAATACTATACAATACTAAATTTGCATTAACATATTAGCAGCAGATTACTCAGTGTCAACAATAAGTCAATAAAAATGCGGATGAGGAAATTTTTTAAACATGATGCATTCACTGGATTTTTCTTCTTTTGCGTTTCGAGTATCCTTATTACGTCAGAAAGTTTTCAATCTATAGGCTTTAAGTTTTTTGGAAATATTCCAAATAAGCGTTACTTTTATATACGAGCTGTTTTACAAACGAACCTACAGTTCCGAATCTTTAAATTAAATTGATTTTCATTTAAAATGATCAGAGCTATTAAATTTCCATTATAAATTTATTCAGATATAGTTAAAAAATTTAGTATATTTTAAATTGGAAACTGTTATTTTGTTTCAATAATTGAAGGGGTAAGTAATTTTTTGAATTAAAGGAGGTATGTAAATGAGGGATGAAGGAGGTATACATTTAAAAAAAAAAATAGATTTATTGTCATAGATGAAAAAGGTATGTGTTTGCCTATTTTTTTTATACTGACAGCAGCACTGTAGGAGTCATTAACATATACACTAGTGTAAATAAGGATATATGTGACCGCAACCAAATACAAAATAGAAACTTTTTAAATCAAATATTTCAAAACTTACTTTATGTTATATCCCTCCTTCATCCACTTATCCCTTTAATTATTGAGAATTTTTTTACTTTGTACTTTTGGCAATCTGTTAGAAATTCATCTAATTAACGAATATTGATATAATATAGTTTATGCTGAGTAAATAAATAATAATAAATAATTTTTCATTTCTATTAAATATGTTTCAGCAACGTTCAACTTACACTGTTTTTACTAATTATAGTAAAACAGAGAATAATTTGTGTGGTGGCGCCATCTAGTTCGTTTCGGCAACGTTAAAATAAATACTCGAATGATAAACCTACGTTAAAGGAAAAATATTCCAAATCATCGAATTTTAATAATAAAGTATCGTCAACTGAGGTGACATTGTCCAATTTTCAACTTTACGCTTAAATTTCGTCATGGATGAAGGAGGTATGTGTTAGCCTATTTTTTTATACTGACAGCAACACAGCACAAAACTAACTTGTATGTGTTATTTACAGCACTATAGGAGGAGTCATTAACATATATACTAGTGTAAAGAAGGAGGTATTTGACCGCAACCAAATACAAAATGGAAACTGTTTAAATCAAATATTTCAAAACTTACTTTATGTTACATCCGCCCTTCATCCAATTATCCCTTCAATTATTGAGATTTTTTTACTTTGAACTTTTTTACAATCTGCAAGAAATTAATCTAATTAACGAATATAGATATAATATAGTTTACGCTGAATAAATATTAATAAATTATTTTTCATTTCTATTAAATATCTTTCAGAGACGTTCAAATTGCACTGTTTTCAGTAATTCAGAATTGAGATTATTAAAAATATTTTTTTTATAAGAAAATTATTAATTAAAATTAAACATTATTGTTTCTGAAACATCACCTTTTTATTATAATAATTAAGATGATAAAAATGTTCTTAAACCAAACCCAGAATAAAAAGTGGTGGCGCCATCTACTTCGTTTCGGCAAAGTTAAAAAAAAATACTCGAATAATAATACTACGTTAAAAAGAAAATATTCCAATCATCGAATTTTAATAATAAAGTATCGTCAACTAATATGACATTGCCCAATTTTCAACTTTACACTTAAATGTCGAGCTCTTTAGAACTGAATTGCGGAGAAAACAATTTCCCCATATGTACAATAATCAAGGGGATAGATACTATTTGAGTGTTTACAAATTTTTTACATTAATTATTCAATCCGAAAAAAATTTAAAGTAGGTATCTACAGTTACCTTCCCAATCTTGCAACTTCTCCACCCACTATTTTTTATATTTTAAGTAGGAAAAACATTTCTGTGCAATTACACCTCCCTAGAGTATTAAAAAGACTGGGATGATATAATACAAATATATATATTTTTTCAAACTACAATATAAATTTCGAATTATGAAATTTTTCCAGAATAACATTTCTTAACTTCCAAACATGAGTGAAACGGTATTACTCTGGTAATCTTAATAAAGAAAAACTTAATTCATACCAGAAATTGATATAGAACTGAACAATCAAGTAATTCAAAAATTTAAACCACCTAAAAATCTATAAAAAATAAATACTATAAAATACCCTTTTTTCTGTGCGTGCGTGTGGGAGGTGAGTCTACTATAATAATAACATCCTAACTTTAACATCCTAACTTACATCCTGACTCGTCTGGTCTTTCTGGTAATCTGAGAACATTTTGATGATATGGCGTTTGCAAATAAAAAACATTTTAGGTAATGGTCATCGCAAATGTTGAGAACTATCACCATATGATATACCATTGACTTTTTTTACAAGAATTTCACAATAATAAAATCTCCAACATTGTATGTTAAAGAAAAATAATTATTATCCTATTTTACTTAATAAGTAATGAGTGTTTTTTTTGTTTTTTTTAGAAAATTTTAAACAAGAAATAGCTAGACAAAGTTATCTCGTTTTTCTCATAAACCACGGAGTGGATTTTCCCATCTCCTTTTTCTTTCTAAATTAAATTTACAATGCAAACAAAAATTCCATTGATCATCATAATGTGTCTGACTAGATTTAAAGACGAATTGGTTTATCTTTCGTGATGTAGATGGCAGCACAAGCAAACGTTTCAATATTAAATTTTGCTTATTTGATTATTTGAATGTCTTAAGAAAAAAAATGTAGGGACTGATATCTCCTTTTAAGGTGACTAAAACTTATTGACATATTTGAGAAGGTTGAATCAAGTGCTTTGAATGGCTCAGCCGGTGGTTTAACTTACTCTTTTCAGAGCATGAAACCTTTTTACAAACAGCCAGCAAAGAAACCGAGGCGTGCATAGTCGTCCTAGTTGAAAGTAAACGACTTAATTGATTTTCACCCTCAAAAAGAACACATTTTGAATTAACTCATTATCTCATGTAATGAAAAATAATTAATTAATTCCTTACTCTGATTGCAAAAAAACTCGAATAAGTCAATTAATCCACAAGATGATAATTTACTCTACATTTTACATCAGAACATAGCCAATGACCATTAACTATGTATACGACAGCTTGAAAACTGGAAAAAGTACGAATAGATTATTTCTACAAGATTTAATAAATAAATTATGTATTTAAAGGATATTAATCGAAGAAATATCTTACAAATTTAGAAAGATAAGAATTGTTAAAATTTGAATTTCGCATTAAAACTTTTATGTTCGTGATTTTTCTACAAAATCTGACATTATTTATTTTAAAAACTAATCCTTCTTATCAATAAAAAAATGCATTTTCATATAGAGGAAGGCACTCCTTAATTTAACCTTTCTTATCATTTTCTTAAAACATACTTTTGAAAATGTATGGAAAATAAATATTTTCAAAAATATACAAATGTTTTAACCATTTAATTTGTGTTAATCAAGTAGGCTATTCTACCACGATAATCTTATAGGTTTTTTAGCAATTTTTAAAAAAATATTATTTGCAAAAGAGAACGGGAAAAATCCTGTAATGTGTGCTTATTAAATAAATCATTCTATACGAAAACCGAGCAAAATGGAATAAAAGAAATAATTTATATTTTTACTTTTCGACTAACTAATATGTAGTCTGAAAAACGTATATTTCTAATCATAAAGACTCTTATATTGAAATTGAAAGCTAGGTTTCTGTAGAAAGCAAAGTTCAGTTCAGAGATATTAAAATAACGATAAAAAAAAGACTTTTACACATTGTTATAATCGCGCTCGCGATACAACTAAATCTCAATTCAATTTTATCTACTAGTTGTCTACAATATCTTACTTCATTTCATTATACGTTTAAATCACAGATGCTGCATATCCTTTCGAACAGTTTGATTTTAAACATTTTATCCTTAACATACAGGCATTTTAATAATTATAAAAAAAATTTAACTTAAGAATGTATAGGTTACCTTGTTTAATTATAACTGCGATATTTGCAATTAAAGATGTCGTCGGTAAGATATTCTTATATTCACTTAAATTTATTTATTTAGATATTATTATTTATTAAGATATTTGTATAATTCGTTTTTAAACGACTCCTAAATAGCGGAATGTTAGTCACTCATCCTGTATGTAATTTTTTTTCTTTCCAGTATATATTTATTTCTTACCTGTATTTTCATTACAGCACATCTGTCGTGTTATTTTTATCGGTTTATTCTTTGGTCGCTTATTTATTGTTAGATTATTATTTTTGTTTTTGTTGTTGAATGCCTCAATATAAAATAAAAACAAATAAACTTTAATTTTTCTATATTTATATATCTGAAAAGATCATTTAAAAAAATTGTGAACGCTCATCGAACCTTTCTGGTTATCTTATAATTTTCTTAAAACAAAATGTTAAAAAATAAACATGTCATGTGTTCTAGTCTAAGGAATCGTTTTAAAAGGTGCCCAGCACAGTGGGCCAGTGTTTGTTGTAATGTATAAAACTTTATTATTTACTATTTTTAAATTAAAATAGCACTTTATTGAACGAGTTTATATATATATATATATATATATATATATATATATATGTATTAAAAAACTATAAATATACGACAAATTTATATTTATATTAAAAAGCCACATTTATTTATGAAACCTAAATGGGAAAATATTATTATTATTATATTATTACATTACATTATTACTTATGAAAATAAAATGAATAAAAGTAAATTATCATTATACTTTGAGAATAAAATATAGAAAAACACGATTGAAAGTATCATTCATAAGAATTGAAATAGTTGTGACGCAGTTCCATCTATTACTTGATCATAGGTCCACTGTGGATGGTATCACTGAAAATCGGATTGAAGTACAACAAATAAATAATACTAAGACTCTTCAGATCATACATGTAAAACATATTAATGATTTTAAAGGAAGTAAATGTTATCATTTCATAGAAACTGTTCAATCCTGTGTGTGATTTTACTTTCTTATCACTAGAAAACTATAAATTCGAAGCCTCAATATTTGACTTAGCTTACTAAATATGCCCTGCCTGACGGATACAAACGTGTATATCCGTCCGAGTATCTCCAGTTTTTTCAATAGTACACATAATATAAAAGTTGCTAAACAATCTCTATTTAGAAATAAATTTTCAAATTAAAGCATTAGAAGAACTTTTAAAAACCTTCTCTAGTGATATAATTTTTTTTAAAAATTGTTATAAAAAAGAATATGTTGGAAATATAAATTAAATCTTCCTGCAATGAAAACAAACCTACAGATACGAAATTTTGCTTATCCGTCAGAGGGTTGAAATGTCTGCTTTTGCTTTCATGCTATACCTTTATAGCCAGCCTCATATATTAAGTATACTAATATCATATATGGACTATTAAAAGATGCTTTAAGAATAATAAATTAGCGGTCCAATGTTCCTCCAGTCTTCCCTATTGTTTTTCATTATTTGTCTTGAAGTCGATTTAATATTTTTAAAATTAACTTTGTTACATTCATAATGAAAAAACAATTGTGCTGCACTAGGTAATCCTCTGTCCGCTCTGACTCTTCCAACCTGTGGGACAAGTGTCATACCAGCATACTACCCAGATCGTATAGTCGGAGGAAGTACTACTCGTCTTGGTCAACATCCCTGGATGGTAATGTAATTTATCTTAGTAATTTCAAAAAAAAATCTTTAGTTTTGAAGCCGTTGAAATTAAAAAGAATAAAATTTAAATATATCATGTAAATGGTAATTTTGGGGACATAATTTATTTTTCCCAAGTATAAAATTTATCTCGAGAGGCCCCTGATGTTGTGAAAGTAAAAAACTCTATTTATAAGATTTCATTTATTTCAAATTACAACTTTTTCACTTTTTAATATACATCTACAAGCTTTTATCCCAGTTGAATATACGGCTTATTTTTCTACTTAACCATTTGACTAGAGATAATGTATGTTTACTGTTAAATTTACAATGTTAAATGTTTAACATTCTGAATATCGTGTATGGGGTTTCACGTGAATCGTCTTTCGGTCAGTAGGAAGACGCTTACTAAATCTGAATGTAACGTTTTCTGTAAAGAAAACTTTTAACACTAATATCTCACAAGCCTTACTTTGGTACCGTTATGTAAAGAAAAGAAGCCATTACTCGATCACGCATTTGTCGCGTGCGCAGATGGTGCCGTTGTCGAGGGGGGAGGGAAATAATAATTAAAATTTAAGGCATTTTCTGGCCTCTTTAACCGCTAAACTTCAATTCTAATCGACGTATCGTGGCATTAAATTGAAGAAAACGACGAGTTATTTAATATCATTTAATTAGTTAACATATTATAATTTATTTGTTGGAAAATTGTGTGGAGTAGAAAGTGACGATTTGTCGATGACTTCCTTTCAAAACTCAATCACAACATAGAAACTGAAATAGGTTGATAGATCTGTTCAAGGGCACGTGTACAAATCTAAATAACTCCAGGAGGGATGAGCTTATGGAAATAAATGACCTACCATCGTATAGAAGAAAGAAAGCTGCGTTCACCAATCTAGTTATTAACTCATTCTCCTCTCTGATCTTGTTGCTGAGTGGGGCGGTGGGGTACAGCCTATCTGAATGCTTGTCCTTAAAATGTTTTGCCTGATTTTCAGCAAATCTCTTATTTATCATTGCTTATTTATCTCTTCTACTTGTTGTAACCTCTTGCTATAGAACTTATTTTAACCCTTTGCACTCGGGGGACATTTAATATTTCGTTCTTTTTATGGAAGAGTTACATTCCGTGCTTGTTCTTTTAAAAGGGTATTCTTTGACGTGGTCACTTTTTTAATATTTCGTTCTTTTTATGGAAAAGTTACATTCCGTGCTTGTTCTTTTAAAAGGGTATTCTTTGACGTGGTCACTTTTTTAATATTTCGTTCTTTTTATGGAAGAGTTACATTCCGTGCTTGTTCTTTTAAAAGGGTATTCTTTGACGTGGTCACTTTTTTAATATTTCGTTCTTTTTATGGAAAAGTTACATTCCGTGCTTATTCTTTTAAAAGGGTATTCTTTGACGTGGTCCCTTTTTTAATATTTCGTTCTTTTTATGGAAGAGTTACATTCCGTGCTTGTTCTTTTAAAAGGGTATTCTTTGACGTGGTCCCTTTTTTAATATTTCGTTCTTTTTATGGAAGAGTTACATTCCGTGCTTGTTCTTTTAAAAGGGTATTCTTTGACGTGGTCCCTTTTTTAATATTTCGTTCTTTTTATGGAAAAGTTACATTCCGTGCTTGTTCTTTAAAAGGGTATTCTTTGACGTGGTCTCTTTTTTTAATATTTCGTTCTTTTTATGGAAGAGTTAGCTTGTTCTTTTAAAAGTATATTCTTTAGGGTGGTCTTTTTTACGTTTAGGGTGGGAAAATGTCGGAACTACTTCGGAAGAAGATTTTGTTTGGTATGTTGAGAACTGAAATCCATGGCGTCTACTGGTTGTATTTCTAAGTGTATTTTCGTCGGATCGTCTTCCAATAAAAATATTCACTTCTAGAACATGCAGTTCTCGTTCAGTTTGAAGAACAGGGGGGAAAGAACAAGTCGTTAAGAGTGCAAAGGGTTCATTGTATGTAAACGTCGGAAAGTACTTCAAATTTGTATTATTTTAGGTTTCGCTACGGGAAAAGGGAAGTTTTGGATTCGATCATGCATGCGGAGCGACTATTTTAAACGAATACTGGATTGTTACGGCAGCTCACTGCATTGACTAGTAAGTTGTATATTTTTGAAAACTACTATAGCCATTTAAAGTGTAGAAAGCATTTGAATTCAATCGAAGAAAATTTTCGAAAGATATGCTCACTAATCAAAAAGTCGGTAATTTCAATAAATATTACTTAATTGATATTTTACCGTATATGTCGGGTCCAGACGAACACGATGATGCTTCACTTTTTGCTGAAATTGTAATATTAACATCTTATGTTAACTACAAGGATTTACTTTCAATATTTTGACTATGCCGGTCATGTGATACTTATTTTCGCCCAGGTAACTTCTATTTTAGACTGAAGATAAATTTCGCGAATACATTTACTTGAAAGTCACCCTTGTTAACAGTGTACATAAGTGTTACTAGTTTAAGCAACTGGAATATTTTTTTACCTTTATAATTAACCTGTAAGTTTCAGTTACTTAAATTTCTGCTAAACAACCCGCTTAAATATTACAGTGTCTAAATTGTAATCTAATTGTCCTTGTTTCCTTTATATTTTGCAATGAAAATAATTGAACAAGTGCAATGACTCAGTAAAGTCTCTAGTAAACTTTTATATTTAGAAAATTTAAAGTCAAAAAGAATTCATTTCCAAAATGTCTATTTAAAGCACACAGTGTAATTTTACTTTCTACTCAATAACCAACTCTTTTAAAAGAAAACGATTACATAGACCATGACCAGAAAATAAGTGTACTAGCTCCATAAATAATGTAGCATTTATTTTCAAAATGTTATGAACCCCTCTTTTTTATTGTTTTTATCTTCTTGGATACTCTATTTATACGTCATCTTTTATAACACATTGATGACGTCTCTTTTTTTTCATAGTCCATCTTCGCCCAATTACTACGAAATTTTAGCGGGATTACATAAACTATCGGATGAGTATGCTCCAACTGTCAAACGTTATAAGGTGAGTGCTTTTTTAATCAAATAATACAATAATATAAAATCAAATAATACAATAATATAAAATCAAATAATATAAAATCAAATAATACAATAATATGAAATCAAATAATACAATAATATAAAATCAAATAATACAATAATATAAAATCAAATAATACAATAATATAAAATCAAATAATACAATAATATAAAATCAAATAATACAATAATATAAAATCAAATAGTACAATATCATTAAAAATTAATTTCCCATTGAACTTGTTGCTGCTTCTGAATTTTTTTGTTTCTTCAGAAATTGTGCAGAAAGTATTATCATTACCAACATTATACTACTGGCCAGGGTTTTTGTTTTATCCTTAATATATTCGTTAATATAGGTGAAAAGTTATAATTTGGTTCCACGCAATTGGCATATAAGGTTCGTTGCTAGAAACATTTTAAGGATACTGACGGCATATTCCGTTTATACTGAAATATAATCATTCAACAGTACTATTTTCCCTCTTAAAAGTTAAAAATTTGTCTGATATAAAACAGTTTTTTGAATTTATTAAAAATCTCTCCGAATAAGCAGTCGTCGTTCTTCCTCTTGACACTTATTGCTATTGAATTTATTTTGGACTAATTTTCGTATGCGATCAGAAATTGTTAATTATTAAAAACACTCTGAAAGTTCAAGTTTATTCGTTATTTGAACAAATAATAACGCAAAGTAAAATAATTATTTTAAACTAATGTTTATTGTCTTTTTATAATATTTAAATTAAAAACAAGGAAGTCATATGAAACATGGCATAACTTCCCAACGAAAAAAATATTTTACGTATGGCACAAACATTTTTAATGTATTTAAATTTTATTGTTTTTTAAAACCCTAATCAACTTATTGTTTTGTTCATTCTAACTGAAATATTTTTATTGGGATATATAAATATCTTGCAATGCCTCATTATCAAATAGAGACATTGTAATTTCGAAATGTGTCTATATCAGTTGATATTAGAATCATCGTTTTCATGGCAACAACTTTTTTCATTCAATGTTAATAGCCCTTCCGGAATACTTTTTGTGTCAGATAATGTAATAATAGAAAGAAATCATACATCAAACACAATGAACGATCATTTCCTAAAATCCGCTGTAACCGATCGAACAAATATTTGGTTTAACAGTCTACACAAGAACTTTATCACCTGTAAATATATATATTACATGTCTTAAGGGGGTCCGATACCCAAAATTCGCAAAAAAAGTCATTTTTTTTTTATATTTAAAAAATAATATTCAAACTTATCTTAATAACTCACAAAAAACTGCTTCAAAAAATTCCTATTACTTTTTTAGTTATGAATGTTTTAATGATGTGTTCCTATAACATAGTTGTATCATATGTAAACTTTAAAAGCAAATATCTCTGTTCGTGGTTTTGAAATTTAATGAACACTAAAAATGCTAAGGCGTTTTTACTATTATACTTAAAATCATAATTTTTGTGTGTATAGCAAGATAAATATATTTTTAATAGATGTATGCATTCAGATTTCCTATTTTTACCATAATTTGTTTTTTAAAACCACTTAAAATGGAATATTATTTTTTTTCGTCAATTTTTTTTCCAAAATTTCTAATATATTTTAATTTTTTAAAGTGATGTATCTGAATCAAAATTTGAATGCATACGTCTATTTACATATTATTCAAGATCTTAAATAAAAAAAATTGCTTCAAAATATTGAAAAACAAAAAAGGAGTAGGAATTTTAAAATTGGTAAAAAATTTACTAAAATTTTAATTTAAAAATAAATGTGCAATTTAAAAAAAAAATTGAGCATCTTAAAATGGTTTTTTATGCATATTTTGAAAGACAAAAAAAATTGGATTGTACAAGTATAAAAATAAAAAAAAATGTCGAAGGTATCGGACCCCCTTAAAGCAAAAAATGTAGAATGAAAATGCAGAAAAGAAAAATGCCAAAATTAGGAAATTCCTTTCGTAATTTTTTTCTCTCTGCTAACATAAGGCCTAAGTATTTTTTAACGAATCAATTTCTTTATAGAAATATTATTATTGTATTTTTTTTCTTATGTTTTATTTTACCATAAAGATAAATAGCATATTAAGGTCGTGTTTCAGAGTCATTAAAAAAAAGTTAACATAGCATGTATCAATTTTAAAATTTTGAATGCTGTTTTCTTTATTTACCTGCCTTTGAACTAGCAAAAAAGTCCGAGAATGTAAATGAAACTAAACTATTTTTATTGGTTTTATTTTAACAATTTAAGGGAGAAGTTAAAAAATAAAAATGTAGTGTATTTGGCTATGGAGCGGAAGGTCACAAGATTCAATACCAATTTACCATTTACTTACAGGTATAACAGTTTAGCATTTATTAACATTATCTACAAATAAAAATACCGAAGAAATCGGATGTGTTACCCTGAAGTAATGTTTTCATAGGTTAATTTAGTACATATAATAAATGTTTATACTTGAAAATTGAATCGAATTACTGAACCCAAAAATATGTATCTTATTTTTTAGATATCTAAAATTGTCCTGCACGAAGACTTTCACCCTGATACCTATGTTGGTGATATCGCACTACTTAAAACTTCAAAACGTATTGATATATCTGGCTCTGGTGGATATATTAACGGAATATGCCTTCCAAAAAACAAATACGACCCTACTGGATATGCTACTGTTATAGGATGGGGACATACTAAATATGGTAATAAAAGTTTTATGTGATAATATTCGATATTGTTTTCTTAAATACCATATGATAAATTCTATGTGTGATGCGCTTTGAGCACTTCATTTTCTAGTAAAGTTGTATACAAATTAATACATTTTAATGCATAGGAGTATAACAGGCTCAGTACTCCACACCCTTTAAATAATTCATTTTTTTTTTGTGAATCTTCATTTAAAATTCCTTAGATCACAGTAGTAAACTTGAAGCTGTGAAAGCACTTTGTAAAAGCAAAAGCAATCATTTTATGCAGGTTTGCTTAAAGCTGTATATAGAAAAAAAATTTCAGCTCCTAATTTATAGTTGTTTGGTGTTGAAAAAATAGTAACTCGGAGGAATGAACGATTGCTCTGAAAAGTTAACCTCTTTGACACTTTTAAACCCTTTAAATGTTTATGATGCACTTTGAATCGCCTATAAACGATGTACTGTAAACCATGTTTCAACCAACGAGCAGTACATCAAACAAATCCCGAAAACGCTCACGTAAAACACTTTCAAATATATACTTCCGACTAATAACTTTTCAACGATTGACTTTACGTCAAGTTGTCTAATCTCAAATTACCTTATTTTAAATTAAATCCTTATATTATTTACTCAGTACATAATTTTTACAGATGGTGTTAACTCAGATAAATTGAGGCAAGTCGTTGTACCTATAATTGATCGGGATATGTGCAACGAAGCCTACGATGATGATCCTTTTGATGGTGTTGACGATATTACAGAAGAGATGATATGTGCTGGAATAACGGGGAGAGACGCTTGTCAGGTGAATAGAAGCCGCCTATTTTATTTTCCTGATATGTTTCGTAAAACGCATGGTGAAAATTGTATTACAAATTACATCCTTTGTTAAGTTATAAGAACGTGGTCCTTGACCACTGGTGGTCCCCGAGAAGGTTCAAAATGGTCCATGGAGCTATTATTCAATCTCATAGATGTTTTTATTTGGTATTTACCTAAAACAAACGTTTTTATACACATATTCTATACAAAAAATTTAAATAATGATCAAAATGTATTCTCTAATATTATACATTTAAGCAACATTTAAAAAAAATTAATGCGTTTTTAATTTTTTTTGTTATAAAGCCATAATAACTCTACTGATATATTTTATGGATTAAAAGTCTATATTTGGAAAGAAATATTCTTCCAGCTTTGAAGGAGCAATTACATTTATTTTTAGCCTCGTTTACTAGTAGTTCTGGGAACAGTAGTAATTGCGACCAAAAAAAATTATAATTAAAAAACATACACATCGATTTTAATGACTTCAAGCAACATTCATGCCAAATTAAAAAAAAAATCGATCCATTCGTTTGGTCGTAACAAACAAACAAATTTACAAACAAACAGACGAAATTCGAAAAATCGAGTTAAAACAGGGATATAAATGTACTCGGTCAATAAATTTGCTGCTGCAATCAAAATTATCAAAGTTGATGAGACAGATGCAAGCTCAAAAACACTGATTATTTTGAAGTAAGACAGAAAAAATAAGTTTACTGATCTAAAAAATTACTGAATTAAAAATTAAAACAATTTTAGTTAAATACAAAAGATTTTATATGTGATAGTTCTCTTAACAAAATAAATTCTTTATTTAGTATCTGATTTGTATTTAGTCAATTATATTTTTCCTAAATTTTATTTAGTGTTAATAAAAAGTAACTGTTCGTGCTTTGCCGAATTTTCGACTCAGTGGTCCATAGATATATAAAGATTGGAAACAGCTGACCTAGAACAATGAATAATGATTTTATGTGGTACTGAAAAATTCCTAAAATTACATAAAAACGTTTTTAATCAATTTTAATACCTTCAAATTAAATTTTAAGTTTATGTATATTAAATTTTATTTAAAAATAGTATATTTAAATATATTTGAGTATGGTATTACACAAATCAGTACTTGAAAAATATATTCTAAATAATAGAGCAAAAAAAAAGATTTATAGAACTAATTGTAATTTTTAGAACTATATATTTTCTTTCAAAACAATATTAGAGGTTATGGTAGTTTTAACTATTTTATTGAGGTTTAATTATTTTTTGTACATTTTAGAATGATTCAGGTGGACCCCTCTTTCAAACAGATAGCAAAGGTACATCGACTCTCATTGGCGTTGTATCTCATGGTCATGGTTGTGGAGAAAGGTTCTTTCCTGGAGTGTACACGAAGATCTCTATGTTTGAAAAATGGATGACTAAAGCTATGTCCGAATAATTTAACTCGAATTAGCATATACAAAACTGTATTTATTTACATTTTTATTACGAATGTAAACAAACTATGTGACCCTATAGCAACAAATTTAACAGACTCCAAGTATTTTATTTAAAGACTCCCTATGCTTTTGAAATTATATATGAATTTTATCTGCATTCATTTTGTTTTTCTAGAATTTAAAGACTTAATAAATTTATTTGGGAAAAACATGTATTTGAATTTTCTTTCTAAGTGTCAATGTGAAAAAAATTAATTACTGAAATTTTCATATTAATAATAATCTAATTATATATTTGCAACTATGTTAGTTGTTTAAAAAAAATCTTAAATTTTGGTTTAAAATAAAAATCCCATATATGAAATCTGTATGTCATTACTACTTGATATGCCATCTCCGTATTTATACAAATCTATATTTCTTAAATTAAAACAATATAATTCTTGAATATATTAAAAATTTAATGTAAATACAAATACAAATACAAATACAAATATTGACGACCAACAACAGGCTCAAGGCCCAACAAGGTTGGTCCATCTAGTACCTCTTAACTATCCCCCAATGCATATCTAACTTCTTCTTAAAATCCGTTACTCCTTTACAATTAACAATATTCACTGGCAAATTGTTCCATTTGTCTATTACCCTATTATAGAAATAGTGTTTTCTCCCTTCCCGATTAAAATGGGATTTGTTTAACTTAAATCAGATTACATCATCAAAACCTTTTTTTTCTTCATGAAAACGATTTTTTTTTTTTTTTTAATTCTATTCCCACCCTCATTTGCCTAAACATTCACACCTTCCACAATCTCAGTACTGAAATAGCTCATGATATAAATACCATATAATATTCAAAAAATGCAGTAGAATTCCAATTATCCGAATCAATTGAGATCAGAGCCCATCCGGGTAATCGAATATCCGGATAATTGGATAATTTAAAAAAAAAATTCTTTAAAAAAAAATTAATTTGGTTTTAGTATGTAATGTTTAAAATGTGGCTTTTGCTGATTTTTTTTTCTCAAAGCAATCCCGAACCGGATAATTGGTGATCCCCTTTATTTTATGGAATTCGAATACTGGAGTTCGGATAATTGGAATTCTACTGTATATAATATGCATGCTCTTGAATTATAGTGCGTACTTAAAGAAAGATTACTTATTAAATCTTTATAAAGTTATGAGAAAAATTTATATAAAAAATTCTTCTCGAAGTGACGCTTTGACGTACTTAAATGATTGATTATAAGTTATCTCAAAAAGTATAAATCACCTGTCTTCAACACATCAGAAATTATCATAAATATAATTTACCTTGAGTTTTACAATTCAAGCAACTTATTAAGCAAGATGCGAACTATATCTCAAAAAGATAAAACTAAGCCCCTAAAAATTTATCTCACAAGCTTTTCCTGGTGCTTCAAGACTTCAACAACATGTTCAGTGCCCTGTCCTTTGCTCTTTTACGTACGTATTTTTAAATTCAATTAACCATAACACATTGGAATTTCCATTTATTTTTTTATTCTAATGACAAAAAACTAGTGCGTAATTGGTGATATTTCACTCTTTTTAATTTAACTTAAGACACATTGTTATTTGGAATTAATAAAAATATTAACAATATAAAATAAACATATTAACAAAAGTATGTTAAATATATGTAAAATTGTTAAATTTAATATATCTAAAAAGAATATTGTGAAACAAAAACATCTTTGGTTTATTACATCTATCGATAAAGAAGCTAGGCCAAAAGGAAGTTAATTCATTTCCTTGAGTTATATTGAATCCTACAGATCCTATTCATGTCAAGAGAGGTCACAAAGGATGTTAAAAACTTTTCGCGGTCACTTGTTCGAAAAAGTTCTTCATTAACATATTCGACTGCGAGCAATTTTTATTATTTATAAAACCCAATACAACTTTCAACGTACATTATTAATTTATATTTCCCCGCATATTTTAGTAATAAATTTAATTACAAGTATTTTTATTTTAGCTTCTTCTAAGTTTGCTTTATTTAACATTTTCAACGGTTGTTTAGAATGTTAAATATTGGGATACTTTAGAGATAAAAAATGTGTTTTATTATTTATGATCACTTTGTTTTAGTTGTAAGATTTTATTACATTTGCTTTATTGTCTTGCTTTCATCAGATTAAATAACTATAAATTAATAATGTTTGCGTCGGTTTAAAAGGTCCAAAAGAGTTTTTCAATCTATAAAATTTACATTTTACCTGTAATCGAATCTCATTTCAAAGTAATACTTGAAAACATCATTATTATCGGGAACTTTAAAATGAGCTTCTCAAAATTTGTTTAAAATCTTTTCATTTCCAATTTTTAATTTTTCCATCCATTTTTCCATATTTAAACACAAATATTAATTGAATAACACAGTGAGCTTTAAATTTATTAGCTGTAATAAGCATAACAATTTAAAAATTATACTGAAATATTTTAAAATAAGAAAAATGCGTATTTACATACAATCTCACTTCATTTTAGTGATGTATAATCAAAATAATACTTTTATTAATCATGTAAAAATATTTCAATTATATCACATATAATCAAAAAAATTATCTTAAAGATAATGCAATAACAACCTAATGACGATTTCAACATTTGTTTTATCAGGAAATTTTATCTGATTTAATGCTATTGATAAATCACCGTAAATGCATCATTAAAAACAGACGAATCTGCTTATTCCATTGATTGTATTAAATATTAACTGGTTTAACCATTAATTAATATTTATTCGCTAACAGTATAATTTACATAATAACTTTTTCAAAAAATGTCAGTAATCTTCATTGTTTTAACTACAGCTTTATGTTTACCTTTTATTTAAATGTAAACTTTATTCAATCATAAATACAATTAAATTTAACTTGTTAAAATTAATACGTCAGAAATATATTATTGTTAGGGATAAAAACAGATTAAAAACTGAAAAATGCAACATCTAATAATTTGAATAGGGTCTAAAAGAGTTTAATAATGTTCAGGAGATAATTAATTATACATCTTTTTAAATTATCTGTGTACTCAAGGTTGTAAAAAAATATTTGCTGCTAATTAAGTGTTAAA
Source organism: Troglohyphantes excavatus (assembly GCA_963932185.1). Classification (NCBI taxonomy): domain Eukaryota; kingdom Metazoa; phylum Arthropoda; class Arachnida; order Araneae; family Linyphiidae; genus Troglohyphantes; species Troglohyphantes excavatus. The sequence continues at coordinate 37,498,596 of OZ010672.1, forward strand.
AAACCTATTGTGTTATTTTTAAAAAATGAAAAATACAAAATAAAGTGCTTAAAATAGAAACTACAACTAAATTTATTTATAGTATTTAAAAAAAACAAAAGATACAAAGCACAAGTCATAGTTTTGTGATTAGTAACATTTCTTATCGCAACTTCTTACTCACAAACTTTGTTTAGTTGTCTTTACTTCGTTATCTCAAGTATTTTAGCAATCTATATAAAGAAAAATAGTCACTAATTGTCATCCCCAACCTTGACTCATTTTAAGTTGAAAAGCCAATTGAAAGTGATTATCAAATAAATACAAAAGATAAGTATAGAGCGGTGAATTCCTATTATCAACCTTAATCTGATTGCCCTGAACACTGAATACTATATATTTTATGAAAACATTAAACCAAGAAATTGTACACTGTTAAAAGTAGGTATTCAAAAATAAGTAAAATGTACCCATTTTTGAATACATTCGATGCTCATCATATCTCCGAATACATAAGTTTCAATTTTGAAAAAGACATGTACTTAAAAATAAGTACAATGGGTAAAAATGAATAAAAAGAGCATATGCTAGCCGACACAGACTGGCCTTCATAAATCACTTTCAATAAATATAAGTGAATTACAACCAAGACTTACCGGGAATCGAACCCAGATCTGCAGGCGACTGTGTCCAGAGCATTATTCGTTAAGCTACCAGGGTGACGTGGAGAAGTTATATATAGAAGTAATGTTAAAAAGATGTTCCAAAAGAATGGGAAGTAATATAATTGAATTGTAATAATTCAGTTTCCATTTAAGCAATTGAAATCAAGTAATGTGGAAAACCATCTTCTGAACAAATATTTTAAGTTTGTCAAGTCGCTTTGTTAAGATGGCTTGAACAGAAGCTGATATTAGCAATATTAAACCACACTGTTTATTTTTGCGAAAGTACGATTACTTAAATTTGAGTACGTCATCACTCCTTTACGATGCAATTGTACTCAAAGAATAACGAGTACGTTCATATACTCATTTTTAAACACCTTTTTTTTACATTGTACTCTAGCATAATTCTAACTTAAAGTATTAAGGCTGAAAACACGTGACCTTTTATAACTATTCAACGTTAGGCATCATAACAGACCTAGTTACAATTTGACCTTAATTCAGACCAGATTAGACTGAAAATCGCCACTTTTAATACCTTTTACCGCCTTGGTTAAAGGCCAAGATTTTATATTTGTTGACATTTTGACGACAGCATTAAATTATTAAATTAATAATGTTTAATACTCTATATCTTAAATTTTAAACAATGTGCAGAATTTTTTAGTTCTCAGCATATATTTAACCTGTTTGCGAATTTCGGAACTTTCATGGGGGCAGGTGTGATAGTTCCTTTTGGTGATAATTATCGCTGAGTTGGCGCAAGTACCATGCACTAAAAACTATTTTATTTGGACTATTGTAATTTTAGTGTTCGCAATAGCATTCCTAAACAAGGCGTTATGCTCTGACACAGAAATATTTGATAAAATCGTCGGAGGAAGAAAAGCTACACTGAATGAGTATCCTTTCCAAGTAAGTAACTTGCTCAATAATTCTTATCAAAATTACTATTTTTTAACCATATTTTCCCATTAGAATTTATTCAAGAATTACAAAGTTAAATTACAATACAATTATTGAATTTATCATATGACTGAATTATGCAATATATATTAAAATAACCATGTGGCCCAATTTTTTTTATATTTTGAACTTGACTGAATATTGACATTCAATTTATTTACGGGTTAACCAAAAAGGTAAATACGAGCTTTATTTTACAAATTTCTTGAGAATATTGTTCTTCACTTTAATTCATATAATCTGTAATGATAATTATCTTCAATAAAAAAATCATGTAATATGCACATATTATACTAATTAATGATCTGAAATTTCTGTACACGCCTTTAAGAAAGAGAAAATTCGCAAATTTAACATGAAATATGTCCTTTTATGAATGAAGTAATTAAGTACTGTTTGAATTAATATTCATTTTATGAAATTATTAGGAAATATATTTTTAAAAAAGGGAGTGAAATACACATTTTGTGAAATTACCAATGAAAAAGTTAGGCATTTCGTAAAATCCCTAGTAGTTTCATAAAAAGCTTAAAAAATAATCTTTATATTCTTAATAACCTACTTTATAATTACATAGTTCTTATACTTCTATCAAAATTTGTATAAAAAATTCTAAGTTTCTAAAATATCTTAATATTTTATAATTATTTTATGTTTCTTAATTACTAACTTCTTTATTTCTTGAATTACTAACTTAATAAGGTCTTTATTAAATGATTTTTTTTTTAGAATGAAAACTTTTTACACATTTTTATGAAACGACTTGAAATTAACGTTCGTTTTAGTTGATGAATTTTTAATTCATTTGAATACTTGTTCTGCACTTTAACAAAAACTACGTGAGATTATAATTTATTCAAATTTCAAATATCTAAATTTTAATTAATTTGGAAAATTATTCATAAAGTGTTCTGTTAGCATTATAATTCCTTCAAATTATAAATAATTTAATAATAATTTCAAAGTTCCTAATAAAATTGCATAAAACGTTTTCTTAACTAATAATAAAAGTACTGAAACCTTGTTTTTCAAAGGCTTCTCTTCTGAAACGAGGCAAGTTCGGGTATTTTCACACATGTGGTGCTGCACTTGTTGCACAAAATTGGCTTGTAACAGCTGCGCATTGCATTAAAAGGTGAGTGAATGAAATAATCGCCATGTAAGTTATAATCTTCGAGCATGGATCATGTGTAGTAGAGGAGTCATGATGTCACTCTCACTAACATCAAAGTGAAGCCAACATGTCTGACTCCTGTCACGTGGTTAACTACGTCATTCCATTCATGATTTTTTTCCTAATTAATTCATAAAAATATCCTGTATCCACGGCGAATCATACTGAGCGCACTACAATTACACATTGAAATTTTTTCCAATTCACAAGTCAATCGCGAGTGTTTTTTCATTTATAATTTTGAAGAGACGTCACGTAACATGAGCCCCTTCCGCTCTGAGATGCTGGCTTCAAGATTCTGACGTCATGCTCTCCCTACTACAGTACATTCATGCTCGAAGGTCACACTGCTTTTAATCAAATTTAAAGAACAGAATATAATGTATCACTATCCAGATTTCTAAACTTGAAGGATGAAGTTATGCTATAATCTATTATTTGTATGAATTCGTTGTTAAGTTTTCAAATTTTAAATACAAATTGCAATGATAAACTGCGTTTCATAAGTCAGTTGTATTTCCGATTTATGAAAACAAAAGAGTTTTTATAAATTTCCAAATAATAGGAAGCTTAAATAAATCACATAATATCATTTAATTTTCTGTTATCTTCATTTTTTGTTATATTTCTGTTACCTTCAATAAATTAAGTATTGCTTGAATAAATATACATTTTATTAAATGATTTGGAAAATATACTTTTAAAAGAGGAGTGAAATATACATTTCGTGAAATAACCAATGAAAAACTTAGACATTTCGTAAAATCACTAGTAGTTTCACTACTACCTAATTAGATAGTTCTTTAACATTTATCATATTACTACGAGATAATATAATAGATGAATGGACCTTATATATGGTCATTGTTGGTTATTTATACTTACATTAAAGCTTATACAATACAAAATCACAATTTTTTGTATAATTTTTTTTTCAGCAACACAACTAATGATTACAAAATAATGCTGGGTAGTAATTCATTGAAGAATGTATCTGTGGAAAACATTTATTCTGTAAGTATCGTGGCGCTTAATCTTGCAACATTTTTACAGTATCGGCTAGTGATTTGTCCCGGATAGCGTCACTTTTTTGGGTCCCTTGTTTTAAAAACTGTTTATACATAATTTAAGCGGAAAATTGTCACATGTTATTTAAATTAATGTATTACTAGTTAAGACAACTTTTATTTAACGTTTTCCCTTGTTTTCTTTATACATTATCTTTTATTGTCACTTAACTTTTTGGTTCATTCTTTCTTTTGTTATCTAATATTTATTCTTTTAATTTTCAATTAATTACTTAAATTCGGGTTAATTTTTAATTTTAGTTTTGTTTGCATATTTACATGAAAGCTCATATTTTTTTTATCTTAGTTTACCTATATTTAAATTCAAGAATAACTCCATCATACTTGAATTCTATAGAAATTATGACTTTTCTTACTCAAAACAGCCACTGCACTGTTTATCATCAAATCTTATTAAATTTATACTTCAGTCCTTAAATTTCACTTTAAACGTCGTGAATTTTTATACAATTCGATTTTGTTTCTTCATATGTTACATTTATTTCAGGTAACGAAAATTATCGTGAAGAAAGGATATGATTACCATAATTTCAATAATGACATAGCATTACTTGAAATATCCCCATCAGCGAAAAACTTTAATGAAAATGACATACAAATTTCTGACTCTCCTCCTGACGTTAATATCACAGCTACTGTCATTGGTTGGGGAGCCACAAGTGATGGTGAATTAAATTTCAATTATTTTTTTATATTTCGCTCATATATTCAAATTTTATTAATATAAGCAATCATTAATGCTATGTGAAAACTATGTATTCACTCTTTCAATCGACGTTTATTTTGCATGTGTTTATCATAAAACTCATATATTTAAATTTTTCTTATCGCTCTCACTTTTATCAAAAAAAAATTCAAACTAAAAAATATCCTAATAGTCTTATTAATTAAAATAAAGTTCTTAAAGATAGTTAAACTAAAAATGGGTTCTTACAACTCTCTTCTGTTGAAATTGTAAGTAAGGGTTCAACCCATAGATATAAACATTGTTTTATTTTCTATTTACAGTACAGAATGTTAAAAAACAATTAGATACTACACTGTAAAAAATTGGTACTCAAAAATAAGTCAAATGTACTTGTTTTTGAGCATATTCGATGCGTATCGTAGCTCCGAATTTCATAAGGTTCAATTTTGAAAAAGACATGCTCTCAAAAATAAGTACAACAGGTAAAAATTAATAAAAACAGCAGATGCTAGACTACATAGGCTGCCTTCATAAATCACTTTCAATAAATATCGACAATTACAACTAATATTTACTGGGAATCGAACCCATGTCCTCAAGCATCGTAGTCCAATGCATTATCCGCTGTATTACAAAGGCGGCGTGAATAAGTTATAAATAGAAGAAATGTTTTTTAAAAAAAGGTTTGCCGAAAGAATGGGATGGGATGTAAGATAATTGAGTTGTAAAAACTCAGTTTCCATTTAATTTCTAATTGATGTCGATTGCTTAAATCGACATCAAATAATGTGGAAAACCATCTTCTGAACACCTATTTTAAGTTTGCCAGGGCGTTTTGTTAAGATGGTTTGAACAGGAGCTGATATTACGAATATTAAATCACACAGCTCATTTTTGAGAAAGTACGTTTACTGAAATTTGAGTACGCCATCGCTCATTTACAATGCAATTATACTCAAAGAAAAATTAGTAGGTTCAGGTACTCATTTTTAAGTACAATTTTTTTTTACAGTGTATGACGTAAATTTAGTTCTAATCTTGATTAATCTTAGTTCATAACATTAAGAAGTAATCTTTCCAACGCCATTGCAGGAGGTTCAGTATCAGTCGACCTACAGTCAGCGGAAGTTGTTGTAATACCTCATGATGACTGTCTGGACTATTACAGCTATATAACGGATTCCATGATGTGTGCTGGTTACCCAGACGGGGAAATTGATGCTTGCCAGGTAATTAATTGGAAAATTGATCTACCTGTTTCAAAACATTTATTGTCAAAAAAATTATTTTGAGAAAGATTCTGTTTTGAAAACTCTATTTATAAAGAGAAACTTAAAGTTGGGATTAGTTATAAACTTTATTTAGTAAAATTGTATAATTTTCCCTAAGTAAGAATATAACTACGTTTTCTGTACCTCGTAAGTAAATAGAATCCTATATTTTTACGTAAATACGTTTTTAAAATCGGTCTATGTACAAGGGAAGGGACATTGGCAATAACTTGCGTGACATAATAAGTTTTTATATTTCAAAGCACCGTAACTCCAGGGGTAATAAGCCTATAGGTTTTAATAAATTTTAATTGTGTAGAGGAAGATATACCGCATCGACCAGGTTGGTCATTAATACACTTCTTCCTCTGACCTTTGTAAAGCGTAGGGGAGAATGAGTCAAATTTCGGGCATAGTCTAACATGTTTAACTGCTGTAGCTTTAGTTCTAACCGACAGGTTGTGTCGAGGACGCACTTAAATTAAAGATAACGACAAATTATACAATTCCATTTGGCTAGTTCACAGTTTAAACCATTTGCGTGGAAATTGCCGATGAGTGGAAAATGTGACGATTTCTCAACTACTTCTTTATGACGCCAAAATATCACTATAAAGTTCAATTACAGCATAGAAAATTTAAACATTTTAAAAGAACAGTTCAAGACGAACAAAATGATTCCAAAAAGTGCAAAGATATGAGGAGCGCCGAATTAAAAACAAAGATGTCAGCCCGATCGTAAATCGCGGAAAATCGCCAATCGAAAACGTTTGGGATATGCATGTATTTCTATGGATCTCCGGATTTTCAAGCATTAAAATAAAAGGAATATTTTTTTTGGAAATATTAAAAAAAATTGCAAAAACATCTTTTTTTGGTAAAAATTTAATGTTTATTCCATTTTTTTTATACATTTTGACATGTTTTGTTCTGATGCACGCTTCTCATATCTACAGCAAACCGAAGGCGTATGAAAGAGCAGACCGAGCAGAGGGCATACAAATTATTCACGAACCTTACGTGCAATGGAGGCTGTGCCTATCCGATTTTTTTTTTTACTGGACATTATTGCATATTTTTATTCAACGCAACTTGCTCATTTCAGTGCCATAAGACTTGAATATATTTATTAATTTTTCAGGGTGATTCTGGGGGACCACTTATTCAAAAGCGTGCAGGTGTAGTTTATCTCATAGGCATTGTATCTTGGGGTATTGGATGTGCAGAGCCAGATCATCCTGGAGTTTACACAGACGTAGCAAAGTTCAATGCATGGATTCTCCATTATGTATTCCCAAATGTATAAACATACCTGGACTGCATTTTCTGTATTATAACTTAATGTACATAATTTCGCTTTTCAGGATTTATTCTTTGAAAAGATATGTAACATTTTAAAAATGATTCATATATTCATACTACATTAAAATAATTAGAAACTTCATTTCATACTACTATGGTGGTACGCCGAGACAACTGTGTATATTTTGTCTAGTGAAAATTTAATTTTTAATATGCTCTGCCCCAAGAAAGACCATTGTTTAAATAAGTAAATTGGACTGTCATTTAAATTGCGGAAAACAATGAACTTATTGAAACGATTGAGAAAACAATGAAATTATTTAAGGTTCAGTGAAACAAATAAAAAGTTCTAATTTAAAATAATTTAAAAAAATAATAGGTAACATTTTATTTATATTTCTAAAAATCAAAGATAATGTAGTGGTTATTTATTTGCATTGGATATCATAATCCTCAAGGTCCAATAAGCTCATTTTGCAACTTTCACAATGAAAAGTTCAATAAACAAGTTAAAGACGATCTAGGCATCTTTTAGAAGAGACAGGAAGTATAAGATTAATATTTATTTGTAAGGCGAAAGTTGAGGAAACCTAAGGCATGATTTTAAGAGGAAAATCTATTTTGCTCTCGACGAAAATGTCAAGGAAAACCTTGAAACTTAAGAATTTTTCAATGGGCACAAGAGAAAAAGTAGCTGTTTTTCAGTTTGCCTCAATCAAAATTATCATGTGATTGAATATATTACTTTGCCGTTGAAAATAAAATTTTACAAATGAAAACTTATATTATATACTTTGTCGTTGAAAATAAAATTTTACAAATGAAAACTTATGTGATAAAAGTACAACTTCTAAAAATATGCTATAATAATAAAAATATGCTTCAATTATGATTTATTATCATTTCAGTTGCTATAAAAGCGCTAATATATATATTACAATTAAGTTATTTTTATTAATATTTTTTTTTTTTTTTGCAATTAAGTTATCTATCCGAACCTCAGAGCTAGACGAGTCTAAGTCACATTTGGGCAACTTTACAGGCGAGGGAAAAAACTTAATCCTACTTTCAACTAAAGCTTTGGACTTTGGTTTTTATAGCTCTCGTTAAATGCTTTAAAAAATATTTTAGTGAATTTTGATTGAATGATTCGAAAGTATCGAAGTTCGATACTTTCGTACTTTGAATTTAATTGTATGGTTGTATGGTTAATAAACGAATTTTTAAGACACAATCTGCAATAAAACAAAAATCGCCAAATTTGGACTTAGGCTCGCCTGTCCACAATGTACAGACATGTCAGCATTATTTTACAATATAAATAATATAATCGTTAATTTTAAAATTAAACAATACCAATCGAAGATGTGGGTGCTGGAACCAGAAATTTTCGCTTTTTTCTGATTTACACTTTTTCAATTATTTCTATAAAGTAAAAAAATCCTCTATCGATTTGTGCAAGAACCATACAGCTGTAAGCAATGGCTATAGAGATATAAGGGAAAGGAGCTGTACTCTTGTATTACACGATGCAAGTAAAGTACAGTGTTTTTCGTCCTTCCTGAACAATTTTGAAAACTGGAGTTGTCTGATTCTTACATTTATGTCTTTAATTATTCAAAACAATTTCGATCGAATTGCAGGAAACAATAAAATTTATCTGTTTCAGTAAACCATATTAAACCATTATAATTTAAATATTTTTTTTTTAAATATGTAAAATTTTATGAAATTTTGTATAATCACTTATTCATTATTAAATTTATAAAAAAAAACATTATATGTTATTTCTTTTATAATTTTCACTACCAAAAATATCCGTTCTTCGTACTTGATTAATTAAAATGTTGCCCCATAGAAATGAGTACATGCCCTGATTAAATGAAAAATAAACGCAATAAGAGCAAAAATAAAATGTTTCATACTTTCGTTTTTCTTGGAAAACACTAGAATTTAAAAAAAAAAAAAACTGTTGGATGGACGACAATAAGTCATGCTCGAACAAACATACAAAAAATTGTGAAAATGAATGAGAAGTAAATACACTCTTAAAAAATAGGTACGTGACAATAAGTCAAACTTACTGATATTTGATTGCATTCGATGCTTATAGCTCCGAATACACGAGTTTCAATTTTGGAAAACACATATACTCAAAAATTAGTAAATTGAGTAAAAATTAGTATATGCTAGCTTACATAGTTTGCTTCATCAAATTTTACAAACTTGTCATTGATATTATAATACAACATAAATTATTTTAAATCAATACGCATACAGAAATATGAAACACATCCACAATCGCAAGAAAGTCTTACCGAGAATCGAACCTATACCGCAGTCCCTACACCCCTTATCCGTTATACTACCAGTCGACGTTAAGAAGCTATAATCAGACGAAATGTCAAAAAAGGTGAGTCAAAAGAATGTGACGTAAGATAATTGAGTTGTAATACCTCAGTTTCTATTTAACTTATCAACATCAAATAAAAAATCCTTCATCTTAACTACTATTTTAAGTTTGTCAAGATTCATTAAGAGTGCTTGAACAGAAGCTGAGATTAGTTATATTTAATCACATCTAGTTTTTTGAGAACGTACAGTTACTTGCATTCGAGTATGTCAGACGCTCGTTTGCGATGCAAATATATTTAAAGAAAAATTAGCATGTTCACATTCTTATTTTTAAGTATCTACTTTTTTTTACAGTATAATAAATTCACAACTCTCAGTTCCTTTTGATCTTATAGACACAAAATAAAGTGGAAAACCTTTTTCTGAACTACTTTTTTTAAGCTAGTTAAGTTTCATTAAGATCGATACAACAAATGCTGAGATTAGCGATAACAAATTTTTAATTTTACGATAGTTGACAGTTGGAAAAATACACGGAGAAAACTTTTTAGTTTTATTACAACTCATTTTTGTGTTTAAAATATGGATAAAAAGTCGTTATTAAAACCTTCTACAGAAATTATGCTTTTAACAAGAGTTATAAAAATCGGATCAATAGTTACCGAGATTAGCGCAGGAAAATAAAGACCCTATGTAAATTTATTAATATAGATTAAAGAGATTTGTCCAAAAGTTAAAGAGTCGAATGTGTAGTAAATTCAATTTCCCCTTTTGGTTCCCTTTTTTCATCCCCTTTTGGATTCTGAAATAAGACTTGGTTTCGGACATCTCTGATCTGAGAGGCGAAATGGTTATTATACTATTCTGGGGAGTGGTTGATTGGTTGGATAAAAAGTCGTTATTAAAACCTTCTACAGAAATTATGCTTTTAACAAGAGTTATAAAAATCGGATCAATAGTTACCGAGATTAGCGCAGGAAAATAAAGACCATATGTAAATTTATTAGTATAGATTAAAGAGATTTGTTAAAAAGTTAAAGAGTCGAATGTGTAGTAAATTCAATTTCCCCTTTTGGTTCCCTTTTTTCATCCCCTTTTGGATTCTGAAATAAGACTTGGTTTCGGACATCTCTGATCTGAGAGGCGAAATGGTTATTATACTATTCTGGGGAGTGGTTGATTGGTTGGTTTGGTTTAGTTTAGTTAATTAGCGTCGCACTAGAGCTGCACAATGGGCTATTGGCGACGGTTCGCGGTCTATCTCGAAGGAAAGACCCGGAAACACATACACTTTCACACACACATTCATACCTGCACCTCGTTATTTTAGAACCATGGTCAGATGACGAGGAAACACCTGAACTGGCACCCAACGCCTTCAATAGACGTCGGGACTTTGGACCCCGATCAGATTTATCGTGCACGAGCCCCGTATACACGCCGTTAATTTTTGCGGATATTCTGGACGACTTTTCTAGTATTTTGTAGCGAAGCTGGCAACCCTCCGATCACAAGAGCACTACTTTTACATTTCTTTGTCAAGAACATGACCTGGCATCGAACCGGGAACCTTCGTATTCCTAGCTGACGTCTTTAACCGCTCGGCCACGGAGGCCCGGGGAGTGGTTGTAAGAAATATGTTGAGATGTTCGATATTTGATTTATGACTTGCTAGATTGCAAAGCTTGCCTGATGTTGGTCCGCTAGCAGATACTGAGCTCGTAATAAAAAAAAATTTGAATTAGAGCCCCATTGGTGAATAGAAATCTGCTGTAGTCCAAATTTCTTCATGTTGGAAGTATAATGAAAAATTAAAAAATTGTATGCCAACTCGGGTACTGTCCTTCTGCCTGTCCATGGTTCAATGAGGCAGTATATCTGAGTATTTCCTTCGACTTTTATACCGAGCCATTGCCATCAATATTGAATTGATGTAGGTAGTAGTGCCTATTTGGCGTAGCTCCGGTTAATCAAATACAAAACGCTTACAAAAGCCCGTTGTGCAGCGCTAATTTAGTATCAATCAGATCACAATCCTCCACGTAAGACTCTGGAGTGATATATTCAATAAAACTTATGGGGCTTTAATCGAGTAATATATATAATTTCCCAATATATTTCGGGCCTCCATGGCCGATCGGTTAAAGGCGTCAGCTGGGAATGCGAAGATTCCTGGTTCGATCCTAGACGATGGATATGACAAAGAAAAGTAGTGATCTTGTGATAGGAGGGTTGCCAGCTTCGCTACAAAATACTAGAAAAGTCGTCCAGAACATCCGCAAAAATTAACGGCGTGTATACGGGACTGGTGCACGATAAATGTGATCCGGGTCCAAAGTCCCGATGTCTATTGAAGGCGTTCCTCGCCTCTCGCAGTTCAGGTGTTTCCTCGTCATCTGACCATGGTTCTAAAATAACGAGGTGCATGTATGAATGTGTGTGTGAATGTGCATGTGTTCCCGGGTCTTTCCTTCAAAATATAATCGAGGAGTCCGTATCTCCGAGGTACACCGTCGTCGGCTAGCAACTAGAGAGTTGCGAGTTCGAATATGGTTGATACAATACTTGATAAAAATATTAAACTGCGGTGAACTTGTAATCAGTTTGGTTTTTGGTTTGGTTTTTGTTAATTAAGGTCGCACTAGAGCTGCACAGTGGGTTATTGGCGACGGTTGGGGGTCCATCTCGAATTAAAGACCCGGGAACACATACACATTACACACACATTCATACATGCACCTCGTTATTTTAGAACCATGGTCAGATGACGAGAAACACCTGAACTGGCACCCAACGCTTTCAATATACGTCGGGACTTGGGACCCCGATCAAATTTATCGTGCACCAGTCCCGTATACACGCCGTTAATATTTGCGGATGTACTGGACGACTTTTCTAGTATTTTGTAGATAAGCTAGCAACCCTCCGATCATAAGATCACTACATTTTACTTTTCTTTGGCAAGTCAATCGCCTGGCATTGAACCACGAATCTTCGTATTCCCAGCTGACGCCTTTAACCGCTCTGCCACGGTGGCCTGAACTTGTGATCAGAGGGTTACCTGATTCGCTGCTATGTAACGCCCATTGAGGTTGCGTCGGGTGCCATCTCAGTCCTGTTGTCCTCGTCATCTGACCATGGTTCAAAATTACGAAGCATTTATCCCAGGTCTTTCCTTCGAGATACGCCCGAACCGTCGCCAATTTCCCAATGTGCAGCTCAAGTGTGACATTAATTAACCAAACCAACGAACGAACCTAATTTAAAATCAAACATATCTATATTGACGTCATGAAATAATAGCAATATAAGTCCACAAAAAAAAATTAGAAGTCCAACAACAAATCGAATTATTGAAGCACTTTCCGTATTTATTATTTTAGTTAGTTGAAAATAACTTGAGGGAGAATAACTTTGGGTCAGGTTTACTGTACGGTCACCCTTGGCGCGATTTTTCCACATTTGGCGATAATTTTTTTTAAATGGCAACCCCCCATCCGAAACGAAAAGGAATTGCAGCAACCCTATTGGACAACAGTCGCCAAAATGGCGACTTTTGGCGAGATTTTGAAAAAGTCGCCAAGGGTGACCGTACAGTAAACCTTTACCATAACTTTTATTTGGAGATATGGCATGACATTGTGTCATCTGATTAAGTTTTTCATACTTTTCTACAATTTATAATGATACTGAAAAAAGAAAACGCATGAGGTTAATTACCGGTATATTATAGTAAAATTTTGCTCTGTTGTGAAAATTAGTGAAATATTCTGCACGTGATTAGCATTGCACTGATTAGAAAAGTTCGTGTTCTGTGTTTGTACGAATACTTCTTTTAAGTATGTATATTTTAATATTTGTATTGAAATATAACTAGCCAAATATTTTTATTCGTAGGTTTTACTTTGTCCTTTTCTTTTCAGATAGTGTTTTTTTTATGTATAATATAAATTTATTAATTATTTGTTTTACGTTTGACACTTTATATTTTTCTTGGTTTTGCATCGCATACCATACTCAAAATAGAAACGTTTAAAACTTCTATTTTTTTTAAGTTACAAATTGACGGTTTTGTCTACTTAATCGAATATCTTAAGTTATGGGGATATTGAAAATTGTAGAAATTTTTTCATATGATAAAAGTACATTTGTATTGTTGACTAAGAAGTTAACAAACCCTAACACTGGATTTTTAATTTCCATTTCTGTTTTTTATCAAGTATACTTGACCAAAAACTTGTGCATCTTTCAGAAATTTGTATAAATGTGTTTTCAAGAGTCCTGGTTTGGCTGGTACTGTCCATGTTTCGAAAGCATATGCTAGTATCCTAGCTCCATTGTCACTATCGATGTTTCTTGATAATCGTTTTGCAATGCTGTCTGAAACCATTCTACCTGAAGATGCATTTTCATAGCATGTGCATATGATCAGAGTATACTGCTGATAATGCAGATTCAAAATTTGCTGCGGAATGTTCAATTCTTTAATATAAAATTAAACTTGTGTATTTATGATAAAACTAATAAACTTGTGGTTTTGTACTTTACTATACTTACTAGGTTAAAATGTACTCTACGGTTCTCCTGATTTTTCGCGAAATAGTTACCATTTTTGACATTTTTTTTTAGAAAAGACGCCAAGGAGGACCATTCAGTAGTACATTTTAACCCTTGTATATTATATTTTATCAATAATGATGACAGGTATTTTACTTATTTTATTATTTGCTTACTTTTGAAGAATATATAATCGTGTTTTATTCAAGTATTCTTCCCCTATTCTATTTCTCGAGCAAATTTGTATAAAACAACTTGCATTATATATCTAATTCAATTGTATTTCCTAAGGCATCTCGAAACATTATGTTTAAAAATTTCAATTAGATATTGGTTGTACGAAATTAGAAACTAGTTTCATTGTTGAAAATATATTCTTGCAATTACTATGTTCATATTTTAGGATTGCAAAATGTTTTTAAATTGATTAGAATGCCATCCTCGTGTTGGCATAGCCCCATAAAAAAAAATGTTTTGTCCTGAATGGATTTAGCAATTAGCTCAAAAATATTATTAAAAAACTATTGCATCATTAAAGTTACAGAAGACATTTTTTAAATATTTTTATTTTAATTATTTTAACCATCATTGACTTTTATTGCAATTTCTGTGCCTTGCCTAATTTAGTAACTTATATAAAACCTCAACAATAGAACATAGTTGTTTATTACTTTTTATTGTAATTTTTTTAAATACATTGATTTGATTTAATGTTATACTTGAAAACTTCACTTTTATTTTAGAAATATACATGTTTGTGAATGACATGTGAGAAGCCATTAGATTTATATGGGTACAAATCGCTCAAATTATCCATCCCTGCTGCATAATCCTTCTGGGCCAAGTAGCTATGGATCTGTAAACGGAAATTATACTTCGAATATTGAACCGTCCGTCATGGAAGGAGTTTCAGTTGAAGGAAAGATGTCAATGTCTCGAAGATTTTTTACACTGTTAACAATCTTTGATGTCCTGTTTACGTTTTTAATATGGATTATATGCACTGTTGTAAGTAATTTTTTGCTTTTGTTATTATTGCTCATTGGACTAACATGTTGAAGTAAATATTGCATGTAAAAAGAAAATTGGTGTTTAGACACCAGTCCTTTGAAGTAAACTTTTACATGATGGTTGGTATTTCAGCCAGAATCCCATGTTAAAACCAAATGCCTGCCTTCTAAAGATTAATCTGAACATGTTACTGTTGGAACACATCAGTATATATAAGAACAAAAAAGGATTTTGCTTTTTTTTATTGTAGTAAATCTAATAGTATTCCGATTGTAGAATCGGAATTTTGATTATTCCAATTTTTTCATTCTGAAAGCAGAAACCATAATTTTTTATTTTTTTTGCTTCTTTAAGGAGGTAAAACGGGTTAAAATTTTCTATGAAAATGCAACACAGATGCAATTTTCATAGAAAAATAACAAAGCAGGGTGGGCTGTATTTTAAAAATGTTTAGAATTAAAACAAACCTATAAACAAAACTAAAAGATTAATATACTAAATACAGGGATACATTTGATTTGTATCAAAGTTTGTCTCTCTCCTAAAAAATAATTCTTCATCCACGGCTGGGTTGTGGCTCAAGAATCATTATTTTATACTGTAATACAATATATTTTTAAGAGCACTTTTATGCTTGTGCATGGAATTTTTCTAAAAGAGTCGAAATTTAGGTATACCACAAATATTGTTGGGCGTTTTTATAAAAGAAAAATTGCCACTCATATTTACAAATCTAATCAGCTTAAACAATATTTTTATTTTTCAAATTAATTGTGATGGCATTTAAATGTTTAGAGAAAAATTTCTCTATACTTTATAGGATATGTCGTCTACATGTTAATTTTAAAACTACCCATTTCAGCAATAAGCCTACGACATAAACATCAATCAACACCACATTTACCAATTGACGACAATCATAATGCAATACCATTAGGCTTACCACGTACTAGCAACAATTGCATTGCTACTTTTAATCAACTAATTAATTAAAAAATCACATTGCTATTGATTATTTAATTGTGTCCAACTCGAGGCTGCTGCCACAGTGAATTTAAGAAAATGCTAAATTGTCGATTATTTGCCAAGCTGTTAGCCTGTTATGAACAAAAAGATATTTTATCCAATAAAAAGTTGCCAAGTGACAGACACAATTTGAGGTTTCCAATTGAGGGTGACTAAACAGTTAAGTTGCAGCCTTCCACATAATTAACAAAAAGCAATTGGTGTTTATTTTTTTTGCATAATTTTACATATCATTAAAATTTACTCATTTTTTCTTTTAATTATTATTTTAATGTATAATTTTCATCAATATTATAATCTCCATAAAGATCCAATTAATTTATATTTGCAATAGTCAAGCTATATTCAATTTTTGTTTTCCTTTAGGTTTCTGGTGAAAATTCCATTAATATAGCTTTCAAAAATGAAGTGATAAACTATAATATAGGAACTTCAATGTTTGATGTAGTGGTAAGTTTCTAATGCTATAAGTGCGTATGAATTAAAATTTGGTGTTTAATGTATAATATATGTTAAACTTTTTAATTAATAAAAAACTTTCTTTACAGGTATTAGCTGTAGCAAGATTGTTCCTTATAGCTCTCTTCTATGTATTTATAAGACTATCACATTGGTGGATGATTGCTGTGAGTTTTTAACTTTCTTAGTATAATCATACTTACTTTTAATGCCTGTTTCAATTTTCTCATAGTTTTTGTATTTAACAGGTTACTACTACAGGAACAACAGTATTCATCATTGCTAAAGTATTTTTATATCAAGTAAGTAATTTGATAATTTCTTATTAAATAGTCAATTTGGTATTGATTTTTAAACTATCTATCTTAAGCAACATGCAAACGTTTGCAACAAAATCATTTATAAGCTTTTGCAATATAAATATTAAAATATCCACTTAAGAATTGTTTTCAAGTGTTTCAAGACTACTTTAAAGATTTGTCTTTATCATGTTTAAATTTAGGGGATTTTCCTTAACTGATTTTCAAATTTTTATTTTCTTTTTTACATATTTTCAGGCTGAAGGTTAAAAAAAATATTGATATACAAAGCTTATAAAATATTATACAATGTTATTGTTTTTGTTGTGTATTAATGTTATTGTTTTTTTTTCAGTGGGCCCATTCTAATAGTACAACAGCTTCTGTTGTGTTGCTACTTTGTTCATTCATCTTGTCTTGGGGTGAAGCTTGGTTTTTAGACTTCAGAGTTCTTCCTAGTGAATCAAAGGCCTTAGCATTCTTAGGTACATTCATGTTATAAATTATTTATTCCATTTAAATAGCCATATACGTCAGCGGTTCTCAACCTGTGGTATTCGTATCCCTGGGGGGACATGGCGGTCCGTTTGGAGGTACACAGAAATAATATTAATAGTTGAAAAAACCTAAAATAAAAGCTTATAAGTCATCAATTTCAGTCGTTCTATTAATTTAACAGCTAAACAAAGAACATTACTGCGGCTATGAGAAAAGGAGTGGTCATGCATGAAAAGTTTTATCAAGGAGTACATGAGAGATTAAAGGTTAAGAATTACTGATATACATAATTATATATTGCAACTACAAATTAACTAAATGTGTAACCTTGAAAAGAGTACGAAATAAAATTATTTTTTTATATATATAAAGCATGTTTTTTTAGTTTAAATTATTTTAAAAACAAACTGTCAACCAAGAAATGTGTCATGTTTTTTTTTTTAAGTAGAACTAATTCTTAAGCCAACATGAATACTGGTTGAAATAAATTACGATTTACCAATCAAATGTTGGGTAATTTGGTTCATTGCAACTGCCTCTGGTTGAAACTAATAATATTGATCTTTAAGTAGAAGAGTAAAGTTTTAGAATCATGTTTATAATTATTTATATTACTTTTCTTTCAAATTATTTTTTTTTAAAAAGGTTTTACAACTTTTAATATAACTAAAAGATCTCTTAGATAGCTCTTTTCCAGACTCCTTTTTTGAAAGTTATTTTTAGTTAAATCTAATTATTCCAAATTTGTATGTGATATTGTTGTTAGCTTTAACTTAATTGCATATTTAAAAAAAAAAATTAACAAGATCGATAGTATTTATATTTCTTTTGCTAATCAGAAATATTAAAAAAGTCAATATCAGTTTCCAACCATTAAAAAAATTATACTTATTTGAAATTTTCACTGAAAAAGATATTCAAATTTTTTTATTATTATTATTGTTCAATTTTAGCAAGATACGATGAAGAGCGAGCACCAGTGCTACCTCATCCAACATTATCTAGATCACAAAGTGATGATGGAAGTGCTTTCTATTCACCACCAGGTATATATTTTGACAGTAGTTGTTATTTTTTATCACACAGATATGTAAACAGTAAAACAAGTTATGTATTTAGTTTGATTCATATAAGTACTCCTGAGTATAACTATTTGAAGCCAATCATTTATTATGTTGCGCTATTTTTGTCTTATAATGCACTTTTTTTGCTTGAATTATTTCTTCAAGAATGTGTCTGAAATTTTATAAATATATTTTCATTGAAAAAATCTTATATAAATTTGTATTCTCCATAGCAGAATATTTCTTAAATATTTAAGTTCTGCCATAATTTTGAAATATAGAATATAACATATTTAATTGTGAATACTTTTTTCAGGGGGGAGGGGGGAAATACTAATCATGTTTTAATTATTTAATGTGGAAGTGATTAAGGAAATTACAGCCTTTTCATTTTTTTTGTTAGAAATTTTTTAAAGCATAAGTCCTAATGCTTTAAATTTGAAAATTATTTTAAAAAAAGAGATTTTTTTAAAAAACTTTTATATTATGTGTAATACTGGAGATACTTGAATGGATATACACGTTTGTATCTGTTTGGTGTGTTAAAGTATATTTCCATTGCCTTTATGTTTTCCCCTGTTTGCAGTATTCTTTCCACTTTCCCTCCATAAAATTTCAAATGTAAAATGGAGCATGGCCCCGTTAACGCGAGATTTTCGTTTTGTTGCATGTTGAACCATTTCAATAGAGCTTCGTACACAATTTCGCTTTAAGCTTTTCACAACTTCTTGGTTCGTTTAAGATTTTTCTCTTAGGCTGAGATTACCACTCTACGGAATTTCTAAATGGTCGCAACAGTAGATTTCGAGAGAGAAAATTCTCTGCAAATGGCAGATAGGCTCTCACTGTTTTTTGTTCTCTTAATAATTTTGCTTTATCCTCAATGGATAAACCTTTTTCTTACTAGCTGTAGTCATTTTGAATCTATCGATGTCCACAAGTCAAACGATAATCAGCAATAGAACGAAAGGAAGTCAAAGAATGTTTGCTGACCAGTTGAATGAGGAAAGCAGGAGATTATATTGTTACCTTTGGGGAAAGTGGCTTTTGTCAAAGGAACAAAGGGTAAAGAATGTGGTCGGGATAAGTAAAATGTTCGTGTAAGTTCTGAAAAATGCAAATTTTGGTTCATCCGAGTTCCTTACCTTTAAAGATCTTTACAATCATTTGAAAATACATTGCCGACAAAGGAGTACGATTGGAACCATTTTATAAGTTTGATACAACCGTGGGATCGTTATACTGAGGTTTGACTGTATAGCAATTTCGAGTTCATATGTATATAATGTTTGTTTATATGATGTTAAAATTTAAAGACCACATTTAAAATCTGCTTTAATTTTACTTTTATAACAAAATTTTTGAGATTTTTGGCTTTGAGAACTAAGTTACTTGTTTATCAAATGTCAAACCTCAAGATGAAGAATTATTGTTTTGAAAAGTCAAATTTAAACTGTAAATTTATACTAAGCAATATATAGATACTTCACATATTAGCCTGTAAATAAATTATAAAGTTAATACCTAGTTTTATTTTTTGGACAACAAGTTTCAAGTCAAAATAATTTCTTGAGTTTACTCGTTTAAGTTCATAAATATTCAGTTACATTGATGAAAACTCATTGTGATTTCGTAGTTTATTAATATGATATAAAATATTATTTGTACTCTGTTTTCTATAATATTTCAAAAAAATCACTTGAGTATTTATTCGTTTAAGGCTCAGATGGAGAAGACAATGGAAAAGATCACGATGGTAGCACTGTCTCGGAAGTAGAATGGCTTTCTCCTAAAAATAGTAAAGAATTGCCTACTGTAAGTAAAACTTCATCTTAAAGAAATGTTATAAGATTGTTAATTTAGGTCTCGATATACATTTTTTAAGGGAACTGGATAGGAAATTTATCTAAAAATTTAGTTAGTAAAAATAAGTTGTTCACTCAGAAATTAACAAAAGATTATGGATTTGTATTACCTTTATTAATAATTGTGTTTTCTGTCCTTGTATTTTTATTTTTCTGAAGTTATTAATGCTAGTTGCATTTTGTATTTATTTTTTGCCTGTGTTATGTTATTCTTGTGAAAATGTTATTCTTGTTATTAATATAATTGTTCTTTTTACATATATTTTTTTTAGAATAGTTAAATTCGTTTTTACTGCATATATGCAATTGGTGTTGTTTAATTTTTGTAAGTTTTATTTGCATTTATTGACTCCAGCTGAGATTTGTTTAAATGGTTAATTTCTAAATAAAAATTAACACCTTATTAAAATTAATTTTTACCTGTAATATTTTACATTACCTTTTTAATATTAAAATATAAAGACATTAGTATATGTTTTTTCTTATAAATTTAAAGAATTTCTATATTTATTCGCATCTCAATGATCCATATTACACTCAGACTCCCTGATTCTAGGATATTCTTCAATATTCTCCATCCATCATTTTGTAGATGCAAAATGATTTATTCTCCATAAATCATTTTGCATCTTCATATACAATAAAATTTATTTTAATAGGAAAGATTGACTGTAAAAGTAAACTTAAATATTTTTAATGAATAATATTTTTTTTAACTTTCTTTCATCAACTTTTTATCCATTTTGTACTTGAATAATACTGTCTTTAATATGCTTTTTCTTAACTAAAGCCAAAAGATTTGTTGTAGTATGCATGTATTGTTTATTTTTTAGAACAAAAATAAAGCAACTTTGCCATCCAATACATCCAACAACCATTAGATAACTTAGCCTACCATCACACATTATATTAATGACTAGCAAATATTTGTTTAAAGAAATTTCTTTGCTTATGTTTTCATTTTGATTTTTTCACAAATAGTTTGTCTTAGTTAATCCTTGTGCCAGAGGGCAAAATAACTTATGTTGAAATAATTTTGTGGAACCAGGCCAAATTTCTACAGTTTGTTTATTATGTCATATAGAATGCAAAAAATCCTGATGGCACTCTTGGGAGGGTAGCTTTTAAAAAATAGTCTTATCAAAATGGCTGCTGATTGTGATATTTTGAAGTATTACTGTATATTTCGGATTTCCTTTATCCGATCAGTTAGATTTTTTTATTTGTTCTTTTGTAACATATTTCAAAAATTTTAATTTTGTAAAACAATAGAAAATTATCTACGACAAGGAGAAATTAATGCAACAAATTTGAATACTAAATATGAAGAAATATATAACAAAATATTTGAGGAAATATAAAATGGAAATAAATATACCTTTTAAATGTGTAACTTTAAAGTACTGTAGTCTTCAGCCATTTTTTAAAGTATCATGATTTTTTGCACTCTATTAATGACCTAATAAACAAACCGTAGAAGTTTAATCTGGTCCTGCAAAATTATTCCTCAAAATCGTCTGGCACATGTACTAAGTTGTGATAGCACCAAATTTAAAGCTACAACTCTGCATGCACTTAAACTCTTTAATTAGCAATACTTATTGGACAAACTACCTTTTCAAGTTTCTCTTAAAAAAAATTGTCCTATCAGTTAATATACCTCCCCGTTTATTTTTTGTTTTGTTTTCTTTTTTAATTTACATGATGGTGTGCTTTTGTAATTTGAAAATATATTTAATTTTGATATAACCTCTTTCTAAGTACTGTATATCCATAGTTTAGTATTTAAATTATGAAGTCAGCTTGAAGCCTATGTTCTTTTGCTGTTTATAACAATGTTACATATACAGCTTTCCAATTTAAAAAAAAATATGCATCCAAATGAGTCAAATACCTAAAATTTAACGTTTAAGATTAAGATAGTACTAGCAGGTGTGAGTAAGTTGTTTAAATACATTAAAACTCACTAATATTATCAAGCAAGCAAATTAGTAACAGGAATGCAATTAATATGACAATATTTTTTTGGGGATATAATTTTTTTCTCTACAGTAAAAATGCAAGTTACTGTAAAAGAATATACTCCAAAACTTGCATGTCTGCATCTGTACACTTGTCATCTGTTTTACTGCTGTTTCACTTTAAGGACTAAAGTGCCCCAAACCAACCAGCAACTAGTGTATTTTAACAGGTTGTACTCAGAAAATAAAAAGTTTATATAAGAGACTATTAAGTCAAGTCCACAAAAGATGGAATAATCATTATATTCAAATTATAGTTATATGTTCTGTCAATCTCATAGAAAAGCAGCTTTTCTTAAAAATTCTAACTAGTAACTTCAAAATGACATACGGTAACATAGACTTGACTAACATATCTCTAATGAAACATAATAATATAAGAAAATCAAAACACTTTCTTGTACATTTATCCGGTTGATTGTCAAATTTATTACAAAAGTTTATATTGATAAAAACATAGTTTTTTTTAATTATTTAAGTGTTTAAAAATAAAAAAGTAACACAGGTTTCAAACATGTTTAATTATTTTATGCTACTGTATATTCAGTTATACGATTTTTAAAAAATATTTTACAAATAAAAACCTTTAAACTGTTAAATAAATACCCCAAAGGATTAATTAATGTATGAACAACCATTACAAAAAATCTAATTAAATTTCTTTTTTTTTAATCTATATTCTTACTTCTCTTGCTTTTTTAATTAATAGAAAGTGCAAAATACGATTAACGACAACTAATTTCGAATTCTGGGAGGGTCTCTTTGATTTCTTTGGTTATCTCCTTGTCACAGCAAAGTTTTGAGGAGATACAAGTGGTGCATTCTTGCTTCACTTCATTAATATACCATGAGTAATTAAAAATGCTTATTAATTCTATAAAATGTAAGGGTGTCATTCTTACAAGCATTTCAAAATGTCCTTTAGGAAAAAATAGTCAATTGACTATAACTCATTTTTAGATGTATTCACATACACAAATCTTTTTATACACATCTCAAAATTTTAAACTTTTGAAATCACATGGAGTCGATTCCATTAAAGATTCACAAGTGCTATATAACAATTATATCTCAAAGAATAAATAACTTTACTATCTAGTCACTTTCATGAAAAGTGACAAATTGGTGCCTTTAACTTCTCTTTCATCTATGAGTGTTAAAAAAAAGTTGAAGCTCTATAGTCATTTTCTAGATGCCTTGTTTTGTACAAATTAGCTATGAAGTGAATAATATTGTAGATATTATTATTATTACCATCTGTCATGTGACATTTTGGCTCATTAGTTGTATGGTTATATTAGAACTTCTTTAAAAACTGATGCTGAATCTTGCTAATGGGTCCAAAACAGAGTCGCCTAATAGTGCACTTCATATGTTATGTTCACATATCATATAGTAAGAGATAGCATATGCTGCATTTGATTTTCTATAATATAATAATTTGAAAGACTCGTAGCTTCTACAGTTATATCAATTGTTATAGTAGAGAAATATATCTTAAGATACCATTGAAGCCTTACTATGGTTGGTTATGCATATGGTTGCCTTGTGAATCTTAAGAGATCTCTAAATCATTTTCAAATGAAGTGCAATTGTGTATACTATTTTGATATTGTGATTTAAAAAAAACTTTTTAGGGTACGAGGCACATTCTGAAAAGGTTTTTTTTCCCGCCTAAACTTTGGGATACCCTAATATATACTTGATTAAGTATATTTAAAAATTTTAACTAAACGCATCATTCAGGTTGTTTTATATTTCTCTAAAATTAAATTTCTATAATTTTTGTATTATAGATGTAAATTAATTTTTTTTCTTGGATTTCTTTGTCAGAACTCTCAATTGGAACATATTCCAGGGACATCGTGATGTTCCAGGTGTCTCACTTTTAAAGTTCTCCATTAGCATTCCATTTTACTGTGCAATTAACTAAGCTGTGTCAGAATGAACTGTAAAGAATTACTCCTTTTAAAACCAGCATTCATGCTATATCTTATCAAAACAATTTAAAACTCTTAAAATATTCTAGAAAGAATTTGTTTTCATATAAAGTTTTGCATTACAATATTACAAAAATTTATGTTTAAAAATTATATTCAGCTGTGCCTTATGTCATTTTTGATAAATTAAATTTCTTTCACTAATCAATGTACAAGTCAGAATTGTAAGATAATTAGCTAAAAGTCTTGTAATTATAAAATATTTTTAATTTATCTTTGAAATATCTATATCTGACGGTATTGTAAAAGCTGCTTTTCTGCTATATTATGTAAACTACTTAATTTCATATCATTCAAGATGATTTTTACTAATATAACTTTTGAGATATTTTCTTGCAAATTTAACTATACTGATTTAAATGCCGATTGTTTTAAATTACTGAAAACAGTATATTGAATTCTGTTGTTTATGTAATATATATTTTTTATTTAACTCTCGTTAATTTCCATTATACAATTGTGGGATTTCTTTTAAATGTACATTGTATCATAGATCAGTGTATATTAAGAATAATTATGTACTTTTCTAATGTCATTTATCATTATTTTAAGCATTTCATATCAAGCTTATAGTCCATAATCATTTCAACTATTTTTCTTTTGGTAATTAGGAGATTTATTATCTTACTTTTAAGGGATCCAGTTTTCTATTTACAAGACATGTATATTTTTCTTTTATTATTTTTTCTATATCAGCATTGTGTATTCTTGATTAATTAGTTTATTTTTGAGATATCTGACATTTGTGATATGTTTACCTACCTTTGTGTTTTTATGGGTTTTTTAACTATGTTGAGGTATTTTAAGGTACTAAATAGAAAAGTCATAATTACATAATCAAAATTTAGTATTAAAATGTAGAAAAAAAGTCTTTCATTTTTAACTGTTTTTATTTTTTCTTAACCCTTGAGTGGAAACATGCGGTAGATGCTACACTAGCGGACCTGCTAACGGTCTCTGAAACTGCATGTCTGTACTTAAGGGTTAAAATAAATTGAAAATATAATATAATACATTTTATCTTTAGTGATATTTGAGTTTCAATTGCTGAATTAACCAGTTCAATGTGTTTTAAAAGTTGAGTAAAAATAAATGAAATATGTTACCCAACTTTAATAATATATATTTGAAACATTAGCCTGTTTGTGATATGAATATTTCTTTGCCCAGTCTTCTGCTTCAGATAGTACTTACTATAATAAATAAAACTGAGTTCCATTTCTTCATGTCATTTCTCCAAATATACCTCTGGTAAACCATAGTGCCTTGTTTATATTCTGTTGTAAACATGATGCATGTACTGAGTATTTTGTCAACTGTCGTTAAATTATTTTTTTAGAGATTACTTTGGAAATATTTATGTTATGATAAATTTTTTTACATTAGATGTATATCAACAAGTTTCATGTTTAGATTATTACTTATACTTGTCTTTTGTGTTGTATGTCAATATTAATGCAATATCTACTTAACGAATTATTGAATATCAACCTTTTAATTTCTATTGCTAGTAAAGTTTAAAGTTTGTTCATATGCAAAGAGACCTATAAAGTTCAGCTTGTTAAATTCCATACACCTTGTTGATTTGAATAAATAGAATATGTAATTTTGCTTTTGTTACTTGTCTTTTTGATGCTCTATATTACCTAACTAATCTCAATCACCTATCCCTAAAATTTCCAATTTGTGACTTTTGTGATTTCTAACCTGTTAACTAATCTCTATGCATTCACTATTCTATAATTGCATAGTGTGCTTGCTTTAAAAAAGTAGACAATCACACACTTTTCTTTTCTTTTCTTTATCCCTGAACAGTAGTGTACCTTGTGATTGTATGCTGTAATCAAAATTGCTCATTCTTAAAGAGCTTGACTTTTGGAGCCATTACTTTGTAAAAATGTTCATTATGCTTTCTACTTACCTCAAACATAGCTTAAGTGCTAGATGCTAAATTAAAAAAAATAATAAGAGTATATATATGGGGTTTTGACTTGTGTATAACTTAAGCATGCAATAATATTTTTTTTCGTTATATTTTGTTTTTACTTTTATAAGTATGTACAAACAATACATTTAGCTATATAGGTGTGGGGATTTGCAACCGTATTTTTTTGTCAATGTGAATCCAATTTTTACTTGGTTAGTAGTAATTTTCAAAATTCTTTTAGTATTTTGTTTACTGTTCACTTTTGTTTCTATGGATAATAGAGTAGTGAACAATTATGTGTAAGAAATTTTGAATGCAAAATGTGGTAGGGTAATTCAACACTACAATAACACTTGCTTACATTTTGTTTATATACTGAATCAGTTCTGAAGGAAAGACCCATGAGCACTGCTTCATAATTTTGAACCATTGTCAAATGAGAATAACACCTGAGCTGGCACCCCACTCTCCAAACTTTCACACCCTGACCAAAGTGAAAACATTTGGATCATGACAGATTTAACGTACACCAACATCCACTAAATGGCGGCCAATGACGTTCCAACTAGAAGCTTTCTGACTACCAGCAGGCTGCTCTTTCATCCCAAAGAAGTATCAGTTTCTGGGTCTTTCTTTCTAGATAAATTTCAAACTGTAACCACTAAAGCTTCTTAATAGGCTGTTAATTAAGAAGCTCCTGTGCGACATTAATCTAATCAACAAGAATCGAACCCACAACCCTCTGTATATAAATTTGGTACTATTCCAACTGGCTACCTGCTTTAGCAGCAGAATAAAGTTTAGACAATTGAATCCTTTATTTTCGAAATCCGCTAAGTGTACTATTTTGAATGTTTGGGAACAAATAAAAACATTCTATCTTTGATATTAATATAGGTTTTGGCTTAAAAAATTTAGAGTATTACTTAATATCTTCTTAAAGTGGATGTTGCCTTTAATTAAATTATAATATTTATTCCTTATTTTTAATTAAAAATTTTGTAATTACTGGTTTTCTGTAATAAAATAAGTTTTTACTGTAAAAACGTATTGAACAGAGGCAGATTCTCAATGTACACCGTGAGATGTTCAGAAGAGTGAAAAAACTGCTTTATTTTTAATTATTACAGAATTTTCTTCACAAAATTATTTGTCATTAACTCGAATGTTATTTTTCCTCAAATTACAATTATAGTTTGAAATAATGGCCTGCCACCTGTTAACTTTCGGTATAGTCCGAGGGGCATGATTGCAGTAATCTGTAACTGCAATAGTAACATAGTGCTGCCATAGTGTTTTTAATGCAAGTAGCCATCACTGTGGCAGGTGTTAACTAACAAAAATCAGAATTTAGGGGTCTCAATTACTAACATTTCTCAACTAGAAATTGTTGCTGCACGTACGATATATAAAGTTGAAATTCAAATGTTCATATTTTTTGTTGTATAAAAGTCTGAAGAGTGTGGTGATAATTCAAATGTTGTTTCAACCATCTGACCAAGTTAGAAGGCAATGTTCCTGTCTTTCCTTCGCGATAGATCCCGAACTGTCGCTAGCAGCCCATTATGTAGTTTTAGTATGACTTTAATTCATCCAACCTTCATATGCAACAACAAAAAGTTTAATTTTATAGCTCCTTCATATACTTTTGGTTTAAAATATCTATTTAACTCGAGTTATTTTAAATTCATATCCTGAATTAAATATTGAATTCATAAAAAAATAGTTATATAGACTTTCAAAAAATAGCCGAATCTTCTCATTGTATTAATATTTTTTATTGTATTTTTAATTAAAATGTGTTTTATAAATTGAACTTTTAATATTTTATACTTCAAAAAGTATTTAGTTGCTGTGACTAAAGTAAAGGAAAACAATCTGTTCGTTTTTCCGTTCATATCTAACCTTCTATGATTGAAACCCTTCAAAAGTAAATGCTGGAAACCCATTTAATGTCCACAATGCCACTCAATATTTTAAAGATCTCGTGTTATCTGTCTGATTACTCTCTCTCTCTCTATGTATATATATATATATATATATATATATATATATATATATATATATATATATATATATATATATATATATATATATATATATATATATATATATATATATATATATATATACACATTAAACAAGGTGAAACCCTCGGTCCGTGAATTTTATACTTCGTTGAATTTTATTTTGTAATTACTGTTTTACTGGTTTAATTTCTGGCTATGAAACATCATTGGTTGACTGCTTATATTCAAATATTTTTTTAATACAATCAAAAAGGGAAAAAAAAGTTTGTTGGACTATAAAATGTGTACTTAAAATGAAATTTCTTTCTTTCAAAATTGTATAAATCGCACCGAAATGCCGATATTTCTAGAACTTGCAGAACAATTGACTGTCTATAGCTAAATACTTGTTCACTCAAGCAATTTTAATAAGAGATATTCAAATATTTAATAATTGCTATGGGTTTTCCTGATACAGGTCACTCATTTTTTTTTTTTAATGTACTGTATGCCTTAACGACCTTATTAAAAAATAAACCTGACATTTATTAAGCTGGAGGAAAGGTAAATAATAAAAAGAAAACGTCTTACAACTCACATTTTTTTTTTGAAGAATTTAAAAATTGTTTATTTGTGAAACAATGCAGTGTTGAATATTGTATAGACGTTGGTCTCCTGATATTATGCTTAATTTATGTGCTTAATTTAATATTTAATAAATTAAAAATCAATAGTTATTGTTTCTTTAGGATTTTATTCAAAAACTATACAAGTATTTATTTCCCATTCATGTGTTTTGGGATCAATATTTTTTCCCCCTCTTTTTCAAATTTCCGGTTTTACAAATTCATGCATCTGAATATTTAAATAATTTTGCCTTGGTGAATGTTCTGTTGTCTTGTCAATCTTCATCTAAACCAAAAGTTTTTAAAAACATTCCTATTTTGAAGCAAATATCGAATGTCAAATATAAGGTTCAGGTATATTGAATGGATATAATAAGAGGTACAGATGTGTTTCATGTATTCTATGTTTAATGCTAGTGCCATGTAATTTCTTTTGAAATTGTACTAGCATAAAAGAAATGAAAACATTTGTCACATGAAACAAATTGGAATAGTACCTATAAATAAATTTTCAACCTAAAACCAAAATATTGACTTGCAGTTTTAATCAACTGTTATTTCTTGAATTAATTTTAAATGTAAAAAATATTAACTAATAAATTTTAGAAAAATAACTTTATTCACATAATGCCAAAACAGAATTTCATCCAAATATATGACATTTTACATTTATGTCTTAGCCGGGATTCGAACTCGGACCCGTTACCTGGCAGGCCAGTATGCTCCCACTCACCCTGTTGGATGACTGAAAGTTATATGGAAAAATGTGTTGTTTTCAGTTCATGAGATTATTGAATATTCAAATAAACATTTTGTCCTCTTCCACTTCTATATTGGGCACCATCCAATAGGGAATCCTTGCTGAGCTTCTGATATATGGAACCATATTTTTTTTAATTAGGAATGAGAACGTACTGGCCTCTTTTTATTTATTGTTCTCAATACTACACTTAATATATTTCAAGTAGCTGGATTCAATTGGGTTTAAATATGATTTTTATACCAAAAGCAATTATTATTCATTTAATATTGCCATAATTATTGTAAGTATTACATCTTTCATCTGAAAAAGATACACAACTTAAAATGTGCATTTTTATAAAAATATGTCCATTATAACATGTGCACTCTACAATAACTTTACTATTATCAATCAATATGTAACTATTGGATACAGTAGAAATTGAATTAAAAAGCATTTATAGTGAGTGTAGCAATAACTAAATATTTAAACTCTCGTTTGTAATTTGATTCTAAATAAATAATTCGCGACTTTTATACTGTTTTTTTTAATATATATATATATATTTTTTAAAGTTTATTCACCTCTTTGGAATAAAAAGTTGCTTACCCCTACAGGCAACGTCTAAGTCGATGTTTTTTGCTATAGATCATTTTATTTTTATTCAGCAGTGTCTATTCTAAAAAACACCAAGTAAAAGTATATATATATGGATTTTAATTTTATATAGATTACTTTCCAACATAACCCTTAATTGAAATTCATATTTCCAATTTAATAGTATCGCTAAAAGGATTCAAGATCACAAATGAAGACCTCCAATTTACAGTATGTGTTAGTATCAATTTTTATAACTCTTAGAGAAGAATATAACTGTATTTTTAAATTTATTTTTAAAAAATAACGGCACGAGAGAGCGTGAATTCGATAATTTTTTTAACACTTATTATAGCTATCTAAAACACTATGCTACCTGAAAATTTTTAATACAATAATATCGAATATCTTTTTTAAGCAACAAATAGTAACATCACTGATATTTAAACTAGTTTGCGGGGTGTGTTCAATAAATTCAGCAAATTGTTGATATGCGAATCGGTTGAAGACTTCCAGGTGAAATACAAAATAAAATTGCGTAAATAGTTATACATTTAATAGGCCATAACTGAAATGATAAAAAAAAATTATAAATATTTAAAAATTTCACTCAATCGTTAAAACAAACTTTTTTCCAAATTACTAAAACGTGCGAAACATCTGCATAGAAAAATACTTTTGATAAAACCTGATGTAATTTTTTGATTGAACAACAATTTTTGATACAATCCAAAAGTCGAACCAAAAATGTCACGTTCCCTAGTCCTTTGTTTCGTCTACTGACCTCAAAAGTTCGTTATGAAGATTGGAAAATAGTTATTCAGCTCTTAGAATACAATAATTTTTAAATGTTTTTAACCGTAGTTTTATTAAATATTTCTTATTAATAATTATTTATTTAATATTTCTAGTAAGCGATTCGTCTTTTATAGTCATGCAGAATAAGTGTGAAAGCTGCTGCTAAAATGACAAAATGCTATATCCCTACTCATGTTCAAATAAGCGTGTATATGTATATTTAATCTGATCATGTAATAGTTTACAATATTATTATAAGTACTTACAGAAAAGCAAGGTTCTCGTTTTCAACTGCTCATATCCATTTTTTTTTCGCTTGCGTTTAATTCTTCGTTAAAACCAGAAGTAAATAAAATCTTTTTAATTTCTAAGGTTTGGGTGAAATTTTTTAAACCCTCTCATGAACAGATTAAATGTGTAATTCCTCTCAAAAATGCATCTTCTATGACGATGGATTTATTACGAAATTCCGTTTCAATATTGCAGTTGCAAATTTGATATAATCGACGAAGTCTAATTACTAGATATTCTAGTATAGTTACTATACAGATATTTTCTAGACATTATAAATTCGTAATTTAAAAATATAAGGAAGTGACTTTCATTTTATAAGTTTTCGCGTGGTGCATTTGTATAGAAACTTATGTAACTCCAGATTAATAAAGGTAATTGAGAGTACTATTGTAACGTGTTACACAAGTTCAATAAAATTTGCACAGCGGTGCTATTTATCCTGCTGATTCTAGATTGTGGGATTATATCAACATTTATTCTCATATCACTTCGCTCACAGCAGTCGCTATAGATTAATGATACAATGTCAAGTTATAATATCTTCTAAAATCAGACATGCATTACCAATGCCATACTAGTAATTGCTTGTGTCATTTATTTTAACTAGAAAACACAAAATTTCCTTTACATCGATTTCGTTAACTTAGATGGTAAATGTCTATCGATGTGGTATCCTCTCAAAAATGACTCGTCTAAATGTAAGTTATTTCATAAAATTATTCAGCTATATTTAGTGGCATGTGAAATGACTTGTATTTTTTCTAAAATGTCTCGAAAGAAATCTTATTACCTTTAAAAACTTTGATTCTGAGATGATAACTTTTACCTAGTAAGTAACTTAAAAGTGTTAATATAGTATTTTTGTATTTAGTATTTTTGTACAATAAAAAATTAGAGTAGAAAATCATTTTACTAATTTAAAGGGTTTAAGAATATTCATTATTAAATATTGTTTATCGGATAGGTAGTATATCAGCATTAGGTATTGAAATGTTTAAATCGATTTTTTTTATTTGTTATCTTGTTTATATTTGTGCTTAATTGATACAAAATTCTTAAATCTTCACAAATGTATCACTTCTTATACCAGGTTTAATTTAATTATCGAAAGCATAATTTTTTTTTCAACATTTAGGCAATTTTGGTTCTTTTATGGATACAAAGCCATCCATAAATTTGTGTTTGTTATAAGTGTTTTTTTTTTCCTGGAAAAATTCATTGCATGCATAATCCCATGCATACATAATATATAACTTTATAAAAGATCATTATTACAAACTCTTAATAGATTTATGGAACTAATCTCTCATTCGTCTTGTTTTTGGTTTGACTTTCCAGCAGTACCTTCACTCGCATTCTTAGATTGGTCCTTTTATCTATACAAAGCCATCCAATCCTTTGATAGACATTTTCCTTTATGACTTAAAATGTGGGATTTTTTCAATAAACGTTTTTATTTCCATTTTCTAAATGGTCAACTTTTGTTTATGATATATAATTTTAACAGGGACCGCAGACCTATTTTTTTTAATTCCTGCTTTTTTTTCTCCTTTTTTTTAACTCCCCTTCCCCCCTAAAAAACAAGTGTATTTTTAAAAGTTTTTTTTATATAACTGTTTTTGTAAATTTTAATGATTTAGATTAACTTACTTACGTAGGTATTCCATTAATTTATTACTTTTTAATAAATCTAAAGTTTCCATAAAAAAAAAGAATTTAATGTCCCTTAGACAATAGCAACCTCCTTAATTGACTTCTTCATACGCAAAATTGCAACACTGTATTGGTGTTTTGGTTAATTAAAAAAACACGTTTTACTGAAAAAAAAACCAACAAATGAAAGTTAAATACAATAAAATTCTTTAAATTGTCTTTCAAAAATGGAGGATCTTGTCATTGATCGTGTGCTGCTTGATTAGCAGAATTATGGACTAGATACCGATATTGTTCCGTTTTGCAATATTTTTTTTTAAAAAGCTGTTTTTTGTGTTTAGTATTCCTATTTTTACTACTATTTTATCTCAAAATATGGCTGCGGTGCATGAATTCATTTTTCTTCAAAAATTCTTCACTGCACGGTTCGTTTCCCATGCGTACCGTCAACCAAGACAACTTTGCCGGTTTTTGAAAAATATGACGTTTGGCGCCCTGCCAAGTTCCTGAATCAACCAATAGTTTCAACGCACAGAGAAAATATTGAATGGTTGGTTCAGGAACTTGGCAGGGCGCCAAACGTCATATTTTTCAAAAACTGACAAAGTTGTCCCGGTTGACGGTACAAAAAAATTAACTTTATAAAAGATTATTACAAACTCTTAATAGCTTTACGAGACTAAATAATCTCTAATTCGTCTTGTTTTTGGTTTGACCTTCCAGCAGTATCTTCACTCGCATTCTTCGAGCCAATTGCCAACAAATGTTACAAGAGAAACCGAAAGAAATGAAGGTAATATTTCGGCGAAAATACATATTCCAAGACAGAACAAATTTTCATGTTTGTAATTGCAAACTCTCTACATTTTAAGTGTCTATTTTAATATTTAAATTTTAACTAGTAATAGTAAGGCTGAGTGGTACAAATGTGATCTGAAATTATTACAAATTATACCTACCCCAGACCGGATAGGAGCACTGCGGATAAGGTGGGCGAACTGTACAAACATTGATTTCGGGACAAATATGTTTAAAGTTTTTGCACCCAGGGAAAGCACACACAAAAAAATATTTTCATCCTTAGTTTTATACGATTTTAGGGTGCAAACTCAACAACAACAAAAATTACCACCTTATATTTGACGGCTTAGAAGCTGAAAAATACAAACAAAACAGTGCCCCAATATTGAGTTGGCCTTTCGTATCCGCAACGCTTCATACACAATTCCTGAGATTTAGTAGTAGATATTTTATACTTAGAACTTTGACTTTTTAGCCAACTCTTTGCATGGTCAAAAGAATACCAACTTTAAGAACTAGTAAAAAAAAATTCAGATTTCCCCCCAAAAAACGGAAAAAGTGTATAACTGATTTTTTTTGTTCAATATTTTATCTCAGTAGAATGTTGAACATTCACATAAGTATATGATGTAAGAATTATTATAAAAAATGTAATCTATTAAGAATATTAAATATTTTTTGTAAGTGTGTAGCAAAATAATAATCACAAACATAAAAGAAAATATAATGTGAAACGCTTTACTATGCGTTATTCTCCTCCTTTATATTAACGTCTGTAATCACTTAAGTTAAAAAAACGTAAGGGGACGTGTCTGCTAGTGTTTTATAGGTGGTGCAAGATCTCCTAGTTTCACCTCCACACCATAAATTTTAGACCACCTTCTATGCAGTAGGCTAACCGATTAATTAATCGATATATAGGCTACATTTTGTATATTAGTAGGAATTCTGATAATTGTTTTGATTAAAAAACAACATTCGATTAGTAGGTTTTTATTAATCGCAATTTTATAAAAGACATTCAACATGGTATATGGGCACCTTTCTCGATTTAGCACTGGTAAATTTCTGTATTAAATCGGAATAATTTATAGTTTGTACAATATCGTTTTCAATGTAGTATATAATTGCAAGATTCAAACGTAAATAATTTTTGTTATATTTTTTTTTTAATCTTTGTCCATCTTTACACCCTCATGATGGAACTGTGTTACCAGACTGACTGAACTGGTAAAAGATCGACCGGGGTAACGTAGGAGCTGGCGACAACGTTAAAACAATATTTAAAAAAAGTCAAAATATAAACCACATATTCACCTATGTAGTTCAGTAATGTTTATTATTGATGTTTGAAAAAATTACACCAAGTGAATGTACAAACAGTTATAGTTTTCTCCGTGTAGTATTTGATTTTGACTCCCCCCACCAATTGCAGCGCCCCGGGACAGCCGTAGAGCCGCCGCTGTCTACATATACATTAGTTTCATAACAATTTAGGCCCATAGCTCATTATGCAGCTCTAGTGCGACGTTATTTCAATAAACCAACCATAATAGTTTACATAATTAAATCGTTTATTGACCATGCGTCAGCGAGGTCTCTGTTTCAACTTGACGTTTAGGCACTTCGTCTGTTTGTAAATTTGTTTGTTACGCAGTTACGACCAATCAAACGCGTTGTTCGATTTTCTTCCAATTTGGCGTAAATGTTCTTTGAAGTCATTAAAACCGACGTATATGTATTTTTTTGTCGCGAGTTCTACTATTTCCGGAACTACTAGTTTCAGATATCTGTCAACAGACATTGAGTTAACATTGCACTTAACCGGTTTCTGAAATGAACGATTCAATTATCCCAAAGACTGAATACCAGGGGGCAAGCGTGTACCCCTAATAATATTTAGAGAATTTAAACTATAAAGAAATGAAAAGTTTTACTATAAATTGCACTTACCTTTAGTTGATCAATCAAACTGTTTATAGATCGGTTAGGCCTAGTATACACGGGGGAATTTCTGACTTTCATACAATTATTATAAGTTATTTTTATCGGGAAAACAACTATCCGATTGCTGTGACCTTTGAAATGACAATAGTCCTATATGATTCTCACTGACAATACGCCTTTGGTGTAAACACTTGGCGTGTCTCTTCGGATAATTCACCAACTCTCAAACAGTAAATTACTCCCCCGTGTATACCGGTTTTTATGAGACTCTCTAGAAATTAATTTTTTAACATTCATAGAAAAAAAAACATTCTTTGTGCAAAGATGTACCTGAAAAACTTTTAACTCTTAAAACATAAAAATTAGCATTGTGTGTTAGTTTTCCTTTTAATTCTATATTCGCAAATTATAAAAATTCTATTAGCATGATCGATAATTTAAATAAAAAAAATATGTTAAAATATTTACAATAGATAAAATAACTCTTAATTTGCACTCTTTTCAAATTTTCCATTGCATTTGTATGTTAAAATAAACTGCGATTTTCGTCTATAATATTCCAATAGCTATTTTATTCTACAAATGGAAGCTCTGACACAATACCACCTATCTATTGCAAGTAAACCGCAGTAGGCGTAAAATTTTACGTCAATGAAATTGGCAATCACATGTTTTCACTGACATGTATTTTCAGATACTCGTGTTTTAACTTACTCATCAATTGTTTACACCGTTATTCCTGTCGGAGAAAATTCCGCTTATGTGTTACCTTTAATTATTTTACTTTAACTTAAAAATAATGATATTTAATTGGGGAGTATTGTATTTTTCATTGCTGAAATTTTACTGGTTTATGATTGAGATTTTTTAAAAGTTAAAAAAAGTTTTAAAAGTTATAAGAGGACCACTGACAAGTTTTTAACAATTCAATTAATACTATATACCAATGCATAGTTTCTGTTTGAGTAGATTCTTGGCAGTTTTCTTGTTTCCTCTTCTTGTAATATGCTAATTCAAAACAGCTACTCTCGATCTACTATTAAAAAAGAAATATGATTATCTATATATAAAGAAGGGTATATGTGGTTTGTTTTTTATACAAACCTACAGTTATATTCTGAAGTTGATGAAATTGCGTACACTTGACCTTCAAAACAAGAGGAAGGTCACTGTATACATGGTATTTTGTAAACTACTCCTATACCTCTTCCCGCCCCTTAAGGCATTAATTGTCCTCTTCCTAAAATCGCTAGATGGAGCCACGGTGAAAAAATCTTCCAATACTCTACCGAACCAACATAGGGTCATATAACTAGAATCATATATAAAATATAGCTTATAAGAGCTAGTTTTCGTGTACAACAAGAAATTAAGCTGTGTACATTCTTAAATAACCAATTTTGACGCGTTTTTTTGTTGTTGTTTTAAATTCGATTATCACAACTGAAATCCGACAAAGTTGTTTATTTTAAGTAATAAATTGATTATTTCTAATATTTTCAGCGATAATAGTTTGATGTAAAAATATTGTATTGTGTCTTAAATATTGTATCTTAAATCTTAGTATTTCAAACAATGTACTTTAGCAGGGGTAAAAATGTGATAAAATCTGATCGATTTTATTAAATTACATAAATTACTCTAATTAAAAGGTGTTTCGTTAACTAAGCTTTGCATTTTTTTTAATCACTTAATAATTAAGGATTTTTTTAACAGGTTTGGTTTATTGTTTATTTATACTGCTGTCATATATATTGTAATTAAAAAGATTGTTGACAAAAAAAAACTATTTTTTTATAAGTTATTATAGTTTGTTGCCATATTAAACAACTATTTTGCACTTTTTATCGTATTAATTTAATTTTCTTAATAATAAAAAAAAATATGTATTTTTAATATAAATCAAATTGTAATTTTTAATATTTACAAACACATGTTTTAACGATAAATTCTAAACTATTTCCGCCGTCTATGCATTAGTTATATTTAGTGTTTATGTGTATGTTATAAATTAGAAATTCAAAATACGAAACATTTTAAAATGAATAAAATTTACCATATATCTTTAGATGCTATTTAATACCATCATTTAATACTTTGGTTTGTGAGAGAATAAAAGGAAATTACATTTGTAATTTATAGGAATAAAAAAAGACATTGCATTTATTAAGGGCCGTATCCTCTTCAGTTGAAGAAGCCGAGACAGAAGTCAGTACCACCCTAACTATACTCATAAACTGCAAAATATTAAATTTTATTAATTATATAAGTATATTTTAAAGTATAATCGTTAATTGAATTATAATATTTAAAAAATATTTTCGCAATCAATTGGAATTTTTTTAATATGGTCATTGAACTACGTGATCTCTCTTTATAATAGTAAAACAGAAACCATTTTTGTACCTTAAATTAATTTATTTTATATTTTGTTCCAATTACTATTCGCAATTTTTTAGTAGAAAGTCAAGAATTTTTACATTTTGAAATTTAATATTGAGGTTTTTGAAGTCTTCAATAATTTTAGGACAGTTATTATCTTTCACTTAATAGCTTACTTTCTTATCATGTCTTTAGTTCTAAAATTGCATTAATCGACATAACATCAATAACTTTATTTACTATAATATATTCTATAACCAAAACACATTATTGTAAAGAATTTCAACTAAATATAATAATTTGCTGTGAATTGTCATCGTTTTGTTGTAAATGTTATTTTCCGCTTAACTTTTTGCAAAATTTAAGATCATAGACTTATTGGTAACTGATTCAAACACCATCAAGTTTTATTTAGTACTAAATCAATTATAAATACTAATGCTAAAACATTAATGGGCTTGCAATTTTTTTTACAAATACCTACAATTTACATTTGCAAAGCTTGAAAATGAAGGTACTTACCTTTAGCGTGATCTTCTCATGCAGGAAAACCGGCTATTTTCCACATCATTATACGAGAGTTGAATAAGGAAAAGTTTCGATAAATAAGCTAGAGGGGGAAAACTCAGTTTCCGACGCATACCTGCCAAACAAGTTAATTTTCTTTCGGACTACAAATCCCATCTCTTAGGTTAATCATGTAAATTTATTACTCTTTTAGTGTCCACTCACACGACGCGATATTATTAAGAAAACTATTATCGCGTATGCAACTGTATTCAATTAAACCCCTTGTGTTTCTTATTATCACGGTTTCTAAAATGCAGGATTTTATTTATTTTTTTGTTTTTAATTTTACTTTTTTTTACTCCACCAAGATAAGTGTTTTTCTTCCAAAAATGCATAACACTATCTTGTTATTTCTTCGGGCGATAGAACTTGTCGGAGAGGTATTAATTGGTCCACTGGAGGCTTCTATCAGTATTACCTTTTGAGAGAGGAGAGCAAAGTTTGATTTTAGTAGACTCTGGGATAAAATCAAAAGCATGTTAACCTTATCCAAGCTGAAGCTTGCTTTTCGATCAAATCACGACCTCCCACCGTGTCGCGACAACGATGTAAGATATTTGTTTTATTTATTATTATTTTTATGGAGAAAAAAAATCTTAGAATTAACTGACGTCGTGAAATGTTTGCTTTTACCAGATTACATAAGTTTACCGTTTAGCTATCTTTATTCCCATCTTTGCTTTCAGATAAAATATATTTTGTGAAAAATCTATTATTAAAAACATTGTTTGTTTTTGTGCACAATGTTTGTTTTGTGATCTTTTGTACGTTGCATAACTCCTGTAAAAATTATCTCTAAAAAAAATATAACATATTAAGAAGTTATTAGTTTTTTAA
Organism: Troglohyphantes excavatus; assembly: GCA_963932185.1. Classification (NCBI taxonomy): domain Eukaryota; kingdom Metazoa; phylum Arthropoda; class Arachnida; order Araneae; family Linyphiidae; genus Troglohyphantes; species Troglohyphantes excavatus. The sequence continues at coordinate 37,538,070 of OZ010672.1, forward strand.
TTAGAGTAGGAAATCTACTGAGCATTTTGGTGTTTTGATTTCGAAGTTTTGAGAACTGGAAAATGTTCATATAAATTCTGCCACAAATAACTTTTTTCGTACTCATGCTTTAACTTTCCAAAGAGCAAACGTAAAAAAAATTGCCTTGTTTTTAAATAAATGTACGATAATTTTATGAATTGAAGTCAACTAAAAATTCTCTGAAAACTAAAATTATTTAAAATTGCAACTTGTGGTTATCGTTTATATTTTTTCTGTTTCGAGTTTTACACCCTCATCTATAAAGTTAGCTAACAATACATTTCTTTATTGCTATAAATATCACCTCTTCCCCAAGAAATAGAAACGTCATATTAACCATATCGAATGATATCTTCTATCTAAACAACACCAAAGTTTAAGCGACGTTCGTTAAGCTAAGGACTTGTTGTGAAAGCTGAGCGGTAGCCATACTGCACTTTAAAATCCGTCTTTGAAATTATACAGTTATTCGGGATTCGGCTCGTACAGAAAAGAACAGGTTATCAAAAACTATGATTGTTCAAATTCAAGAACAGGGTGTACCCATTCATTTTGAAGAACAGATAAAGATTGGTTGTTATTTTTCCTGATGACATTCCCCACAAGTGTACCCTTGTCAGTATTGCATTTAAGCATTGAAATCAGCAAATGTAATAATGTGAACCCAAAGATAAAATTTTGAAACCGGTATGCCTCAACGAAACCAGATGTCTGGCAATTGTGTTTTAGTTACTGTATGTTATGTTATTCCATTTTATGAAGGTATAAATGATATAATTCTTAATTATTATTTTTCTTATTTTACATATGAAAATTTGAACAACTGCTCAATACTTCTTTACATTAAACGATCATAAAAATCACTAACACTACAAGGCGTTCGGAGCACTTGCCCAGGGCTCCCAATTTAACGGGGCCCCCAAAATTGCATATAAAGCTAAAAAAAAAAATTGTGAAAAAGATAAAAGTGAATTTATTAACTAATAATTTTTTTTTATAATCAATAGCTTTTTGTTATTTTTTTTTGCAAAACTTCTACTATTTTATACAATCAAATCATTTTCATGTTTCCTGCACGTTCATGATGCATGTCATCTTTCAAATCGTGCTCGTCAAAGGAAATGCCTTTTGGATCATTTGCAAAATTCAATTCATGACCAAGACCTTAAACAAACTGTTTATAGTGTTTACTAATTGCATGTAGATTTGTCGTTTACGGATACATTTATCCTTTCCCAAATTTTCTGATATTAATCATTACGGATTTTCAAAAAATAAGTAGAACATACCCATGTGGCTCAACTGAAAGAAAGCTAAAAGGGAAGAAAATACAGAACGTGAAACGTATGAAAAAACTCTGTCGAAGTACTGCACCATTAACATTAATTCGAATTCTTAGATTTTTTTTGTTTAGTAATTTTAAATATATAAGTTTTTCGCAGTATTTACAATTGCATTAAAGCTGACTGGTTATTTTATTTTTCATTGCGGGCTTATACATAAACTTAGCAGTTTTATTTTAAGGTTCATTGGGGGCCCAAAAATATTCTTTTGCACAGGACCCCTAAACTTGTAAATCGATCCCTGGACATAGTAAAAATGCATTTAAAGAACATAATAAACCATTTAAATGAATTTATTTCAAAATGAAATTATCTATTAATAAGCTAACGTCCTAGTTTGCTCGCTTAATCTTTAAAAATCGTTTTAAATATATTCTGCACTCAAAGATTTGAGTGCAAGGTCTTTGTCTGCATTTTTCACTATCTCCCAATTGTCAAACACCTTATCTAAGGTGTTTGACAATTGGGAGATAGTGAAAAATGCAGACAAAGACCTTGCACACCTTATCTAAGGTGTTTGACCTAAGAATAACAGAAAACTATTTCGATTAGTAGAGCGAGCAAGAAAATTAAAACAAAACCCATTTGCATTATTTTGATATTAAGTATTATCACGCGTTTGTGTCGGAAAAGGCACTTTCTTCGGTGAAAGTGTTTTCTAAAATATTTTTAAAACTTAAGGAAAAAAAATTATAAAATATTTTCGAAATTAGTAAAATGTATCTTTAATTTTATCTAAGAAGATATGAAATGGTATTCTCCATTCCAGTTAATTACATATATTTTTTTAGGTTATATATAAATGATGTATTTTTAAATATTTTGTTTAGATTTTTAAATTTCAAAACAAAAACATGTGTTTTTTCTCATACATGCCAAAAATCAATGAAATTGTTAATAAAAATTATAGCAGGTTAATTAAATTTTCTGTTTCTTATATAAGGTCTCAAAAATAAATGCATATGTGAGGAGCTTATATTTTCAAAAGGAAACATTTTCGTTGCTGGGCTTCAGCAGCCGTACTGAATTAAAGGTCAATAATGAACGTTGCTTGGCGACTAAATTCAAGCGATTCACTTCGATTGTCCCAATTCCATATTTATAATTTAATCGATTGAATTTCGTGGCCAAGAAACCTTACGGCTACTAAATATCAGACAGGAAAACATTCCCTTTTGAAAATGAGCTATCCTCAGGTTTAATATTAAGCATTTGTAACTAAACTAAATAGATGTTTGATGACATCTTAAAAATTGTGTGTATAAATTTCTTGAATCAATTTATATAGTCTTGTTCAATTTTATCAAAACTTTAAAAGATTTCTGTTAATTTTATTATTGACGGAAAAAATCATTAATAACTTTCTTTTGTCCCATTTGGTATCATTTTCATATATTTATTGCTTTTTGTAATATTTTCTTTGATACCATTTGTCGTATATAACTGTTGAAACTTGTTGCATAAGATGTTATTTCCGTGCACGAATAAGTTTAAAAGAACATAAATATTTGCTATATTATAATGAATGATATATATTTTCATTAAATTTTTGAATGTCTTTAAAATAAACTAATTATAATTTGTTTAATTATATTCACTCATTCTGAATCTACATTATAGAATGTCGTTACAATTAATGGTAAAAAAATATTTGTACATTAAAAAGTAAGCAATTCTATTTCTTTTAATATTTTTTTTTTATTTTTTTCTTGCAGAAAAAGGACTACCGAAAATTGGCTGAAGATGCCTTACAAAACGCTATTTCTATTGTAGAATCAGAGGGCTGGAAAAAAGAAAGGAGCCATGGAAATGATATAATTTTTTCAAAAAACGTTCCAAATTACGGGAAAGTTTACAAATTTGTGGTATGTCAGTTTTCTTTAACTCTCCCTTATGTATCTAGGGCCGTACCTAAGGGTATGTGGCGCATGCCGCCACCGCACAGGGCCCCGCGCTTTTGACCCCACGACGAGGTTAAAGAAGAATAAAATTGTTTTATCGAAAATTCCTATTTTTTTTCAAAACCGTATTAGAATTTTCTTTAAATTTTTGTTTATTCATTTATCTAGGATCAATTTTGCTGTGGAGCTTTTCCCCGAATATTAAAGTTTTTTAGAGGCGGGTGAGGAATTTAAAAAAGTTATTTATTTCAACAGCGATCCAAACTAAAGGGCCTTGCTGCTAGGTTCGCACATGGCCCTGCGGCAGCTATAAAACGGCTCTGCTTGTATCCCAAGCAGTGATTGCCCTAGAATCTTTTTAAGTGGTGCGAGATCTTCTAGTTACGCCCCTACACCATAAATTTCAGAGCTCCCTCTATACATTCGGTTAACTACTTTTGAAATTACCACTCGATAGGAATGGCCATGTAACATTTAACAGGTGTTCTAAAAAAACCATTTAGAAACCCCCTGGCGATGGAGCAATGGGCAACATTGCCTACGGTCTTTCCCTTTTGGCACCAAAAGAGGCGTCATTTTATGTGATGTTTTTCAGTCGGTTAACCGATTAATTAAGTGGCTTATAGGCTACATTTTATTTATTAGTAGGAATTATGATAAGTGTTTTGGTTAAAATAATAACCTTTTATCCATATTTTTATTAATCAGCAGTTCTCAAGTACATAAAAAATATTCAACGTACTATATGGACACAATTCTCGATTTAGCACTGACAAATTACTGTGTTAGGTCGTATTAATGTGTACTTTGAGTAATAACGTTTTCAATTTATATAACTGCAAGATCCGAAACCCTTTACTAACAAATAGTCAAAAGTAAATAAGTTTTGAGAAGTTTTAATTTACTAGAACTTCGTTCACCTTTATTTAACAGTGACGATATAGTAAAACTCAAAGTGCTGTCAACACGCTCGAGAGAAAACATACTGTAAGATATTTTATTTAATAAGTTGAAGTACTTGTAATGGCCCCGCTGATTTAGAATCTTTTAATAATGGATTCAAACTTAACAGTTCTTCAGTCAATTCACAACCAGATACATTACATTTTCACCATCGGTTAAATCTCCACAAGATTTTATCAATGGGGTGCTTTTCGGGACTTGTTTTGATGTTATATAAAAATTGTCAAGTGTCATTGAATTTCGGTAGCTGTTCAAATCGAGTGCATAGTTAATTGCGATGTTAAGTGCATTCTTAATTGTAATGATAGGATAAAAGACATTAACTTTAATAGTTCTTCCGGATCTGTCGAGGTCTCCTTTATGGTCTCTTAAATAGCCTATTCTTTCTTCGAGATATCTAAACATATATCCACACTCATTGAACTGTGTTACCAGACTGACAGAACTGATAGAAGAGTAACCGGAATAAAGGAGGCACGGGCGACATCTTGTTTTTTAAAAAATCAAAAAATCATATATTTACGTAGTAGTTTAGTAATGTTTACTATTGATGTCAGTAAAATTACAACTACAAAATGCACAAACACCTACAGTTTTCCCCGTGCAGTATTTGATTACGGCGCCCCTACCCTCTCCAAAGGTCGCACCGCCCTAGGGCCGTTGCTGATCACGAGCGTGCGGCTACTTTATCTGACATTCCTTCGTTCCACATGCGAGAAAAACCACGCTAAGGAAGGCTACATCCCCCTCAGCGTTGTTCGTTCCTTTTTAGGAAATAATCTAGTCCCAAAGACCAGGATAAATGTAAGTGTTATATACTATCTGAGAGATAGAGAAATCATCCGGAAAGACAAGCTGCGAATTTTTATCAAATATTTAAGCTAATTTTTAACAAACATTCTTATGATTTGTCTCAAGACTTGCCAGACAAAGTTACATTGTTACAACAGTCGGATATTTGTTTACAATCAGATTCACTTGCAACAACTGTCTAAGGGGATGTAAAACTTGCCCCGTGTGTTCTAGAATTTAAAGATTTACCTACTTTTTTCAGTACTTAATTTGTATTTGTTTTTAGAAATTAAATATCAGTTTTATCATAGCGAAATAATTATTGACACAAAATATAATTATAATCGCGAAAAATATAAAATTTCTTAATTTTTGTTTCATGATAATTGTTTTAACCTGCGAGTAACGATGTAAGTCTATGCAGTTATCAACCGCATTTTATTTATGTAATTGATGAGTTAGGTATAGTAATACAAGCATGAAACCTGTATTGTTAATAAACTGCTCAAATAAAATACAATTAATTTCTCTTTAGGGTACTCTGAACATGCCAGCAGATAAAGTTATTGACATATTGTATTTTAAAGTAGAAGAAATGCATAAATGGAATCCTACTGTAAAAAGGGTTAAGGTAAAAAATAATCATATATGTATCAATATTTTTTTAAGTAATGATTACATTTATTTAATAGACTTATTATAATTACTTTTACATGGCACACATTTTATATTATTATTTTGTTTCTTGATTCGGACGATTCTCTTAAAAGATAATTGAAAAGATTGATGATCATGTTGACATTAGTCATATCATAGCTTCTGAAGGAGCTGCTGGACTTGTTGCAAGCAGGTAATCAATAAAGTTATTTTATGGCACTTATTATGATTAGCTCAAATCCAAACCTTGTATTGATCATTGGTATTTTTATGTTAAAAAATAAATTTTAAACATCATGCGATATTCCCTTCACTTTCTGCTGACTTAAAGTTTTCATTAAACTATCATTAAATAGTATTGAAATGTCTTAACAAAAAAAATATCTTTCGTCAGTTTCAAATCATTGCATATAAAACAATTCAACTGTGATCTTTTATTTTTTTGCCAAAGCAATTATATTTTATAGTAGTGTTAAAGTTCTTTAATAAATAAATAAACTCATAAAAATAATATTATTTATTATAATGTGTAACATTTTAATCAGAGTGAATATATTTTGTGCTTAGTGGGAAAAGTCACTAGGTTAGTTTTTTTTAATTATTTGTTGATAATGGGCCTGCATATTACTTAAAGAATCTGTGGTCAGAAAAAAAACACCACATCAGTAATAAGTGTGATACAAAAATGAAACTCTCTCTCTCTCTCTCTAGATATTTAGATCATCACACTACGACGTCTCAAAAAAAACCTTAATATCTCAAACCAGCCGCGAATGACTTAATGTGTTTTTTTAAGCAAATAGATATGTTTTTATACTATGTAAAAAATAACTAAACAGACACTTTAAAGAACTGTATGTAAGAGCATTTCCGAATTTAGGGTATTAAATTGCTTTTTCAGAGATTTTTAAATTGTATTTTCAGAGATTTTGTAAATATTAGAATATGGAAAAAGAAAAATTCAGATTATTTTCATGGATCTGTGGCAACTACTCACCCTGACGTTCCTGCAATTACAAAATATGTCAGGTAATTTCTCTAATTGATTGTTATCAGAAAACTTTTTGAAATGGCCAGTGTTTGAGAGGGAATCGAAAATATACTTTATGAATATTTCGTTTGCGGGTTTACCAGTGAACCAAAATTTCTACGTTTTTGCTGAGGCAGATCGTCTATCAAAATTGTATTTAAAGAATAGTAATTTTTACGTATGGTCTATAATAATAAAGTATGTTACTTTGCATACGCCCAACACCATAGGCAATATAGTCAATGAAAGAGCTATTATAGCAGGGTTCGAAATTAGCGGTACACGGTGCGCCTAAAACGTGTTTTGCATCTTATTTTTGTTATTTTCTTGTACGCAGTGCACCTAACTTTTTGAAAACTAAAACTACGATTTTATTTATCATTACAAATCATAAATTATTTAAGAATCCGGTTCCCATGTGCGCGGAGTTTCTGGATAACGAACTCTGAATTCGGCTGCAATTCATTTGACCAATAACAACTGAAGAATCCGGTTTGCCGCGCACTAGATAATAAAATTGTAGTCAGGTTTTACTTGTTGGCACATCCAACTTCAACAATCCCTTGTTGGCACATCCAACTTCAACAATCCCTTGTTGGCACATCCAACTTCAACAATCCCTTGTTGGCACATCCAATTTCAACTACAAATTGTGTTCTGCGCGTATTGGTTAAATATATCTTTAATGTACTTTTACGTCGGCGTTTTAATCAAAAGATAGGCGATGTTTTAAAAAAATGAATGGTTTCATTGTCAAGTTATTGGTTCAAAAATAACTTATAAATTTTACTTTACGCTCTATGAATATTTTTGTGCACCCAAATAATATTCACTATTTAGTGCACCTAAGTTTAAATTTGAGTGCACTGGTGCTTTGAAAAGTTAATTTTGACCCCCTGTGTTATATTCATTACAGTATTATATTACATATACGTGCAACATATAATTATATTATACCACTCGATTTCTTTAGATTATAAGTGAGCAATTAGAAAACATTTTAGTTCAACAAATTATTCTTTTATAAAGTAAAAATTAAAAAATTATTTAAAAAATCGTACTATTGTTGGTTTATATATAATAAAAGTAATTACTTTGTATAAGAATAGTATGTAACTGACATTTTTTTTTTTATAAATAAGGAAATTAGTGGGTTGTTTTTATCAAAATTTCTGTAATATGTCAGGTGGGCTGTCTTAAAATCTATATTTAAAAATACAAGTAAACCTTTATTTACCATTCTACAAACGAAACTTTAGAAAGAAAGATTGTTGAGCCTGTGATAATATTGTTGGTCGGTCGGTCGTCCGATTACCCTAAAACCTCCATCACAAAGTGCCGTTCAGGTGGAATGGGTTTAGTAATGGTTGTCTTTATATAAAATGTTTGGCAACAGCTTGTTCCCTCCCGACCTGTATATATCATACTTTGCTGCTGTGAGTGTGGCTAGCTTTTTCTGATGTTCTTTTCGTTGACCAGATCTATGATGAGGGGCATTAAAATTTATGTGAAAATGCCGGTTTACTTTTATTTTTATAAGTGATAATTTATATTCTTTTGCAAGTCTGTAATTCGAGAACAAACTGCAAGTTAATAAACTATTCTTCTCCAAAACAAAGTTTCTTGCTTTGAACGCTGTAAAACATTACACTGTGTAACAAAGAATTTAATAGAGCTAAAGAATAATTTATCCAAGTAGAATTATTTAAAAGTATTCCGAATGATACTATCAAATAATCTAGTTGAGATTTTAAACGTTGATAACCATTCATAAGAACATTTAAATGATTCAGCGTTTATACCCAAATTAAACTATATTTTTAATTTTAAATTGAACGTATAATAAATTATTAAAGTTTATTTTTAGAGGTGAACAGGGACCTGTCGTCTACATTCTGACACCCCTTGATGAAACTTCTCAACAGTGCAGACTACAGTGGTTGCTCAATACAAATTTAAAGGTAATTGATATTTTCTAAAGTTTATACTGCCATCCCACCAGGGGAAAGACTCTGAGTAAGGTTTCTAGCGCGGAACGTTCCATATGAATTAGTGTATTTAGGTAAATGATGTTGGAATGGATCCTATTTTGGCGAATTTATCCACACTTTAATCGACTTACAAATAAACCAAAGGTACATAACATTTTATAATTTTTGACAGTTAACGTTCTAACATCCCCTTACTTAGTATTAAAGGAATGCTATTTCTAAGAGGCTGAATAACAAGTTTTAAAGATCGAGTTGCTTAAAACTTTTGTGAGAGTTTTTTAAAATATCAACAAACCTCCACCATTTAAAGAAAATTATGTAATTCAAAATTGATTATTAAAGCATTCGCCATTTCAATATTCATTTCTTGTAACTTTCGAACTGCGCGTATTTTTTTTAATGACTGTATATATTAACAACACAATTAAATAGAATTAAAAAATGCAACACATCAATAAAATTTAATCAGCAAAAGATTGAATAAAAGAATTTACCTTCACCTCTCCGGAGAAAATTAATCAAATAGCGTTATACAATATGATATCGCTGAATGTAAAATCAAAGTTGAAGTTTTTGAATTTATTGGGACAATGAGCAACCATTTTATTCTCATTCGGTATATCCTATTCGAATGTTAGCCTATGCCACTGGAATTTTCAGCGATTTCAAGCACGCTTCATCAGTACAAAAGCTGACGACATTGTAAATAATTTTTCTAGCTTGAGAATGCATTGTCTTTCCTTTGTTAAAAGTAAATGCCATTATAGAAAAATCTTCAAAAGAAATTCCAAAAATTATCTGTTGCAAGAAACTCACAAACGAAATCACGTAAAAAGAAATCACATTTTTTCGATCTATGTAAGAATCACAAACGAAATAAAAAAAACGTATTGAAATTATAATTATATTATAAGAGTTAAATAAAGAGCTGTTTAGCAAAGTCAGGAAAGAACTAAAATGCGAAACAAAAGTTTCTACAAAACGCCAATTGAGATTATCTCTTTTACATTCCAACCCCACAATTGAATAAAATCGTCCGTTTCCATAACAGCCGCAACTCAACGGAACTCAGGATGCAGTCTTTCTCGTGATGGGAAGACAGAATGTATGCAAGGTTAATAATAAGCTATACTTCTAAGTTACTTGTATCTTATTTTTAACTATGTTTCGCTTTATTATCCCATGATATTCACAAGGGTATTTCTGAAGTTCTTAAATGTCATTCTTTAAAAAAAATTTGGTTCCCAATGGTTTTTAAAATTTCTTAATCCATTAAGGCTTAATATCTCATTTTTGAGAAATATAACAACAACAAAATTTAAGCTTTTTAAAATAATTCTTTTGAATTACAAATTAAAGCTATACAAACAGCTTCCTAAGCTTTCATCATATCTATGAAAAAAATTAGTTAATTTTTAAAAATTAATTTATATTAAAAATACACAAATTTTCATATATTTGTTTTTTTTAATCTTACTTAAAGACGTTTTCAATTAATTTATTTTTAAAAAAAGTTCTCTAAGCAAATACGAAACAAAAATTTCAGAAAAAGCTTAGTTTAAAGAGAATAATAAATTGTCATATGTTTTACTCTTTTACACTGATTTCGAAATACTTTGCATTCAAGTTCCAAAAAAATCATTTTAACATCTTAAAATGACATTGGGATCTTAATTCACACTTTATTTCTACCAATAATTAACAAGAAAGGAACCACTAGTTTAAATATATATTTACTCAATTGGTTAATATTTTTTTCAGGGATGGATTCCTCAATACTTAATAGACCAAACGTTATCAACCGTGATGTTAGACTATGTGCATGCTTTGAGAAAATGTTCCGTTACCTCTAAAGCATCTGTTTAAAGCAACACTATTATCAAGAACACTGTAAATACTTAGAGACCAATATCTCTGTTAAATTCAAGTTGACAATTCTAATATTTGGCTTGCTTAGCTTTTACATTTGTAATTTTAGATGTATTTTATTCTATAAGTACTATCTAACCATGTAGTAAACATTTATAGTCATCAATATTCATGGTAACTAGACATGGAAATTTTGTTTTATGCGATTTCTTATTAATGTGTTACAGTAATTATTTTATCTGCTTTCCTTGTGCCTTTCCCTTTGCTTATATTAATGAAAACGTGATGCATGTAAGGAAATGTTGTGCAACTTTAATGGTCACAATTTACTACTTTTTATTATGATCTCTCCTGTTGTATTTGTATATCAGTTATTATGATAATAGTTTAGGGATTCTAGAATTTTCTTTTTCAAGTTTAAAGTATTTAAAATATTTTAGTACTAGATTATGTATAATAAAAATTTAAATGTTACTTTTTTATTTAAGTTCATTATTCATAAGAAAAAAACCGTACATTTATATTAGTTTTGTGTCCACAACAATACTCTCAATACTAACGTTAATAGACATTTTGAAATATTTTAAATACTTTTAAATTATAAATTAGTTTAAAATTATTTCATAATGCATGACTTAATTTTACTTTTTATCAAACAGTCAACCTTACTTTTACAACAATATGTTAACTATAAAAAAAATATACATTCCACTGGTTTCTAAACTATCCCTTAGAAAAATCAGATAAATGAAAATTACAAAATATTTCTTTTACTTTTGTTATTCTATTGAACTAATATTTTTTTAATAAATTAAAAATAAGTTCAAGTTTTCAAAACAAACGGTATGTGGTATCACCGTCTAAAAATAATTTAATTGCAGTTGGTTTTTAATTCATACATGTTTGTAGAACATAATGTGACTGTTTAGGTTTAAATGTGTGTGAAGTAATTATACAAGTCGTTTTCATATTATTCTGAGGTGCTTGATTTTTCAGTTGTGAACTAAATTTTATAAACTTGTATTTGTTTTCCCATTTTCTGTAATTTTATTTATTCAGTAAGTTTGTAATTTTTATTTTATTCAAATATAATTTGTGTAAATTGCGCATATTTCAAAGTTTAAATTTTGACATGGAATTCTCCATGTGAAGAAAGTTAGTGTTTTATGTAAAATTGTGTTTAATACATTTTTTAATAGTAATACTGTATATAGTATTTATATTTTTTCTATCTTTATATACACATACATTTTATTATTTTAAATTGTATATATAATGCATTAACAGCTATTAATCAGTTTTATATGCCGCTAGTCAGTATTTTTATAGAAGTTTGCTCACTTCTAGTAATGCATGTAATGGGTATTTTCATTTATGATTTCATTTAAGAAACTTTGAATATTTTTTTCTATCTTAAAAGTGCGAATTTTATACCTTAAAAGTGCTTACCTACTTTGTGCTCATGTATTATATAAGAAAAGTATAGTATATTAAAAAATTATTATAGTATATTAAAACTTAGTTATCTCATAACATCAAGTAGATTAACATTATTAAAATAATTTCATACAACTAGAAGTGTATGTTTATTTTAATTATTTTGTTCTCTATAAATATATATAGTAATCTGATTAAAATTATTAAATGTAAAAATTTCACTAGTCACATTTTGTTTAAGATCTTATAGTTTTTATTTTTATAAATCGTTATAAATTTTAATATGTAACAGTACAAAGAAATAAATAATAAATTTAATTTTTTCATCGGAAAGCTGAACATTTATTTTCTAAATAATATTATACTCATTAAAGGCAATACTGATGAAAGACCCAATAAGATAATATGCTTATATAAGATGCTCACAAACAGTTTATCAGCCAAAATATTTTAATATTTCATTTATTGGTTGGTTGAAAAAACCAACCCATCCCGTATTTCGGACGTCGAGCTTGGCCGCTAATGAGGAAAAGCATTGGGACATGTTCCCCAGCTTCAGATAGAGGGGATTGTCTACGTCCAACATAGTTAGGTTCAATTCTTTTTGTTGCTTCAGTTATTTTAATATTTCATTTATTGGTTGGTTGAAAAAACGTCGCACTAGAGCTGCACAAAGGGCCATTGATGACGGTTCGGAATCTATCTCGAAGGAAATACCCGGGAATATATTTTCTTATAACGTGATTCTAATAAAACATTGATTGAACACATTCAAATTTTTATTCAGAAATAATCGTCAGAAGAATACACAAGACCATTTTTCCAACAAGCCAATTCTTTAAGTTTATCAAATTTTTTCCTGTGATTATCTCTATCCACTTGATCAGACAATAATTGGTTCGGTTGATCCAATTTTTCATGGCTTTTGTTTTGTTCGAATTCTCCTAGTAGAGCGACATTCTCACCTCTTACCATGAGAATTCCTTGAGGAATATCAGCATAAGTTTTCTTGATTTGAACTCGTTCTGAAGCTGGATACATAGCCAAATTGGCAAACTGATCGACACTTCTTAGATAACCCACAAAATGTCGACCATCGCGCAGCCATACGAATATACTTTTATCTATATGCTGAACTAAGGAAGCCGCACCTGGTATCACCTGTAACAATTATAAAGTATAGTGACGATTAAAAAAAAAAAATAGTTAGGCAGTTATAAAACTTATCTTGCAATAGTATAAACTTCTTTTAAATTTCAGGTAAGATTATAGTGGTAAATTCTAGTATATTCTATAAAATAGTAATACATATACACCTCGTACATATTTTTCAATAACATAACCTCAAAATTGCCATTTTTTTTACTTATGTCACTTTTCTTGCCAAGGTGCGATATGGTAAACATTTTTTTGTGATCAATATCGGTAACTGTTATTCCGCCAACTGCCAAATTTACTTTAAAATGTACATTTAAAGTAAGATTAAACACTTCGTTAACAATACTCCAATTTATTTTTTTTTAAGCTCGATATTAATATCAGAAAGGTTTTTTTTTTGTTTCCCGAACATTTAAAAAGTAAACTTAGGCCCATTCTACACGAAAACGCGCGTCCGATTGGCGCGGGTTCGTTGGCTGTTACACTAGAGCTGCACAGTAGGCTATTGGCGACGATTCGGAGGTCTAAGGAAAAACCCGAGAACATTGCTTCGTATTATTTTAACCATGGACAGATGACGATAACAATGAGCTGGCACCCGACGGAACCTCAATAGGCATCAGGACATTGAGCCATGTCAGATTTAACGTACACCAGTCCGTCATACATGGTGGATATTTTTTGGTCGTGAAAGGAACTAATTTGACAACCCTCCGATTAACAAATCTCTACACATATCGAACATGAACTCATCGGATGCTTGTTCGAACCCCTAACCATTAGGCCACCACAGGCTTTTGGCGCGGGTTCGATCACCAGCGTGTACATAGCGATTTGGTAATCAGTGTTGTCAAATTATTTCCTTTCGCGACTAAAAAATAATCCACCGCGTATACGGTTTGGTTAAAAAACGTCGCACTAGAGCTGCACAATGGGCTATTGGCGACGGTTCGGAGCCTATCCACGTATAAGGGACTTGTGCATGTTAAAACTGTTCGTGGTCCAATATCCTGGCGCCTATTGATGTTGTATCGGGTGCCAACTCAGGTGTTGACCTCGTCATCTGACCATGTTTCAAAAATACGAGGTAGTGTTTTCGGGTCTTCTCTTCGAAATAGACACCGAACCGTCACCAATAGCCCATTGTGCAGCTCTAGTGCACCGTTTATTCAACCTATTCACCGAGGATGTTTTTTGTGGACGACGATAAACTAACAATCCTCTGATTAAGAGTTCGCAGCACTCACAAGATGAAATCTGAACCCATAACCCTCCAATTACGAATCCAATATTCCACAAATGGGCCACCCGCGATGGTTCGGGATCTACCGAAGGAAAGACCCGGGAAGACCGCATCGCATAATTTTGAACCGGGCGGGGTCCTATGACGATGACAGCACGTGACCGGGCACCCCACACAGATAATGTGATGAGAGAATTTTGATCATAACAGATTTAACGTTACAAGTCTTCTTTTCACGGCGATCGTCATCTGACCATGGTTAAAAAATACGAGACAATGTTCCCAGGTATTTCCTTCGAGAGACCCCGAACCGTCGCTAATAGCCCATTGTGTAGCTCTAGTGCTAACCAACCTCTACACGATGAATGTTGACGACGAAGAATGCTACTCGCAATCCTCCAATTACAAGTTCACTGAACTCACAATACAAGTTTCGAACCCGCAACTCTGATTTTGAGTTCGGTACTCTTCCGGCCAGGCCACCGCGGGCTCTCTATGAAGATTTGTTTGGTTAATTAACGTCGCACTAGAGCTGCTCATAGGGCTATTGGCGACAGTTCGAGGACTTTCTAGAAAGAAAGACCCTTGAACAATGCCTCGTATTTCTTAATCATGGTCAGATGACGAGGACCTGAGCCGACACAACCTCAATAGGCGTCAGAACATTGGACCCCGGTCAGATTTAACGTGCACCGTCCCTATACACGCCGTAGAAATTGCAGGATAAGTTCGGACGACGTATCGTAACTTAGCAGCTCCTTATGAAGAAGAAAACACATGGGGACACCCAATCGTAGTTTCAAACCAAGAGCGGATGACGAAAATAACATCCGAGCTGCTGACCCACTCTCCATACTTCACATCAAAACCATACGGTTCTTTATTGATAAACTATAACAGTGAGTTACGATCACAGTAAATATGCTACTGTTAATATTGAAATCCATAAACTAACGTTTACATTAATCACTTCATAAACTTAAAAGAAATACTTAGCACTTATTTTTCCTATCCGTAATCGACATATAATTGTTCAAGGTTCTAAACTACTTATAGTTTATAATAACTTAAATATTAAAAATGCATGTTAATTGCTTAAAGATTATTAAATTTTAAATAAAGCTATATAAATTACTATGTGATGTGTACACACTTTCAAAGTAAATTTGAACACTTGAATAGTCATTAAACACTTAAAATATTTCATTACGTAAAAATAAATTTCTAAGCAACTAAGCCGATACTTCCTTTAAATGCATTTTACTAAAACTAAGTTACTAAAACTTCAGTAGCATATGGACTTTTAAATGGATCAAATTATTTCACTAATTCAAGTATCCCTTTTGAAATAAACTTTACCTCTGGAGCAGAATTCCCGTCTTGGTCTTCCTTTTGTTCTTTCGGCATTGCAATTACAAATGTCAGAACAAACTCTTAGCTCAACTTTTTGTTGCGAACTCAATCTCTTAATAGAAAACTAGCTTTGCTGTGTTTCTTTTTTCACGCACGTTTTTCTGCAGATACTGCGCAAGCTAATTTCGCCAAGTTTTGGCTGGTTTTAGATGCCGGTGTGTAAAAAAGCGGCCTTAAATTTGTGCATTATTCCATTGTTAAATAGAGCAATCCTGCAGTTAATTTAACGGATGGTCTGTGTAGAGGGGTAAATATATATGTCGTGGTTTACATATCTTCACATTGGTCGATACTAGTGTGGAAGTTAGGTTTGATTAGAAAAATTCTAGATATTTGTGATTGCCTAAATAAGCCGCTTTATCTCTGTTGCATTTTTTTTATTTGACTGTTTTGCATATACAATATATGTAGATACATAGAGAAATGTCTTATCCGGGAATCGAACCACAGGTCCCAGGCACCACAGCTGATGCCCAAACCAATAGCATATTGTTTAGCTCTTGTGTGACGTTAATTTCCACCAACCAACTTCCATTGGTTTTTTTACGATTTAATCTCTATTATATCAAATAATTTGTAACCAATCAAGACTAATTTATCGTACCAATAGCAGAAAGTGTTATTAATGGCAGCATTTAAAATTCTATAAGCATACGAACAGGTTACACGAGATCCAATATATAGTAGCCAGGCACAATACTTGCAACGAATCTTTGTCTAGTAGATATGTTACATATCAATTGTTAAGATCGAAATGGTTGCATGTCTACTTTTGTACACTTTCGGGAAACGCGAAAAGATTGCCAACTTAATGAGACTAGGAGGATTTTTTTTTTAATTGACTAATGTTTGTGCAGAAGAAAATAGAGGTAGAATTTACCTTTACGCTCCTACCAATATCTTATTTTTGCCAATAATAGACATTACAACCATTGTGCTTTTAGCTATCGATATGCTGTATGAATTCCGATATATTTTGAGCATCTATGTAAACTGTGACTTATCCAAAGACATCAAAAATACTGTTTTCTATGGAGGAATACTTTATAGCAGATTTAAGACCTTTAAAGACTTTCGTTCTCATAGAACTTTATAAAAAAGTTTTATTATAAACATTGTAAATAACGTAGTGTATCATAAAAAATCTGCTTATAACTTAGCCAAGGAGTCATGTCACAGTGTTACACTTATCAAAATAAATATGCTTTTACATATAGTTTAAAATATTTTATTAAAAATTTACTTATTAAGTTACACAATTTTAAAACATTTGAAATAAAATATTTAAAACACATACAGCAGCAAAATGTATTAATGATATATGTAATAAACAAATATTCGAGGATCATGGTAAACCTATACTTAAGCGGTTTTATAAAACAAATTATCATTCAATTAGTGAATGCTTTTAATTTAGTTCAATTTACAGATCTCAATCTATTAGTTACAAATATTTACATATGAATTAAATATCTACATTTTAATGCAGAGAATGAGGTAAGAGATTTCTCAAGTTTTGCAGCCTTCTTTCCTTGCCATGTATAGATATGGTGACCGAATGTTTTGTCTATAATTAACATTAAAAATTAAAAGCCTCTTTTTAATATTAATCACTTTTACCTTTACCTTCTTAGTCTTTGAATAGTTACTAATTTTTTTCAGCGCTAAATATTCTAATAATTATATTACGATTGATAAGACCCCTTCACTGAGAAAATTTACCATTTCAGAATTAAAATTATTGAATTTTAAAATGACCCCTCTCTAAATGTTTTCCGATGAAACTTTACTGCGAGATATATGTAAAAACTTGTTTATATAGAATATCAATAGGCAAGATCACTTTTTAAAAAAAACTTCACATTTTAAATGCTAGTAACAAGACGATTCATGTTCAATAACTTTTAGTCCAAGAAAACTACTATTGATCTGAATTATGAACACTTGGAACTGCAGGAATTACACATTTCAAACAGTTTGCCTGCTGAATCCTACATCGTATTTTCCACATTGCTTTCTATCCAATCTAAGAAATTAGTGACCCGTGTATACACTCCTGGAACTCCAGGCTCGGCACATTTTTTTCCGAAGGAAACTATGCCCACTAAGTAGAATCGTCCATCAGCACTTGCCAGCATAAGAGGACCACCAGAGTCACCCTAAAAGAGAATTGAAACTCAAACTAGTACATTAATACAAAGCCATAAACTCTAGAGAATTTTGGCGAATCATACAGTATATCGTAAAATACTATGCATTAACATCTCACAGTAATAGAAGTCCTCCAGCTGCCCAGTGGATAAAGGCGTTCAGCTGGTAATCAGAGGATTGTTAGTTCGAACCCGTGCAAGTGCACTGGACAAAGAAAAGTTAAAAAGTAGTGATATTTCGTTCGGAGGATGGCCAGCTTCGCTACAAAAATACTAAAAAGTCGTCCAGGACATCCAACAAATTATACGGAACTGGAGCACAATAAATCTGATCGGGGTCCAATGTCCTGACGCCTATTGAGGTTGCGTCAGGTGCCAGCTTAGGTGTTGTCCTCGTCATCTGACCATGGTTCAAAAATACGAGGCATCATTCCCGGGTCTTTCCTTCGAGATAGACCCCGAACCGTCGCCAATAGCCCACTGTGCAGCTTTAGTGCGATGTTAATTAAGCAAACCTCACAGTAAATATCAAATCAATATCGAATTCAAATTATTTATAATGTGTTTAATATCAAATTATCTATATAATGTGTTAACTAAATATTCAATAAAGTAAAAATATCTCTAAATAAATCATTGCCTCACTCCTTAGGGTGCAAGAATCAGACGGCTCCAATTGTTGCTGATTTATACTTTTTCACTTATTCCTATAAAGAAAAATCCTCTATCGAGTGCTGCAACAACCCGACAGCTCTATGGCTATAGATACATAAAGGAAAATGAGCTGTACATTTGTACATGACCTGTTGATTTTCGTCGTTCCTGAAAAATTTGAAAATTGGAGCTGTCTGGTTCTTACACCCACGTCTTCACTTAGGAATTGCAGGGAAGGTTGGTTGATTGGGATTTATTGGCACAAGGGCCGAAAATGGCCAAGCTACGCCAAACACTAGATTGAATTACAGGGAAGTGTTCGTATATTGTTAAAACTTTTCTTACTCGACATGCATCTTTATCACCATCCCCAGCGCATAAGTTTGCTCCAGTTATTGGAACTTCTCTTTTGAAAACGACCTCACATCGAGGATTTTCCCAAATCCTCAGCTGTACTTCTTGTAATTTTGAACTAGGTGGCCCACCTACATGAAATAAAATGTAATATTAAAATAAATCGAGATTTTTATATACATTCTTTCAAAGCTACACATCAACACAGTACGGCTACTAAAGTTAATTATTACCATGAGGTAAGCATTGTAAGTTTCTAGTGAAATGTAAATCATTCCTTTTACCAGGGAAAGACAATACTTTAAATTACGGATGTTCTATGGTATTAATCTCATATTGTTTTGTTATTAATTCTCAGAAATAATTTGATGATTGTGGAAAAATATTAAATATTCAAACGGGACTCTGCGTTAGACTTGCCACGGTCACCCATTCTATGTGTAAATGTAACTTGTCCATTGGCTTAACTTGGAACTACAATTACCGTAGTATTTTAGGTTAAAAATCATAAATTTCTTATTTTCACGTGGGCCAAAATACATAATACTATTAAAATAACACACAAATTTCTTTTAATAAGCAAATAACTATATTTTCGCAAACATGACTGAATTTCTCAAATACTGTAATTAACATAATAAATTACCATAACTAGTGGTTCCCCATCCAGCTGCAAAAGCATTTCGATTGGCCAAATTTTCTCCAATAAAGGCATCAAATGGAAGACAAATTGGATAAATGTGCTTATCAAAATCAACTTCAGATCTCAGCAAAAGCAGAGCGAGGTCATTTTGAAAGGTGCGCGTATCAAACTCTTTAAATTTAATAACTGAAAGAACCGCGACATCAACAGGTGTAGCACCATCGTCATTTGATGCGATATCATAATCTCCAAGTCGTACTCTCAATTGTCTTGGACTCATCCTGAAAAGATAATGAAACTTTGATATTACATAAAAAAATATATAAGGAATGTTTCATGAAACAAGTTTTAGATGTTATTGTATTGAAAGTTCCGTTTTCCCATACACATGAAAAAAATTCATTTATCTATAATTTAAATTATGCAAGAAACTTTATAAGACCACCACTATCAAATGGAAAAATTTAACATCAACAATCATCAATGTTAACTTATTTATTTCCAAATAAATTTTGCAGCGTTGCTGGATTTTTATATTCGTTTAGGCCTATTCTACACGAACAGGGAAAATGAGTGGGAGCTTCTGGGTGATTCGAGAACTCATACCACGTGGTATGAATTCTCGAGAAGCTCCCCCGCGTTTTCCCCGTTTGTGTAGAATGGGCCTCACATAAAATTAAGTTGTATTTTGAATTGTGTTTGTGTCGTAAATAGCAAAGTAACTACGTAAGCTTTCAAAATGTTCAGGAATGTTTATAATAGTTGACTTATCAAGCAAGTACTACAGTGACATAATCGTCTCGATTGATTATTTTTTTATGTTATGCAAATTTACAAAAAATACTTACGTTGTACCTCTCCTTGAGCTGACAATACAATGAGCAGCAGTGATAACATGTTTTCTTGTTATTAAAACTCCTCCACATTCTGCAGAAGTTCCACTTCGTCTGACGTAATAGATAATAGCCTAAAAAGAACTTCATATAACTAAAACGATACTTTTCTCTTTTTTTTTAAAGCCATTTTTGATAAATTTTTATATTCTATTCTGAACTACTAACATCTGATTAAAAAATTACGTAAGTCTAAAATAGTAAAATTATAAATATTCAAGTCTAAAATATGAAACTTGCGAGTATAGCGACGAAATCCACTAAAAGTAACGCAAGTTTCACTTCTGTCGAATCTCATACATACGAAACGTAGGCCAAGAGGTTGAAACCGTACATGCTTGAAACAGGATGACCATACTCCACTCCCATTAAATTCCAGATGGATTGCCTTGCTAAAATGTTAACCCTTTCGCTGACATACGAGTTGTACGTATTTAACTCACGCTTTGTCTCAGAGGTTCCATGAGTTAAATACAACTCATATGGAAGCGAAAAGGTTAGACTACGGTATTCGTGCTGTATAAATTGTATGCACTTCATATAAACCATGCAATTCTCATATAGGCACATTCTGCATAGCCTTCTAGAAAAAAAACTGATCTTGGCCTAGATCTTCCTTGAACTGTTATTTTTTGTATGCGAGTCGTATATTTTACCATTGAGCTGTCACCGTCCATATTGGACTTGACGCTTCGCGAGTTACATACAACTCACGCATAAAAGTCATAGAAAAAATTCGAAATTTCCATATATGTTGATAAATTTGAATCATTTTAAAAGCAAATAAAAAAAAATATGGCACCGTGGGCACCCATTTTTTTTACTATTGTGGCAGCGAAAAAGTTAAATATTCCACACTCCCCTCCCTGCTTACAGCATTGCGATTTCTGCCTATGACACTGATTTAAAAAAAAAAAGAATAACATTCTATTGTGCACTCACCATCCAAGGCCAAGCTCCAATTACAGATTCCTGCCCGCCAACTATTCTACGAAAGGTAACTTGACTGCGCCCGCATTCTGAAATAAAATCGGTTTGAAATTGAAACTATTTCATACAAATGTTATTAGCTAGAACAATTGAACTAGAAAATAGATGGATTTTTACATCTAAATCAAATGCAATGGAGTATTCTTAGTTTGATATGTATCTATGTTTAACGGTCATTTTATAATCTAATTTCTAATATAATTACTAGGTATGGAATCCATTTCAACTAGAAGACTTATTACAAATAACGCATAAATTATCAATTTATTTTTAAATCCAATAGTACCATTAACCATCTGTAACACGTACATAACATACAATAGGATTAGAGCTTTATATACGTTTTTTAACATATGGAGAATCTAGGTGGAAAACTATGAGAGTCCCTTTTTTAAAAAATCGCATATGTGTGCATATGAGTTACGGAAGGAAAAAATAGATCACCTGTTGGAAAAGGACTTTTCCCTGCTCGCCTGGCACCTTTTCGAGTTTCATTGGAATAAAGTCTTGGTGGCTGTGAAACGGTAGCATTAGTGTCTATCTCAGTAACAATTGATGTTTTTTGGGTGGTTAGAGGCATAATATCTCGGGCATAACCCCCCTTAAATTCAGGAACAACTGTAGTATCTTCCTCATCTGAAGTTGGACAACAAACTTTGGGTGCTCGTCCAGAAAAGCCACACATAGATTGTCGTAACACGCCAACATTTCTTTGTTCAACCAAACGGCGACATTGTAATACGGGTACACAGCTGCCTGATCTTTCTGAAGGCGTTGTACAGGAATCGTTTGAGCTGGGTCGGGGATATTTTATTTGGCGAGCTGAAATTGCAATGAAATATTATACGATTTTTCCTACAAATCTTATATTTTGATAACTATATAATATGCTTTATTAGGATTGTTATACAAATAATTTATTTACTGCTTTATAATCCAAGTTGGACATATCTTGGGTTTGATAAAATATATAAATTTAATATAATAAAGTGTGTGGGGGGGGGGGGGCAGATTTTTTTTTTGTGATTGTTTGTTCAGATTTTTTGTTACTGTGAGGTAGCTAAAAAATATGCAGAAATAAAACTCAGCAAACACAATTTGGAGTAATTTAGCTACAAGATTTTTTCTATAATCTACCATTGATTTTTCTACATCTTGGTTTTGTTTTTCAATGTCCGCTAGTTGCACTTGCCCTGGATAACTGGGGCAAGTCTAAAACCTCAATAGGCTGTACACAAATAATAATAATGGAACAAGTGTGTGTTGTACCTTGAATTTTACTGATTTTGTTTTGTATTCTTATCTCAAACCATTTGGGAGCTACGAACTCTTTTGTGAATAAAAGCAGAGTGATTGGAGAAATAAAAATATATTATTTAACTTATTCTATATTTTTTTTTTACAATATTTATGTACCTATGCACATTATTTACACATGGTTGAAGCATGTTTTCCATTAAGTTTTTATGAACAATTTTCTTATTTCCCAGTATATGAAGCAGTTTACAGGAATTTTGTTTACATTTTTTCTTAATTTTTTTTTCTTATTTGGTTGTTTAACTAAACACACTTCTAAATCAAAACTTAATAAACTTCTACCTAGGCTTAAAAAACACTATTTACATTTGTCAAAACGTGGTTGCACTTGCTCCACGTGCAAAAATGACAGGCCAATACTAAACCATTAATTTGATGTCAAAATAAGGTGTATGACTATATACAACATATTAAACTTGATAAGAATACATTCCAGGTAAAAATATATTTTAAAAAATGGCACTTTCATGACAGAACTTTAATTGAGCGCTAAAAGGTAAATACTAAAAAAAACTTTTAAAATTAAAACTGACATACTTTTGGGAGCACATCAAAAGAGGAAATTCTAAAATTGTATTACCAGTGTTTTTTTTTTTTTTTTCAGAAATATCAGTGTTTAAAAAAAAATAACCAACCGATATGTATTTCAGACTAGTACAGGAATATCCTTACCAATTCTTTTGCTTTTAAATAGAAGACAAGATGCATCTTTCACACATAACCACACCAAGCAGCCAAGTAGAAAATATCGCATATCTGAAAATAAAGTTTAAAATGCTTTTTGCAATTACACAAACAATATTATTCCCAAGTTAAAATTTGTAGGGGTACCTTTTACCTTTGGTGTGATTCTGAAAATTGGCGCCAAGGCCATCTCGCCAACAGTTTTAAGCCCACGCACGTGTCGTGCGCTAACGTCACAGACTGCTAACGTCGATTTATGGCCCCGGGAAATTTTGGTCTACGGATAACTGCTGGTACCCCCTTCGAGCAGTCACTCTGCTTGTCATCAATTAGGAGTGTCAAAATATAAACTTTATATCAATTGTCATCAAATACCGGGAGCACCGTTAACTAGGAATTAACCAAGTTTTTTTTTTATATAAAAAAAATATTCTTAGCGACGAATATTAATAGACATAAAACCATTTTAAACAATCCGCATGAGCATTGCAATTTCAATGGTGTGTATACCCAGCATTGGTGGATTATTGTCCTAGCCGATTGAAGTAGTTTTATTTTTAAGCTGAAAAAAATATCCACTGTCTGAGAGTTATTAAGCCACATTTTCAATCAAGCAGGATTAACTATTTTAGAAAAACACTTTTCATTTAAAACTTAAATTGAAAAAAGCAAAATTATTTTTCTGTAAAGTAATACAAAATGGCATCAGGGAACTATTTGAATGATGCAAAGCTCTTTCATTGCGCATCTTTCTAACTCACTTGGTTAGAAACATTCTGCCAATGGCTCAGGATCGAATCTTGTCGAAATCCAATCCTTCCAATATTAAATAAAATGTATTATAAATTAATAAAATTATAGTAATTACTAATTATTATGGCTGCATATTGTATTGTCATCGGGATTATATCTCCGTCAAATAACACAATCGACATAAATTTGGTTTTGTTCGAAAGGAAATTTGAGTTGACGCATTTCAGACCTTGAAATAAATCAGTATATCGTCGGCTAAGAAGTAAAACCCCATATATTTAAACTAAATATTAGCAGTCGTTGTTGAGTTCAAGGTCAATATTTCCCCTTCTCTGGACAATAGCTCCAAGGTCATTTACATTTTGAAGTTAATCGCTTTTATTTCGTCCCCAGCTACGGCCGGTAAATCTTTGGTTTAAATATACGTGGTTTTACTTACTATTAAGCCAACGATAGGCGGATATGGTGAACCGTAGTGTTAGAAAACATCTTACGTTTTAAAAAATTTCAGTATATCTGACGACCACAACGTGAGAGTTCAATGATGTTTTTTTGGAACAAATGATGTATTTCTTCGTGACATATCTATTTACACAATAAAAATATAACATTGTAAAAATATGCGTTCGTAAAATATGTAAAAAAAAATAGGGGCAATATAGTTCATATCTCACAAATTAGTCGCATATCTTACTTAAAATGTCCAAAATAAATATAATTTTAAATTCTGTAAAAAGAACAAGCTTTAATAAAATACACTAGAAAGTAAGAAAAAAATGTAGTTGCTAATAGATTAATAATAAAAGCTTGAAGTACTACACAATGAAATTCGGATTCGTTCAAAAAACGCATTTTTTTGGTCAATTAACAACATAATTTATTTTTACTTTTTGAGGAATTTTAAAAAAGCATGCTTTTTGAAAAATATTTTGATATTTTATTTTGAAAATTTTAGTAACAAGTATTAAAATCAAAAGCAACTTCCAAACTTAAAAGAATTTATTTAAAAAAAAAAATTTTAAGAGTAAAAATAATTATACATCGCCAAGAAAACAATTGAATTTTAGCTACAAAGATCCTAAACCATTAGTAAAAGCGAAAATTGTTTAACAAATCAAATACTTACTAAATTTCATTTCTAAAATCTGACAACCAGCACAGACAAAAAATCTGCCAAATGTTCAAACTAAAATCTAGAATTAAAACAATTGAATCGCTTCGCGAAGGTATAAAAAAAATCGTAATCACTATTTATTTCGTTAATTTCTTACTAATTCTGTGCATTTCTCTTGTTTATAGTTTACTGGAAACATTTAACTATTTCCTTGAATTATTTCATTTTCTTTCACAATAACAATTTTAAAAAATCGTTCTCTATAACGGTGCAATAACACACTCAGAAAGTGAATTCCCTAGGTTCATATTCCCATTCTAAAATAACTGTGCGACTGGTAGATGGCCGAATGTTGATGGCGTCGGTTGGTTTTTTGATTGGTTAATTAACGTAGCTGCACAGTGGGCTATTGGCGACAGTTTGGGATTTATCTTAAAGGAAAGACCCGGGAACAATGCCTCGTATTTTTGAACCATGGTCAGATGTCGAGGACAACCTGAGATGGCACCAAACGAAACCTTAATAGGCGTTAAACTCAGCGCCAGAGGGAGTATGTTCAAATGCCGACATGTGTTTAGCGATCTGGTAATAGGAGGATTGTCAGATTCGTTTCATTCGCACACCAGAAATAATCCGTCGTGTAAACGGAATGGTGCACGTTAAATCCGATATGCTCCATTGTTCCATAGAGATTTCGTGAAAGTACCAACCTAAGTGTTTGTTTGTTTTGTTAATTAACGTCGCACTAGAGCTGCACAGTGGGCTATTGGCGACGGTTCGGGGTCAATCTCGAAGGAAAGACCCGGGAACACATTCACACACACATTCATACATGCACATCGTTATTTTTAGAACCATGGTCAGAAGACGAGGAAACACCTGAACTGGCACCCAACGCCTTCAATAGACGTCGGGACTTTGGACCCCGATCAGATTTATCGTGCACCAGTCCCGTATACACGCCAGTATAATTTTGTTGGATATTCTGGACGACTTTCTAGTATTTCCTAAGTGTTGTCATCGCCATCTGACAATGGCTCAAAATTACGAAGCAGTGTTCCCGCGTATTTCCCATGGCCAACGTATTTCCTTCGAGATAGATGACGACAACTGTCGCCAACAGCCCAATGCACATAGTGTTACTTTAATTCAACCAGCCAAACAAACTATGTGTTCTAAACAACTATACGGTTGATATATGTGTTCAGCCTCGTAATAATTTACCAAATTAATGTGCAGCCCCGACACTGCCCCGACTGATGGACTTGACAAAGAAAAGTAAGAAAGTAGTAATCTTGCGATCGGAGGGTTGCCAGCTTCGCTACTAAAATACTAGGAAGTAGTCTAAAAATATCCAACCAATTATACTGACGTGTATACGGGACTGGTGCACGATAAATGTGATCGGGGCCCAATATCCTGACACGTATTGACGTTGAGTCGGGTACCAGCTCAGGTATTGTCCTCATCAACTGCATGGTTAAAAAAATACGTGACATCGTTCCCGTGTCTTTCCTTCGAGATAGGTCCCAAACCGTCACCAATAGCCCAATGTGCAGCTCTAGTGCGACGTTGATTAATCAAACCAAACCGAATACGCTACCGTTGGAAATTTTGATATCCTATTGGTTATGATGTGAAATCCATATAATTATACATCGAAATTATTTAAAAGAATTAATTTATATATGTATCTCTCTTTTGGGATATACATATATAAATTCGTTCTATATAGACCCCAAATCGTCGTCTATTGTGCAGTTCTAGTGCGACGTTCTCAACCAATCACTATAACTTTTTGGAGTCAGTGAAATTTTACATTTAACAGAACTGAAGTGATCTAAAACTTAAATTTATGTAATCATTGAAATCGCCATAACGAAAGTTGGTTGACAGTAATTCTATTTTCCGATTATATGTGTTTTTAACTAGGAAAAAAACCATTTGAATTCAGAAACTTTTATTACCTAAGAATTGGATATCATGGCATCTTCTCAGGCAGAGTTAACAGCAATGGAAAAAGAACTTTTTGCTTATACCCAGGAACGCAATTACGATGAAGTAAAACGCCTGTTGACTGTAGAGAATGTTTTCGTTGATTGCGTTGATGATGATGGTATGACACCTCTACAACATGCAGCTTATAAAGGTGCCTATAAACTTTGTAAATTATTTCTAGATTGTGGAGCAAATGTGAATTTAAGTCGCCATGTATCGCGCTATAGTGCTCTTACATTTGCCGGTTTGTCCGGCAGAGCCGATGTTGTACGTCTGTTGTTAGAACACGGTGCAAACCCCACAAGCGTTAATTCTATCAACAAAACCGCGTCTCAAATGGCCGCATTCGTTGGCAATCATCACGTTGTTAGTATAATTAACAACTTCATTCCCATAACGGAAATTTATTATTTCACTAAAGTTCAGGGTTTAGAAAGTGAACCCAGGCTTCCTGTAGCAATGGCAGGCATCGTCCACAAAATGGCCATAATGACTAATATCAATCCTGTACGATTAGCATTGTACATTCAAGCCAATCTATCCTTTATAGAAAATGCAAAAAAAGTTGCTCGCGTATTCGAAATGCTGTCTAAGAAAAATTTTCATGATGAAGGTAATGAGCTACTCTCACTGAAGTTTCACCATTTGGGTTATGTATTGCTAGCCTGTGAAAAATTTGTTATTGATCAAAAGTCTAAAGCACCAGAAGGAGCAGACCGTCTCAATAAGGAGTGCTTAAATCCTTTGATTAAGCATTGGATTAAAGGGGATATCAATGGTTTTCCTGTTTCCCTAGAGAAATTCCTTCGCCAAGATGTTCTGGCTTTCCCGTATGTTGAGTGCAGCTTGTTTCAGCAGCTGATTACAACTCTTGCACCAACAAAGGTTGGCGACGAACCAAGTGCTATTTCGATTGTCAGTGAAGCTGTGAATGGCCAGCGTGGTATGGATAACTACGCAGCGTGTGCCTCCTGTGGTGATCCCAATGCTGAAAAGAAATGCTCGGCTTGTAAATCGGTTCAGTATTGTGATAAAACATGCCAAAAGTTACATTGGTTCACCCATAAAACAATTTGCTCTCATCTGCTGAAAATGAATGAAGATGTTAAGCAGTTGAATTTAAACTCAAACCCTGAAGGTAAAGATCCTGGTGTGTTATCAGATGAGCCAGGCTGCAGCTATAAAGCTTAAAGATTACTTTATCAAAGGCAGGCACAATAATTGGTGCTGTATTAAAACTTGCATGGTTAATTTTTTAGAACCTTTTCAGAATCCCAACTGATGTTTTTGCATTTTTTCTAGGGAAGTTAAAAACACACTTAGTTTTTCGATTGTTGCATTTATTATTTTACTTAAGATATTTATTGTCTTAAATGTCATGTAGAAATAGCTCATTTAGTATACCCCGACCTCCTTTTCTTAGTACTATGGAATTTAGTAACTGAAAACTTACATGTTAAAGACTAAGAGGCATTGACTTGATTTTGTCTGTTTAGTTATGCATGCAAAATATACTTAATTATTTGATAAACCAAACGAAAATGAATTAAAATGTACTGTATGATTCCTGATTTTTTGTTAATCTAGTTACCATCATTGGCAACTCTGCAAGGGGGAAATTGAGTAGTTCTTCGATTGGCAACAAAACTGGTTTTTGTGGCCAAGAACGTGTTGGCATTGCGAATATGATTTTTTCAGCTAAGTCACCAAGGTACATATAACCGTAAAATATACTAAATTATACATATGTCGATACTAACTCAAACTTGCCTTTAATCAATTAAATCGTTTATTGCATAAACCCCATCAGTATAATGTTAATTCAATGATAGTTATGTCGTTTCTGAAATAAACGACTCAATTATTGGTTTGTCATGATATGATAAATTTTGCATGTATGTATGACTTTCTAGTCATGTGAATCGTATATTATTTTCTGGAAAGTGCACAATTCAGTTTTGTAATAGTATCAAGGTGTGAGAAGTTTTCTTCATTGTTCATTCTTGAATTTATTTGTAAGACATTTACTTCTTGAGTAAACCAGTGACATAGTAACTTGCATTTTTCAGGGGAAGCTGAATTTTTTTTTATAAAGATGTAATTATTATTTCTTTTTTGGTTTGTTAAAATAGTATGGACTTCAGCTATCCAAAAAATAAATCCCTATTATAAATTTATACATTTAAATTTCGAAAATTGCCTTATAAACTATTATAATCTTTAGATAGATATTAATAAGTGTAAAATTGTTAGCGATATGCTACTTGATTTATTTCTCGATTTGTTTAACTGTGCTTTCCCTATTGTGCATTCAATGTTTTTAGAGTTGAAATCATGTGAAATTTATCTTTACCAATATTTAAACATTTGGTGACTTTTTTGCGCCAAAATATTTGATGAAAAAAATTCATTGTACTGCTTCTGTTCTGTATTTTTTAATAAAAAAATTCAGAAGTAAGCTGGTCGAAAGCATGTTTGCTTAAAAACATTTTTAAGGTGGACTCATTTATGTCATTTGTAGTTTTGAAATTCATTTACTGTTCTGTGTTCATCATCTAAAGCATACTTCATTGTAGAAATTCGCATTTGTTCTATATTAACTGTGCCACAATGCACTTGAACATTATATATGTAAAAGAATGAAAATAATATGAAATATTTTTATTGACTCCAATTATGATAATGAATTTATTGAGCTATTATTACTAAATCCACAGCAACCACTTTAAAATGAATTATTTAAAAGGTTGGTGTACATATTAATCAAGATTTGCACCCTTGGAAACTTATAAAATTAAGTTTTTGAATATTCAAATATATTACACATTTACTAATATATTATTTTTTAATGGTGGACTACTTATTTTAACAATTTTGCTAGTAGCCTAAAATCTACATTGCATTTTTCAGTTTAGATTGGAAATATAAAACATACATTTGTTATATGTAAATAGTTTTTCAACAAATGACAATGAATTAATTTAATATTTTCTGTGGCTGTAAAATTTTTCTTGCTTATCTTACCAAGAAAGTTTTTGAATATGAAAATTCCGTCCTTTTACTAGTTGCTTTTATTGAAAGATTTTTTTTTATTTATATAGTATCTAATCGTTTTAATATGTTTATGTGCTATAAAGTTTTATTAAATAATTTGTTATAATCTATTATATTTTAAGTTTTAACACTCAATTAATTATTGGGTATTACGAATACCTTGATTTGAAAGTTGTATGTAATTTGAAGCTTTAATTGGTAACATCATCAATATATCAATTCTTTATTTTAAGAATAACTTTAATTTTTGTGGCTGTCCATTTATAAATTGTTTTTCTTATATTACGGAGTATATGATGTAATTTTATTTGTGATTAGGATAAAGGTTGAAACTAGTTTGATAAATTGGAAAATCATTATATGATCACACAAGTTTTAATATATATACATACACACACTATTCTTTGACCATCAAATGATGCAGCAATCAAAATTAAATAATATATTACTTTGAATAACTTATTGTGCATTTTACATGAAGTAAATCTCTTTAACTTACAATATAGATATTTAAAATTAATATATAAAGGGATGCATTTTTTTCTTTATAATTTTGAATAAAATATTCAAATTGTGTGTGAGTTTTAACAATGTAAGTATGCATTGTAACTCCCTTATTAATGTATTTTGTTGTTGTATAAGTTGAATTTGTGTTAGTAAGACTTTAGTTTAGTCTTACTAACATTGTTATATTTGCTATTCTTTACATAGTACTGGGTAACTTAATTATTTAAATATAAATAGTGCATATAATTAAAAAAAACTAATCATGTGCAAAGTATAATGTTAAAAAACTAATCATGTGCGAAGTATAAGATTTTTATAATGTTGAGTTATTTAATTATGTATTTCAGGTAATTTTTAACCATAATACTATGTCTACAATAAGTAATTAATTAACCTTTTCATGGCTGTTGATTGATTTTTCATGTATGATCAAGTAAGTTGCCAAAATAGAATGTAAAAGACTACCAAATGAAAATTATGTTTTCAAGTAAGACTTATTAAAAAAAATTCTATTTCTAAATTTAAGCATTCAATTTGTTTTATTCTGAACAATGTTTCATTTGTTAACATGCCTGAAAAACAACTTGCTGACACTAGTATGATTTCACATTTCATTCAATATTCAATCTTTCTACAAGTGGATTTTTTTTATATCGAAGGTCATAATGCACTGTAATTTAGTATGCCATTTTCTTTTTTTAACTTTTCATTAGCTAGGTATTTTATATCTATAACTTCTTGAAAGTGTATCCAAAAGATAATTGCAACTAGCAAAAGCTAGGGGCATTAACCATCAGACTCAATATGTTGATAAAGTATCTAGATATATTATATTTGTATACATTTATTTTCTAAAATTTGTATAGTAAGTAACTATTTAAAAAACACTTTTTGAAACTTGTGCTATAGTCTGAAATCAAATATTCCTGTTCAAGTATGATAAGGCCTAAATTTTAATGGAAATATTGCATTTTCAAAATAAATTCCACTTCAGAGTACATAATTTAGAGGGCTAAATAGGTAAAGGTGCTGTGTTAAAAAAATAAAGTTTAAATATAAATTAATTGAAAATCTAAGTTTTTATAAAAATCTAGGAGTATGATCATTCTTTACCAAAATGTCTTAACCCAATTAGAATGCAATATAATTACTGTGACAAGGTGCTCGTATGTCTCTAAGTAGTTAGAAAAAGGACAAAATTGTAAAGTTATTTTTTCTTAAAAATAGTTTACTTTATATTTACGATGCTTGTATATATATTTTAATTTGTATTTATTTAATAGATACATGCCAAGAATTCGATTGTTGACAAATATGCCTAGAAATGTATTGCTAGAGGCACAGGAAATCCATTCGCGACTTAAGTTGTACAGCTCCGTCAGAGTATTCAAACTTCTAATGGATACATGTTTTGGGGTTTCATTTATTAGGCCTGAAAACTCATATTTTCTTAGTTGAAATTAGGAAGGTTTCTATATTAGACTTTAGATTTTCTATTTGTTTTTGGAATAAAATTATTGGTGTTTTTTTACTTAATTATTTTAGACAAGTAATGATTACTTATTGTAATTATTCTCACAATCAATTTGGATTTTCAAGGAAGGCTTTGAAATAATATCGATTAATATGAATAATAAAGTTGTTTATTCTATAACAAGCAAAACGTCCAGTTTTTGTTACAAATCGGTAGTGGAATGTGTTTTTTAGCTGCCTTGATGTGTCCTTATAAAAAGTTGATTCCTAAGAAACTGTTTCTTTTTAGTTTTGGAAAAATGAAAACTCTGTTTTTATGGTAAACTTACAAGAACTTCATTCGTAAATGGATATTATAACACTATGTTTTCCATGTATTTCTCTTTGTAGAAAAATCACAAATATTTCTTGATATTTCATTTTTAATAAACATTTCATTGTAATGTTTGTAAATGACAGTCTTCATTATAAATTGTAATATATGCTGATACTTTATAAAAAAATTAACGAGTAGATAAAAAACCCTTCATGTATTTGCATTTTAAAGCATTCCATTGACATTGTATAACTCTTAGAATTTTGAAGTATGCATATTTTATGTGAAATTTGGAAAATAACCACTAAAGCTTCTGTAACATGGTTTATATTGAAGAGGCTGCAATTTTTAAAAAACTTTATGGCTGTACTAAAACTTTTTGTTTTAATTCTAGTACCAATTTATTAAAATTTAAGACATGCGAAATTGCATTAATGGTTGCCACCACTATTTAATAAAAAAAATCATATTTTTAAAAGTGTTTTGCATAATATATAAGGTGTTATGTGGCTTATTTTTGAAAGATCTGATATTAAAAGGTATTTGTGTGCAAATGGAGTCATTTCTTTGTAAAATTTGAACTTACTCAATACAGACAAATTTAAATTAATTGAAGTTTAAGTTTTTATTTAGAATTGTCTTCAGTTGGCATATTTTAAAAATGTCATTATTTTAGGTTCTTCTATTGTCATATTATATTTTTGTTTTATTGCTCGATTTTAAAAATGTTTTTTCACTTCACTGAAGACAATTTCACATTCTCATGAAAACATTAATGGACTATGCAGAATAGGTTTGAAAATGTTTTTATGATTAAAGTTTAAATTTTTAAAATGTTATCTTAAAAATATATTTTATCTTAATTTAAAAAAAACAACATAAGAATTATCTATTAATGAAAGTTAGTAGCAAATTATATACTACACACTTTTAAAAAGCTTTTTTATTGATTGGAAAAGTAAAATCTTCGAGATTTTTTTTTTATTCTCCCTGGTTACTATTAATTAGTAAAATTTTCTTCTTAGAAATAAACTTGTTAAACAGGATATGTTCAGATAAATAATAAAATATAAACAGATTTTTTTTTAAATAAATCTAAAACTAATTTGAGAGAATTTTGTAAATTAAATTATTTCTGTCTTATAGTATATTAAGTCACTTTTCTACATTTGAAATTTTTTATTGGAAGTAAAACTAGGAATGCTTAATTTCAGGTAAATTTGCAGTAACTTGTAATTTGGAAAAAGTACAAGATGTTTAAACTTAATGCAAAATTTTTAACTCTCTAAGCAGAAAGAAAAATATCAAAATTGTAAAGTTGTTTCCATTGCAAGAGATTTTACTTTAGATTTCCAATGCTTGTAAATTTTTTTAACTTTTAATTATTCAGCTTACAAAAAAATACTTCAATGCTTTAGATTTTAAAAATGTTTTAACATAGAGTATTATTATGAATTAAAAATTTATGTGCATTGCTGGAAAATCTGGAGACTATAGACATCCAAACCACTTAAAAGGTAAAAGAGCCCATTAGTTATACCTTCTGCTTGAATAAGTTATGAAAAGCTATTATAGTCTACAGGTTTTGTATGTAGCTGAATTTTGGAGTTCAAAAGACATGGTAAGATAATTTTGTTTCTTAATTTTCAGTATCATTTTTTAAATAAAGATTTCCTCATTTTATTTACCCCAAGTACCTCGAGCATTTGAAATACATGTTCCTTGAAAAGTTAAAAAACACTGAATTTTTAGTATAAAACAATAATATTGAACCTTTATTTTTCCCCCCTCTGAACTGCAATATAATAAAAAAAAATTAGTGTCCCCTTTCGGGACTCAAACCCGACCACTTTCTCCGAAGTCCCGGCGCTCTACTGACTAAGCTGCAAAGATAATTTCTGAATCGTGGATATATTTTTTTAAAGATGTTTCTTTATGCAATATTTCTAAAATGTTAAAATTATTTAAAAGCTAAATAAAATTTTGAGACTCGAGTGCAAATCTTGAGGATGAGTAGTACTTGTATATAGATTTTAAGCCTTACATAACGCAGAGAAAGTGGGTATTTTTCGATCCTCCCCTCACAGGCACTTCCTTATTATTATTGTACACATAACATTTTTATCAATGTATGGCCCAAATTTTGATATATTTTCTTCTAAACTAAAATCACCTTTAAAATGATGCTTTTATAGAAATGAGAAGACCCCCCCCCCTGAAATACATGATAGTGATTTCATTCAAACTATATTTAATATTAAGTATTTGTCGATTGTTATTACTTTCCCATACGATCTTTTAACTGTCAAAAATTTAAATTCTAACTTCACTTAACCGAATCATTCAGAAATTGAAATTTTACACTTCTAATTAAAAAAAATGGAATTCTAAGAACTTCAATGTTTTCGATGTAAATAAAACATTCAAACAAGAATAAAATAGTTTTATTCAAACAAATCACAAAATATCAGACAATTTTTCATGAGGACTTGATTATTTTCTTAAAGGTGCTGGGTGCAACAACGTTTGAGATAACTACAGTGGAAGAATGTTCAATAAATTACGATTTTGTCATCTCGTTGATTTTGGGTTGTGAAAATGAGGCATTTATACTCAAACACTAACACAAATAGGCTTTACTGTGAATCAGGGAAAGGCCCAGCCATAACAGTTTTTGTAAAAGCTGTAAAAATGTTAAAATTAATTAAATAATATACAACTTAATATTTATAATTATACATAGTATATTACAACATAGGTTTTGCTCACTTTCTATACATCCCATTGTTATTTCAAATAATTGCAGTTATTTTGCCCCATTACTAAACAATTATCTTTAATTATTAAGATTTTATAATGTTTGGATTTCTAGTTCATTACATATAATCAGCTTGTTAATTATGAATTTAAAAGTAGTAGATTTTTTTTTAACTTTAAGATTTATGGGAGATATACGAATGAAATTTCTATATTTTGTCAATAATTTATATATTTCTTTAGTAAAAGGTTTTTTTATTTTGTATTAATTCATACAATTACTAAAATTGAATACAATTTTATTTATGTCGGACAATGATTAATATTCTGTGTAACATGTTTATTACGTCACACTTGTTTTCATTCGTTTATACACAACCTCCCCCTGTCACGTTAGCTTTCCTCCATACCACGTCACGATAAATTTTCGCAGATAAAAATCAATCATTAAATCTTCCGTTCTAAGTATTTTACCAAACATCCCATTAGAAAAATTATGATTTCCAAAAAAAGTTATTTATATCAAACTTTGTAAAAGAAATTTCAGCATTTTATTTTTAAAAATCTTGCTACGTCAGGCAACTACTGAGACCCTCCTCCCTCTATGTTACATATTATAGACCCCCCTCCCAACGGTGCGTGGCGCAATGAATGAACGGCCCTGTAAAATCTTTTATAAATAACTTCTCTGCAGCAACTAATTTTTTTAGATGTTAATTTATTGCTAGGATAAGAGAAAAAAATCATTCTAAATTTAGTAAAGAATAATATCTCTATTTCTTAAAGAATAAACTCAAAATCCAACACAGTTGGCTACATTGTCCAGATTCCGGCTGTCCTTTTGCGGTATAAGAAAATACATTTTTGCTACTCTTATAACAAAGCATAAATAGACTTGGAACTTGAAAAAAATGGGGGTAAATAAAGCTGCAATATATTTCTCTCGTCTGTTCTCTATCAACATAAAAGAACTCGAATAGCTGTCAAGTTTCTCACTCCTCCTAAAAGAAATCGAAAGAAAGTTTTTCTGCTGATTCACCTTTCTGCTTACTCCCCCGCTTCGATTAAAATAGCCTTTAAGCAAGTACCAAATGTTACTCACTTAAAATGCAGAGGGAGTTCGGTCGCAGATATTTTTAGTTATACAGTATTTATTCGAAAGCTCTCAAAGATTAAGAGCCTGAACTCTCTCCAAAAATATTAAAGTTCCGGCACTGTCTCTACAATGTTTCAAAACCCAAACAGGATCCGTTAATGAGGTAGAGAATTGCTCAATGTACTAAGTGGGTAGCACTGGATAGCTTTCCGTGGCTAATTACTTGTGTCTCATTAACTTAACTGTTTTGGCTTGTATCCTTGGATGTTCGCATAGGATCTTTTGAAAGCTCATTGGAAATTAGGATTATAAAATTAACTTTTTAGTATTTAAAGGGTCCTGGGAAAAATCGATGAGGGTCCCGATTTTGTTGGAGTCGAAATATCAACGCGTTATGTTAACTACAGGGCTCTACTTTCATTATTCCAAGTTTTAAAACACGAAGAACGATGATAGTCCGTAAAAAACACGTTAAAATATCAGAATGCTTTGTATGTCTAAAATAAATGAAAGTTTGTTTTTAATTTTCTGCGAAATTACTCCAGAGGGGCGTCATTGTTCTTTTCCCGGGTCCTTCATTTACTTTTAAATTTAAAAGTTGAAAAGTTAATTAAAAAAAATCTCTTTAATATCGGTGTTACTTAAATGAGAAATAGCTTTTGAGTAGAACTAAACGGGATAAAATTAATAAAAAAAATTTAATTTGTGTAAGGACTTTTATTCTATTTATTGTTAGGCATTAATTATATTAACACATTGCATTCCGCGAACATCTTTAAACATTGTGTTCTTTCTACGGAACAGTTATTCCTCTTTCTGTTCTTTTACCCACAATTTTTTGTGCTCATAGAGGGGAGAAAATCGTAATATGTTTCGGATCTGCAAGAGAACAATTTGAAAAAAAAAAATCGATTTTTTTTAAACACAAAATCACGCGTTCTCGTTTATTTTAAAGAACAGGGAACCAAAAGAACAAGTCATTATGTTGGCGCATGAGAGGCGACATCGGAGTGCTAAGGGTTACAGCTAATTGTTCCCTTTGCGATATTTTAAAAACATTTTTTAATGTGTATTTTATGTTATGATAACTAGGTAAAACTGTATGTTTGATCTATAGTGCAATACTTTCTCTACTATGGATCGTTTTTCTAAAAAAATATAAAACCTCTTATTCAAAACTCATAAATCTTTTTAAAAAAAAAAGATTAATATAAAGTGCATGGTAACCCAAAAGGGTGGCAATGCGCTTTTCTTCTTTATACCTTTTAGAATTAAACAAAAAAAAATGCAAAACGCTTAAAACAGTGTAAAGGATGTAAATAATTACTAAAAAGAAATCATAGCAATGATCTCTTTAAAAGATATTCTCATGTGACTCATATAGCCAAAAAAGTTTTTTAACTCACAAAAATATGTCTTAGCTTAAATCACGCTTATTAAAAAATCCATACCTGCATGTTAACATTTAAATGAGTTATAACTAAAATAAATGGAACTAATGAAAAAAATATTCAAGGTGTATTGTAAATGTGATGCTCATTCATTTTATTTTTACGTCGTTTGTATTTTGGTTATTGTCAATTAATATTCCGTGGACGCATATCTAAGTATCCATCCCTACTCAGATTTCAGAAAGAAAAAAAATACTTACGCTCATATTTAATGAATCCATCATCATCTTCCGTTCCCCCACACGATCTCAAAATATCGTCACATTCGACGTCGTTTAGACGTTCACCTGAAAGCCAAGCAAATTTTGCAACAAGTTTGTTGACCACATTTTCACAATGATATTCAGTCAAAAATAATACAGATAATAAACGCATTACGGTCAATAATGCGTATGGTATTCGAATTGGTGAAAAAGTTACTCATGTGATTCAATGTAGTGAGAAATATTATCCTCAGATGTATTAAATCAAACTGCCTTTCATTGAGCGTAGTGGATAATTTAATCATTGTCCACCGGCTTCGCTTCATTTAGGACGCGTTCATGGTTATTAACATATAAACTAGTAAGTGCGTTTGGAGTATTTTACATTAAAGTTTCAAGTGTGTACGAAGTAAAGAATATCTTTGTCATCGTTTAAGTAAGTGTTTTTTAATTGCATGATTATGACGGATTTATCGCGAAATGAGAATCAGCAGTTACGAGCCAGTTTTATTCGTAACATTTAAAAGTGACTTTTTTTTAAACGAAAAATTATGGTTTTAGTCTAAATAAGATTTTCGGCCAGAAAGCATTCTTCAGATAAAACGCTGAAATTATTTTGATTTCAATTGAATGTCCTCTGGTTTTTATGTGTAACAATAGATTTACAAAATAGATACATTATTGATGGAATAAAAATTAGCTTTAAATAAAAGTAATATCTACTACTAAAAACTAAAGATCCCAAACAAAAATTGGTGTTTAACCCATTAATGTATGTTTTTTTTTTTGTACGATGATTGTTGTACATGGTGTGATATCAACAAGAATAATAATTAAAATATTTTAGAACCGGTTTTTTTTAAATTATAACTTTAAAATATATTTGTTATTGAAAATAAGAAAATTTTAGAAAAATTAATACAAAAGCTTAGTTATCGAGAGTTTGAAGGATTACTTAGATAGTATTAAAAATTGTTTCTTCGATACGTCGGAAGGTTAGGCACAAATGGGGTAATAAAAAATGTATAATTTTATTTATCTCAACTCTACAGGCTTAGATCAACGTTGATATCTCCTATTAATGAAATGTCGTATAACGGCAATTTTATGGTAATTATCTCAAACGGAGACACTGTATCTATAAAGAGATAATCCAATGCAGATAATATGATAGAAACATAGGTTAATCGGGATTTTCCGTTGATTGAATTCCGAATTACATATTTTCATGTTACCTCAAGTGTAGGGATTATCTTTCGGACACTAAAATCGAAATCGTAGAATTAAATTGGGCCCTGTTGGGGCCCAATTTCTAAGCAGCTTCTACCCAAGCTTTCAAAGCAGCTTCTACCCAACTTCTAAAGGCAGGGCCCAATTGGGCCCTGCTTTCGAAGTTGCTTAAAAATATCACATATACATTGGACCTCATACTGATCTATCACATATCAGTATGTGATAGATCAGTACTAAATATATGTTCATGTTAGTAAAGCACTTACTACACAAACCAATTTTTTTACCAGCTTTTAAATAATTTTATGGTGTAAATTTTTATAATTTATTTATATGATACATTTTCAATAATAAGCTCAATATAAGTACAGTCAATACTATATATTTTATCCCTTACTGCCATTAAATCTAACTGGATTTTAAAAAAAAATTCAAACATTTCAAGTACTGATAGTGTTCATAATTCTAAAGTATGTATTGTTTTTTTTTCTACTCTTCGTAAACAACATAACAAATTACGATGCTAAAATGTATTGTTTTTCTTAAATCTGTTCGCATATATAATATTTTTTCCCTTAAAATAAATTTTTAATTAAATTTGCATTATAATTTAGTAGTAACTTTTAGTTGAAGTATTAAAAAATCGAAATAGTTACCTAAAGATAGTAAAACGTGTGCTAATTCTGCAGCTAACATTGTTCCATTTTCAGCTTTGTCATATACCTTTAAACCTTCCATAAAGTCTTCTAGTGTACCAACTTCTTTTTCTTTTTTAATTTGGCTAAAAATGGGTAGAAATTCTTCAACCGTCATCTTTTTTTCACCTGAAAATTATTTCATTACATGAATAAATAAGGCTATATAAATGTTCTTATAAAATATTAATTCGTTAAAATATCTAATATAAGTTATTTACAATGACGCTAAAAATTATTCAAAAAGATTAGGTAAATTCATGCATTCATCAATTTCTTTGCTAATTAATTAAATCAAAATCGCATTTTCAAAATTATGAGAGGATCCAAGTATTTTTCTTGTTACCCAAAATGCTTGATAAATTAAGAAACAGAATAACAACTAAATGGACTAACTAATTATACTTATTAAGGAGTAATTTAAAAATCATTACAAAAAATATTTAACAAATATAAACTAAACCTGGTTTCCAAAATGATTAAGTTTTGTTTATACTAAGAATAAAATCACAGCAACACTTTTTTTGGTTAAAAACTTTAACTTAAGTGAATGGTTATTCTTAAAAAGTAATAAATAATGGAAGAGAAACCTCTCTTTTTTGCTCCTCCATTCTTATCAACAGTCGCCTGTGTAGGTTTGCAATCCAGAGATCTTAGTAAGTCACCTAGATCTTTAGCATCGATCTTGCCTTCGCCTTCAAAATCATAAATGTCGAAGTGCTCTCGAGCTTCTGCAATGATTAAAGTGCATTTTTTACTTAGGCTTACAAATAATTAGCGTTAATTGGACATATTAAGGACATTTGTGAGCAAAAAAAAATATTAAATCACAATTTGCCGTCCATATATTTTATAATCTTCTTTTGAAATGGGGAGCATATAATCAAGTTATAAATTTAAAACTGCACATAAGCAACGATGTACAAGTGTGTTCATTTTCTTTCTGATGATATATCAAGTACACTGTGAAAAAAGGTACTTAAAAATGAGTACCTGTATCTACTCGTTTTTCTTTGAATACATCGTAAATGAGCGATGACGTACTGAAATTTACGTATATGTACTTTCTCAAAAATGAGCAGTGTGATTTAATATTTCTAATCTAAGCTTCTGTTCAAGCCATCTTAACAAAGCGACCTGACAACTTAAAATAGTTGTTCAGAAGATGGTTTTCTACATTTTTTGATTTCGATTGCTTAAATGGAAACAGAGTTATTACTACTCAATTATCTTACTTCCCATTCTTTAGGTACAACTTTTTAACGTTTCTTTTGTTTATATTTTCTTCACGTCGCCCTGGTAGTACAACGAATAAGGCATTGGACTGCGATGCCTGAGGGTCTGGGTTCGATTCCCGGTAAGTATTGGTTGTAATTGTTGATATTTATTGAAAGTGATTTATGAAGGCAGCCTATGTAGGCAAGCAACTGCTCTGCTTATTCATTTTTACTCATTGTACACGTTTTTGAGTACATCATGTATTCAGAGATATGACAAGCATCGAATGTACTCAAAAAGGAGTACATTTTACTTATTTTTTAGTACTTATTTTTAACAGAGTAGGGAACACGGTAGTACGCTCCTGGTACTAAAAAAGAGGCGTCATTTTAAGATATTAATAAAAGAAATAAAATATTTTGAATAAAAAAAATAATTGGACGTGGAAGATATGTGTATATGGTTTGCAGTAATACTGCGTAATCTGTTTCCAGCTTTCCGGAAGCTTGGGATTGTAGTTATCAATAACTCAACGTCTACGTTTTTTTAACTACCATTTTCGTAGTAAAGAAACACATTATCTAAGCCTTGTCATTTCACACTCGGAAACGACACTGCTAATTAAACTTGATTATTTTTGTTTTACTCTAACGCTGTTAGCTAGTTTATATAATATATTCAATAATTTGTATTTGTTTGATGAAATAAACTGATAAAGTATAACATGAAATAATTTTATTACTAGGACCATGAACACATTAATAATAATGTGTTTATATAACTATTTACAGTTATAAAACAAGCGTCTATACTGTAAAAAAAGGTACTCAAAATTGAGTACCTGCACAAACTCGTTTTCTTTGAGTACAATTGCATCATAAATGAGCAATGATGTACTCTATTTTAAGCAACCGTACTTTAAAAAAAAATGAGCAGTGTGATTTAATATTTCTAATCTCAGCTTCTGTTCAAGCTATCTTAACAAAGCGACCTGACAAACTTAAAATAGTTGTTCAGAAAATGGTTTTCCACATTATTTGATGTCGATTGCTTAAATGGAAACTGAGTGATTACAATTAAATTATTTTACTTCCCATTCTTTTGGCACACCTTTTTAACATTTATTATGTTTATAACTTCTTCACGTCGCCCTGATAGTACAACGGATAAGATGCGGTACTGAGGATATGGGTTTGATTACCGGAAAGTCTTGGTTGTAATTGTCTCTATTTATTGAAAGTGATTTATGAAGGCATCCTATGTAGGCAAGCTACTGCTCTTTTTATTAATTTTTACACGTACTTATTTTTGAGTACATGTCTTTTTCAAAAAATTAAACTTATGTATTCGGAGCTATGATAAGCATCGAATGTAATCAAAAATGAGAACATTTTACTTAGTTTTGAGTACCTATTTTTAACAGTGTAGCAAAAGGTTGCATGGTTATTTAATTAGAGTTTTCGAGAGTGGCAGAAGAATATAGTTTATATTTCTTTCGTGCAATATTTCAAAACAAATAATTCAATTGTTTTAGAAATTGTGTTCTAAAGGTATGTGAGAAAATAACGGAAGATCTCGATTGTTTCTATAAATATTAAGTATTCGTATAACATGAATGCATTTATCCTAAATATTATTCTTAAACAAGACGCATAATCAATTGTTTTTCTATGAAGTAAAAGTCAATAATTATAATGATGTGGATTAATCATTTACTTGCGTTTTTTTCCGTTCCTTCTGTTATTAATAGAGAACAAAGTTTAAATATTTGTACTTTTCCCTGAAATATTTAAGGAAGAAGGTAACTTTCGATTTTTTTTTTCGTTGTAAAAATAATTAACATCAAAAAGGTATCTTCTGGAGTTTTTTTTTACAAGTAATTAATTTATTTTCAAAAATAAAAAGTGGAAATTGATTATCCTTCTCTGGATACGAAGGGCGATGTGCAATTGATTACTTCTGTCATAATGAAAAACAAAAATAAATATCAATCGCTTCCTTCAATAATTCTTTTAGCGATTAAAGTATGAAACTGTATTATTGATATTAATAGTTAAGAATACTAAGTGTTGAGCTTTTTTTATTATTGATAAATTAAAAAAGCATAGAACTCGGTTGAATTTTTCAATGACATCTAAGAACACTATTCTCCATTATCTTTTCTCAGTACTTATATTTCAATAAACTTTCTAATAAATAGTTATGAAGATTTCATTTAAGTAGTTATGTTTGGTAAGAAGAACTAAAGCTCTACGTTTCCATGCTCTGTGTTTCCAAAGAAGTCTATCCTAGAGCAAAAAATAAAGTTCGATACTAAGAAATTAAATTCGAGAAACAAACAATAAATCTAAGTTATTCGATAATTGCAAAAACCGAGAAAAATGAAGATGATACTAAGTTGCCTTCGTCGGTAATAATAGTTGAAAATTAAACGAAAGAGGTGCTCGATTTCTTCTATAGAAAATTATAGTTGTAAACAAGGAATAAGCTTGATTGCCAACTACTGAGAACCAAAAAAAAAAATTAAAAATCTATTGGCTTCCTGAGTTGCGTTTCACTTTGGAGGGTATTTGTAGGTGGTATCGAATAAGCGTCACACCTATTCAAGTGAGAGTGATGCAAAGATGAGAAATTGCAAAAACTGGGAAAAATGAATATGACACTA
The DNA here is from genome assembly GCA_963932185.1 of Troglohyphantes excavatus. Taxonomy (NCBI): domain Eukaryota; kingdom Metazoa; phylum Arthropoda; class Arachnida; order Araneae; family Linyphiidae; genus Troglohyphantes; species Troglohyphantes excavatus. Next base: position 37,582,106 of record OZ010672.1, read on the forward strand.
AGTTGCCTTCGTCGGTAATAATAGTCGAAAATCAAAAGAAAAAGGTGCTCGATTTCTTTTATAGAAAATTATAGTTGTAAACAAGGAATAAGCTTGATTGCCAACTACTGAGAACAACAACAAAAAATCTATCGGCTTCCTGAGTCGCGTTTCAATCTTTGGAGGGTATTTGTAGGTGGTATCGAATGAGCGTCACGCCTTTTCAAGTGATGCAAAGATGAGAAATTGCAAAAACTGGGAAAAATGAATATGACACTAAGTTGCCTTCGTCGGTAATAATAGTCGAAAACCAAAAGAAAAAGGTGCTCGATTTCTTTTATAGAAAATTATAGTTGTAAACAAGGAATAAGCTTGATTGCCAACTACTGAGAACAACAACAAAAAATCTATCGGCTTCCTGAATCGCGTTTCAATCTTTGGAGGGTATTTGTAGGTGGTATCGAATGAGCGTCACGCCTATTCAAGTGAGAGTGATGTGTGACGCGCGTTTTGGACCTCGCAGTGACAAGCCACATCAACAGGGTGTGAGCAAAAAGTGAGTAAACAAGTCACTTCCCGATGGGGTTCTATAGCGCGGGGGTGGCGATTAGGACGGCCTAATAAGGATGGCAAGACAAGATCTGGATGTGGTTCACGAGGTCCCTTTCTAAAATTGGCACGCACAAATATGAAGGACCTTCCGAAAAATAAAAGATAAGAAGGAATAAAGTTTTTTTTGGCTGCATATTCGCCAAGAATTCACACGACTTATTCCCAAGGGGAGCAAAAGTCGAGTTTCTAAATTTATAACCGAAAAGTGGAATATCGAGACGTCGGGGGTGGTTTGTGTTGGGGCACATTTCCAATGAAAGTCGAAAGGGTGGAGCTTGAACCTATATCTAACTTATTTCCGTCGAAATGGTTGTTTTGACACTTTTCAAAAGAGGTCCTACATTTCGTTTCGGTATTTTAAGATACATCACTGTGAACAATAGGCTTTTCTTAGATTATAATCCGACAAGGATTCTGTTTTTACTAAATCTTCATTCTAGGACAGATTCTTCTTCTGATCTATGAATAACTTTAAGCAAAAGATAAGAATGTATTCGAAACATATATTTCTAAAAACAGTCAACAGATATATATATATTTTTAATTTGATTTTTTTTAACGGAATTGGAATCTTTTAAACATATTTATCTCCACAATCCACTTAAATTTCATTCCTTTTTATGGGTTATTTTTTAAAGTGAATATTGCGTTTAGTGCAGAAACTAGATACGTGACATTAGATAGCACGTTGAGCGTGAATTCCAAATTGAATCGTTTGTTCACGGGTTTCTGAAATTGAAAAGAAATGAATATTTTGTTACCGAACCTCATATGGGAAAACACAAATTTTTTGGCACAATCTTGTCTATTGCCATTTCGTAAACTGCTAAATTAACTTTAAAAATGTACGTTATTACTCTGGCAAAACGTATTTTATTGCAGAAACCAGCTAATTGCAAAATTAAAAACAAATTTAAAGTAAGGAATATATATTATAATTTAATTATAGGCAACATCCACTTCTAGAAGATGTTTACTAATACTTTAATTTTTTTAAAGCCAAAAGTACGCTTAACTGGTTAACGTTTCACAAGAACGTTAAATATTTGCATGGAACAAACTAAAATTATTATTAAATAATGAACAATTTTAAAATCAATTTATTCAGAAATTAAAAATAATAAAATCTTGGTTTCAGTATTTGACTAGTTTAAAATAGATATAATTTGGGACATTATGTTTTAATGGAATATTAATTTTTTTTAAAAATAATGTGTTGATTTTACCCTTTTCAGACAAATTTACTATACTTAAAATTACGTATTATGCACATTTATTTTTAAAAAATTGCTTTAACACTACTGCATATGACAAATTATTATCAATTGTTAATTTTATTTCAATTATTTTATCTATTAGAGTTAGTTTCTTTCAAATATACAAATATCATTTGAATCTTTCTGTCGATTTTATCAAATCTTAAGGTTTTAATAAAACAATTTAAAAGTGGATTGTCTTCATAATTTTAATGAAACTTACTTTCAACTTCTGATGCTTTAAGGTCAGCCTAGAAAAAATAAAAAGTAAATAAATAACAATGAACGAAAATAACATGTTTTTTTCTATCATATAAAATGCCTAATAATTTACCTATGTTGAAAACTAATAAAGAAATGTAAATATTTTAAGACATAAAGTATTTTTGAAAGGAGAGGAGAGTATTGTATAATTTATACCATTTTCGTTTTCTTCCATTCAGAAAAAGCACATAATATATATATATATATATATATATATATATATATATATATATATATATATATATATAATATCTGTTCTAAACAGGCGGGTGTTCCCAGAAATGAGCGCAAAATATAAACATTTTTGAGTACTTTCGCAAATCATAATTATTTCCGAATATTCATGCTTTAATTTTTTAAACAACACACATTTATTTCAATAAATAGAAAGAATCAATTTGAAGATAATCAGTTTCAAATTTTGTGTAAAAAAGTTAATCAGTTCCACAACAGGGCAGAAGTGAGGGGGCTATGTATTTTTAAAACAACAGCTCTTTCTTGTATTCTCTAGTGGGAGTCTGAGTATGCCAGAAGCCGATTAAAATAGTGCCACCGTCAAAAATAGAGTCCAAACAATTCTATAGGAAATCAGTGAGACATCGCGAGTCCACACTAGTTCAAACAGAATCAAATTATGTACATAAATCTACACCAATCGTCCATTTTTTACTACAAATAATTTATAAAATTTTCTGCTGCCATTCTACATTTTCTACTTTGATTATTGGAAAATAAAACTTCTTAAAGTAGTGGATCCCAACTTTCTGTCATAATGCACTTTGCTGACGATTTTAAAGACGTCTCACATAAGAAAAGTGTAGAACTCATATTCGGTTAATTGCTTAGTAATAAAATAAGATATATGCATATTAAAATGTTGATTCCAAAGCATAAAATTTTATTTCTTTTATTGCAAATAAATTTTGTTTTTCTATTTGGATTTTTTTTTGTAGAAGAAATAAATATGATTTGATGCTCGCCTAACGAATAATCTCTGTGATTGACCAATAGCTCCGTGGACCACTTTAGACCCTCTCGCGGTCCCCGGGTTGGGAACCACTGTTTTAAATCAGTTACCTATTTCAAAAATACAATAATATAAATGCATATGCTTTAATTTTCGTATATATAACACAAATTCTAAATGAAAAATTATCTGCAAAAAAATTGAACCTATAAGTTTATTTTCACTGCAGGAGAGTTTAATTTATATTTCCAATTATTTCCGTTTTTAACAAGATTAATTTTTTAGTTATTTTAGTGGAGAGTGATTTTAAAATTTTCCCAATGCTTTTTCCTAATTTTTCTTTTAAAAAAATCAAAGGAATTTTTTTTATGAATTTTTAAATTATGAAAATTGCTGGTTAAACCTGCGATACACGACAGGCAAATGTGTGTGCAGGTTCGTATGCCTCTTAAACAGCACATTATATACATTTTGGTTTTCTGCACTTATTACGTACAATTTCACACTACGTCACAAATGAACTCATGCCTCCTAAATTTTAAGTACTATAATTTAAAAGTCTACACAAATATTAGCTTCAATAACCTATATGAATTAATTTTATTTTTCTAAAATTTTTAGGCTGTTTTCACACGATAGAATTTTCTATTGAATAATATTTTGGATAATTAACACTCTACTCTCATAGAAGTTAACTTTGCCTTTGATTAGAAAACTGAAAGCAATTTAATATATTTCTGCAACTAAAATATTCATAAAATAAAAAAGCATTATCCCTGTAAATGTTAATTCCTCCCAATTAATTTCGCTTCCTGATCATTAAATAAATAAACATAAATTTTCCTTTACTTCTATTTATTCCAGCATTATATACTTACTCAAAAACATTTAAATCAATAGCACGCGTTTTTTGCAAATTGTGTTGAACGGATGAAACAATAAATAAATTAAATATTATGTAAAATACTACAAAAATGTTATATGCAATTTTAATAATTTTAACTTATAAACTACCAAAATTTTTACTTCGCGCTATTCAACGGTATTGGCGCAAGTTAAGCTAGTCGGTCGGGACCCATATGCGAAACAATGTTCATAAAAAAAAGGGAAGCTTATTTTTAATGTTACATTTCTTATATCATATGATCAGCTTTTGTTACAAAACTAACTAAGCCTCAAATCACTGACAGTAATTGAATATCCTAAAAGAAGAGCAAAGGTGAAAATGAATATTAACCCTTGGTTTCGAAAGCTAAAAACAAAAATTTGGATGAGTTCTTAATTCGAGATTTCTGTTTCATGTTCAACAAGATTAAATTTAATTTAACTAGACTATTAATATAAGCGAAGCTTCAATATATTGCATTTTATTTCAAACCACTATACCAAACGACAACTTCAATCTAAATTATATACTTGTACATTTATATATATAAAAAAAATTATCAAATCTTTTTAAATTCTTGAATAATTGCAATTAGTTGGGAAAGTATAAAATGCTGGAGTACAATTTTTTTCAATGAAGGTTGAAATAAATAGAAGAGGATAAATTGGAAGAGGATTGAAATAATAATTTGAGATTAAAAAAAATGTAAGCTATGTGTCTATATTTGTTTCAATAAAATATAAAATATATGTTTCCACATTTTAAATTTTCATATTTTAATGTTTGCTTCTTATTTTTTTGTGTGCTCTTAATTTATTTTTAAATTCTTAGTTTTATTCTTAGTTTTTATTTTAATTTGTACATTTCTGCAGCACATAAAGTTATTCAATTTGAATTGAAACTTTTATCAATATTTAGAAATTTATTTATATAAAATTAGGTAAATATTAAGAAAATAATATTCCAATTCAAAAGTATATAAATTTAAAGTGCTTGCCATTTATACGAATTTTTTAATTGAAGTAAATCTCCTATTTAAAATAAAATATTAGGTTACTTTTAATCGATTCTATGTAGTTTTAGGAATGTTTAAAATGAATTTCCTTTTAAAGTTGTAACAAAATAGTATGAATTTTGTTGAGAAACTATTTTATGAGTTCTGCAAGAAAAGGAAAATAAATTTTCTATTAAAAACTTGAAATCGAAACTTAAAATAAATTTAAATAACTATATATTAACTTCGTTATTGAGTTAATAAACAAAGACAAAACAATGTCTCGTTAGCAATAGATATAAGAAAAGTCAACTTACCATTTCACTTTGAATTATCCTTCCGAATAACTAAATATAATATTTTAAAATGACAAGAGAATCTTCGGAAAATTTACAATTTATACTTCTCACGGGTTGCTGAAGAGGGCGCTTTAGTTCCCAAAACCAACAAAAGCTCAAATTCTTTAATAAACCAAAAATTTTTGGTCGCAAGGGATTTCTAGCAAAAATTCTTTTTCGTTGATTAAAATTTGTCTGATGTATCAAAATAATCATATTTAATTCCAAAATATTTTTCTGCGGTACCATTAAAAATGTCACCGAGGTTGTCACAGTTGTGTTTCGTAATTGAAAATTAATCGCCTAAATTGCGACTTTGGCAAACTTTGGCGATGATAATATTTTAACCTTTATTGTTTTAAAAGTTTAAATAACATAACAATATTTAAATAACATAATTTAAGGTAATAAATTAAGTTATATAGATCATTTAAAGTTAAAATATTTCTTCAAATGTACTAATTTGTTTTAATAAGATATATAACGTTGGCGCACATATCGCGTAATTGGCAACCCTTCTGCAGTAATCGTCTTTGACCATGCCGTACGCTCTACACCGGATGGAAATGCTGTCATGCTGAATTAAAAACATTTGTAAATGAGCGATGAAATATGGTCGCAACGAGATAATTTAACAATGACTAAAACACTTTCGTTTGTGTCCATTGCAATCACGGTGCCTCGAACTCTTATTCTCTAAGATTTTACATGGTGTAGTCTAGTTTTGTTTACCTTTAAATAAATGCAAAAACTTCAGCAAATATCACTGCAAACACTTGTTTGTAAACAGGGAAAACAGAAGTTAAACACATTTGAAGTTGATTTTTAAAGAAATTATGGCAGAAGTTACCCATTCAGGTAATTTGCTCATTTTAAAATTAAAGCATTATATTGTGTTTTCTGGCGGTGAACCGTGACATTTAAAATAAATGTTTAGTTTTATGCCTTTAGTTCTGCTTATTTTGAATTTTAAGTTAAGTACTTTGAAACTTTATTATTTGATTAAAAATTGATGCTTTCTTTCTTCAACTTAACTTCTTAAGAGCATCACTTTTTAAAAACAAATATATACTACATAACCTGTACTATTGGTGAAAAGGAATCTAAATCGAAATTATATATTTAATAAAAAGCTCTTCTTACTCAAAGTAATACATAAATAAGTTACTGTCAATACGTTTATTTAAGAATAATTATAACCGAATTTAAATGCGCAATATTTTTTATTAAAATGTTAAATTTGTATTTTTATAAATATCATGTAAACATTTTCAACTACAGAAAACATCTTTTTTTAAACACTCTGAAATCATAAAATGTAATGAATTTGAATTTGCACAGATTGAGTTATTTAAAAAATTAAATTTACATAATCTTAATTGAATTTGTGATGTTTGACTTGAAACCAAAATGAATACCAATGCCTTAAAATGATATCAAAAGTTAATGAATGCATCAAGTATTTTTACTTGTTCCATTGGTCACCATTATTATTGAAAATTACACTTAAAAGTGAATATTATTTAAATATAATAGAATATTAGTATATGCAATAATAAAGTAGATATTTTCTAAGTATCTGATGATGTTTACACATTTTGTAACATAAAAATGCAAATATTTTTCAGAACAATTCTATATTTTGTGAGATTTTTTACATTAGGCTAATATTTACAAATATGTATTGCAAAATTGTATTGCACTAAGACAAAGTGTGAAATTATCACTTTATATCTACTTATAAGTATTTTTTAATTATTCATTATTAAATTTATATGAAATCTGTTTGTAAAATTTATGTCTTTCTTGTCATAAAATCTTGGAAGTATCGATAACAAAGATCTCTCCTTTTATGACACATTAGATCTTAGGCATTGCATGAATTTAAAGGCCATCAAATCCCTCCAAAAAAGTCTACATTTTTCATCTGTGTGTAGACCGTGATAGTTCGGTAGTTTCGGCATCACATTATGGATGGAGGGGTTGCAAATTCAAGTACCAGTCAGCCAACAGAAGATTTACAGCAAATAGGGATTTGATTAAATTTAAATCGGTCCTATCTCAAATACTGGTACATTGGTCATGATGTGGAAGCTTGGAGGGTACAATGTCTCCTCAACAAGTGTTACCTGACCTGGTTTAGAACTATGAAGCAGTGTTTACAGGCATTTCCTTCTGATTATATCTCGAATATCACCGATAGCTGATTGTGTAGCTCTAGTGCAATGTTGAATGCCTGAAGCTTGGGTTTTGTGGAGATGTTCAGAAGTTCGTTCTTAAGAAGATATGGTACGTTAGCTATATTCAAACATAACCAGTATTGTGGGGTTTGAAGGATTTAGAAAGTCTCTTCGTTACCCAGTTTTACATTATCAAATAAATGGTTATATGCAGTAATTTGAATAATTCCTTTCTTTTCCTCCCTTGAAGTAGAGGTCATTAAATAATTTTAGCGTCGGCACAAATAAATTCAATATTTAAATGTGTTGTTAAGAAGTGCTTCTTACCTCTTTATTCACAGATGAAGCTGCGTATATTCCTTAGACGTAGCATTTCTATCTACCGCACCACTTCCCAGTGGATAATAAACTATGTATACATATTCAAAGAACAGAGGTATCTTTGACTTTTATGAGCTTTGATTGTTTTGCTTTATACTGTTAAAAGCACCCACTGCTCATAGGTGTAATTTAGCAATTCCGAAAGGAAACTTGTAGATATAAAGAAATTCATATTTTTAGTCACCACAAATTACAAAATGTATTTTTCATTTTTTTTTGTGGGGGATTATAACTCTTGTGGGAATATAATTTATAAATTTAATTTTGTATTTTAGTGAATATATATTAGTAATAGTTTTACCAAAGTTTCTTAATTGTAGGTTAGGCTTTTGTAAGGTCTAATTATGCACAATAACAGTATTTTTTGTGAATAAACATTTATTGTATCTATTTTAAATTTTTGGTATAAATTGATCTTTTTATAGCAATATGATCTCTTTTTCAGAAACTGGTTAATTTAAAGTCGGTTTGGAAAAATTAGCAGAAACAAATCACTTTGAAAAATTTTAATAATTTGCTTTGGGAAAAAAAAGTTTAAGTTTTCGAAGTTTCAAATTTAATATAAAATATTCCCTTTTTATAATTCATATAAGTGTAGCTTTTTTTGCTTTAATATTATAGTTAGTTACTAATATATTACTAATTTAGTTAAAATTTAACCATTAATATGTGTTTTTAATTGTTTAGTACCTAAAATGTTTAATTATAAAAATTTTATTTTATAATTGTTTAGTACCTAAAATGTTTAATTATAAAATTTTTATTTTATAATTGTTTAGTACCTAAAATGTTTAATTATAATTTTTTTATTTTATAATTGTTTATTGTAAAATATTCATATCTGACATATTTGTAGGTTTTTTTATAAAATGTTCAACAAATATATGTATTTAAGTGCATCAGTTAAAACCTACAATTTTTTTTAAATATTGTGCACTTATAAAGAATACAGTTATAAGTATTGTTTTCATTATACTACAGTTATAATGAAACAGTACAATTCTTCAAAAATATAAAATTATTGATAGAACACAAAATTATTATCCGAGTATATTTTTGTTTTAGTGAAACACTTACCTGTATGACATGTTACTGTTAAAGGGTATAATCAACAGTGAAATTTTTACAATACACTGGTATTCAGTCATATCTATTATACATTCAACACCATCTGTTTTTCATAGTATGTCCTCAATTTTTAAATCATAATAACTTATATATAAGTTTTGTCAATCTTTAGATTTGGGGTATAATTTATTAAAAGCTATTTATGTACACAATTAATGTAGATTTGAAAATCTTTTCGAAAATATGTATTGAAAATGTAGTTTGGACTGTTGCGTGTGTGCAGTGAAAATAAGTTCATTTGCTTCTAATAGTAAGTTAATAACATTGAAAAGTACATTTATAGATAGTGTATAGCTAGATAAATTTTTTACCATAACTGACCTGTTCAAGGAAGTAGTATATGTAAAAATGTTTAATATGCCGTTGACATAAACTTTAAATTGCATTCAAAACTTACATTTTGTTACAATAATTTTCAAATAGCAAATATTTTGGGTAGGCATTCCAATTCAAGAAGTTTATATTTATTTCTAAATGTTATATAGAAAATATATATCTGACATTTAAAAATACTGAGTGATATGACTAGAATTTTTTTTAATGTAGTGGATACATCTGCTACTATTACATAATTATAAAGAAGGTAATGTTATTCTTATAATTAAATGGTTTTCTACTATAAATAGATTTTTATGAAACAAAAGTATGGTATTTTAACTTTATATAAAATTCTAACCTTTCATAGATATTAGAGTAAAATTTGAAGTAGGTACTTTATAGTTTAAGTTTTTGAAAATGTTGCTTAAAGTGAAACTTTTGATTGCTGTAATTATTTAGATGATTTTATTATTTCGATGTATTTTATTTTGCTTTGTTACTGCCCTGTTTTATGCATTTTTTTGCACACCAGCTTAATTTGCTTTTAACATGTTCGATTTTAAAAAGTTTATGTGCATATTCTTGTGTTAATTGATAAAATATTTTTTTGAGTTATGTTCTTGCTTTTGCAGTTGTGTTTTCATCTGAAGGACAATGGAGAAATAGACCACCTAGTAGAATACCATCTCTCTGGAAATCATATTGTATGTTTATATATCATTAATACTTTTACTATATTTTCTTGTATGCAAACTATGCTCTTGTTTAAATTTTAAGCCCCATCTCTTCAAATTTAAATTTTTTGCTTCAAAAACTAATGAAACTTTAATTTATAAATTTTGTATAAAATCTTTTCAGTATAGTATTGTATGTAAACTATAACATTTTGGTGTAGTTTTAATTGTATTTTTAGGTAATTTCTTCTATTAAAACTTTAAAAAATGGTATGTAATTCTTGTATTATCATATTCTAACACAAAGTAAATGTTTAATTTATTTTATGTAGAAAAACTTATTAGGTCTTGGAAAAAAAATTCCCTGTTATGTTCGAAAAATGTAATTAGTGTTTGAAAATATTTTATTTTTCAAATTATTTTATTTTGATTATTACATTGAAGTACTAAATATTTTATAGAGAAGTAGTATCTATGTGTATCCTCAAATTTCTAGTTAAACAGCAATATTATAAAGAAGCAATACAACAAATAGTATATTTCTGTCAATTTAACTACCATGAGTGTAAACTGATTATTCACAGCAATTTTAAGTAAAAAAATAAGTTTGAATGTGACCATGAAAGCTAATTAATGGTGACAAGTTCTTGGAACTTAGTAGTTGTTGTGGCACGAAACTACATATAATTATAATGTTCACCATTTCTTGAGAATATTCTCAAAAACCCTGTACACTACTTATTCAATATATTCTCTTGGTTCTTTTTGCACTTTCCATTTCACAAAACATTGTCCTAGAATTTTTTTCGACTCACTTAATACTTTGACGGTATAAAAATGGTTGATCCTTTAAAAGAATTCAGTCTTAAAGATAACGATGTTTGAGGTAGGTAACATGTATTAATTTTCTGCTGATATCTTTTATTTTATGTTTAAAATTGAAAATTATAGTAAAATATTATATTTTTATAAACAGTGTATCAGTTACAACAAGAGGCACCCATTCCTAAAAGGATTCTCTGCAATCGAGAGGTAATTAAAATTTTTGTGCGTACCTTTTACATGTTTAACATTTATTGTATAATTTAGTAACATTGTTATTTTTTACAGGTATATGGAAAGCCGTCTCATTATGGTAGAGAGTAAGTATTGTCTTATAATTTGTATGTATTATTTTTTAATTATTTGTCTAGCTATTTACTTTTACTGGTTTTTTATCATATTGATATAAAGTTTTTGTAATTTTTACTATCTTAGTTTTTTTATTTTAGATTACTTCATAATTGCTATCAGTATATTTATTTTTAGCAGGTTCTGTCGAAGTGTATTTTTTTCGAGGTCCTTTTTTTTGTGTGCAAATATCCTTAATAATTGTAAATATGAATAAATCAGAACTTGAGTTTACCTTTCATTTCTAGGGATGACTGACTGCCTTGATGTCTGGTTTATAATCTCCCAACACTTTCAGGCTCGTTTAAGCACTCTTTTTTTCAGGGAACCAAAAAAAGTATTTTTCTTATACAAACTTGGTTATTATTCGCATCTTTAAAAGGAAGGTACGGTAGAACCTCGATTATCCGTCCTAATTCAGACCTGAGGTAGAGTGGTTAATCGAAAATTATGGATAATAGAAAATTGCCAATGAATATTAAAACTATTATACTAGTAATTAATATTTTCTTTAATTTAATGCAGAACTTATTTTTAAAATGTTGGAACTGTTTAAAATGACAGTTTTTGTTGTCGTAGTCTTGATAGCCATTATCTCGCGGCTTTATCCTAAAGTCTTTTTAAAAGGAACAGTTCATTTTGGTCTGAATCTGATTGCTGTTCCAACCACTCCATACCTTTTGAAAAAAAAGTTAAAAAGCCTAACCATTACTTATGTAGCTAGCATAGGTTCATTGGGAATAATTTATTGGGGATTTTTTTTTTATGTTGACTTAAGGACGGTCATTTAACAGAGAGTTCTGGATAAAAGGGGATGGATAATCCTGGTTCTATTGTATTTTAACCCTTTCCACTCCAAGAACACTTTGTGATTTGTGTTCTTTCTATGGAACAGTTATTCCTCTTTACATTCTTTTCCGCATATTTTTTTTACACTCATAAAGGGGAAAAAGTCCTAATCGGTTTTGTATTTGAAAGAGAACAAGTTGAAAAAAAGATTGATGTTCTGAACACAAGATCATGCTGTTCTCGTTTATTTTAAAGATCAGGGAAACAAAAGAACTGGTCGTTATGTTGTCGCCTAAGAGGCGACATCGGAGTGCAAATTGGTTAAGCAGTCAGGCATGTCTTGTTTCTGCACACAATATGTAGCTTATCTGACTGAAGATAATTTTTGTCAACTGTGGAATGACAACTCCTATGTGTCTTAACATTAGTCCAGGTTTTGAAAGCCTCAACTTTGGATATTGTCCCTAAACACTTATTTACATGTTGATCTAAGAATTATGCCTTTTTTTCTAAAAAACAGTTTGGTAGTAAAATACTTGTTTAGATAATTTTTCAGGGTCATTGTTGGGATGTTCACCTGTGCATCCTCTTTTATGATAATTCTTCATGGATTTGAAGACTTCTCAAAAGCAATTTCATTTGTTCTTCAGGAAATCAGAAAGCAGTAACTTGCTTCTTTGATACATATTCCTTGGCAGTATAATTTTTATCAATATGAAGTTACATTTTTTCTAAACACAGCTTGGAGTATTTCAATAAGTAATAACTTCTCTAAGTTTTTTTTTTATTTTTTATTGTAATTATCTTTTTGAGTAAAAAAAAAGGTTGTATAGAAATCTAACTTAAAAAAAAGGTTCCCACAAAAAAATTTTAAGTAACATTTTCTGATATTTTACTTTATTTTGATAGTTTGCGATTTGCATTGTTTACCTTATCTCCAATGCATAAACAAATAAGGCATGTAACCATTGTGTATGAACACCCAGTATATGAGATATTGTTATTCAACGTGAGCTAGATCCACCAATTAAAAATATCATCTAATATTGGTTTTTATGCCATAAACATCGGTACTTGCATATTAACGCAACCACCTTGGTGCAATTATTCTTTTAGGAAACTCGGGCATGCACATGCTAGACGTTAAAAATGTCAACTTTGCTCCTGCCATCAATTATTAATTTTAGAAAATATTTGTTAGTCCTTTGCTATTCATAAGTAGCTGGTACCCTCTTGAAGCAGTCGTTTGGGGCATCCATTACAACCCACATAGCGATCTATGATTGTACTATACAAAGGCAAAAATCATGCATTCCTGAGGCAAATTGTTGTACGCTTGTTTTAAGTTTATCATATTATTTTCCGTTAAGCATAACTGATATTGGCAATTCAATAGATTAGCAATTCAGATTATCGTAACATATACAACAAACGCTGAAGCAATACAACATGAAATTTTCCACAGATGTCAACAAAAAAGAATTGTATTTAAAAATCCAAGTTGCAATGGAAAAATCTGATCAAATCATGTTTTGTATGCATTAAGATCATATTGAAAGGTTGGGCTACCAAAATTTATGTGCTTCATCTATGTTTTGTGAGAGGTATGATGCCTCAACCATAATGGGTTTTAATGTTTTGAGTGTTTAAAATTTATGGGTCTCTTGACTGCTTTAAGCAGTGTGTGGACTGCTGATACTTAACATTTTGCGGTCAAGAGGCCTCGAGCACCACTTAGTTTGGTGCATCAACTCGAGAGGTGACTCAGGAACCACTCTTAGAAATTCATCAAATATGCAGAATATCATCTTGGGTTGCTTGTTGGCCTGAGTAAAAAAAAGCCTTGACTGCAAAGGTTTAATATATCGACTGGTCATACTAATTTAGGACGGAAATGTAATAATTGTTTTCAATTGTATTAGTCGTATATATATTTTTTGCAACAGGGGGCTTTAATTCTAAGATGACTATATAATAAGACAATTTCAAAATACATTAATTTATTTTCAGGTTCCATGGCAAAATATCAAGAGAAGAAGCTGAAAGATTGTTATTTGAAGATGGCTGCTACTTAGTGCGGGAAAGTCAGAGGGCTATTGGTCAATACACATTGAGCATGAAGTAAAATAATTTTATATTTTATTTAATCATTTTATCTTTTAGTAGGAAATGATACTTGGCATAGTTTATATTTGTTAAAACTTTTTATATTTTTTCTAATTTCTGGATTTGTTTATTATAAAATATTTTTTCTGTTTTCATAAGGTTGTGAGATTTGTTTCTTTTGCCCACCCCAAAAATGTTTTCCTTGTAAAGTGGACTGATGAATGTTAATTCCCACCTCCTCAAGTTGCATGGGGGGGCAGACTATAGTTCAAACTTAACGACGCTGTGTTTCTAAGTCTTTTCTTCGAAATCGATCCTGAAACGTCACCAAATAGCTATATTGTGCAAGGCCACCCAACTATAAAGTTTTTTGACCTCAATAGAAATCTACAGTGTACATTTTGAAGTCAAGTTTTGTACAGAGTAGTTAGGATCTACATACTTCAAAAGCTTCCAGCAACTTTTAGACACAGAGCTAAAGTATCTTTACACCACCATGTCCTCCAACTGCTAAGTACAAATTTGCTTAATTTAAAGTATAAAACTTTGAATTTCCGTAGACATCAAACACATCCAACTCTTGTTTATATTGATTTAGTTAGCAAATATGTTATTTTATTGTATTTAATTTAATGCTTTAATTTTAATGTCTTTTATTTAACACATGAAATGGATTTCTATGTTATTATTTAACTTAACTAGTTTAATTCCAGCTTTTCAACTTTAGTCTAAGTTGGAAGTGTAATGTTGCTTAAGCTATTTTAAATATTATATATTTACTTATATTCCTTGTTTGTTTTCTTGTTTTCAGAAAACTGTTAAAATTTGTAAAGTACATTTTGTTGAGGTTTCAGTTTAATTTGACAATCTATTTGATTCTGATTGATTATTATCTTTGAAAATATATTGAATTTTTGCTTTTAAAGGTTAATTTTTATTATTCTTTACTTTCTGTCAAAACAATAATAATGTAAACTTTTTCAGATTTCTTTAAATGTTCATAAACACACATTTTCATATAATGGATATTTTATTCACATATCCGAAAAATGAATTGTTAAGTAGGTTACTTGTAGATGCTTACTTTTACTGAACAGCTAGTATTACAGTTATTGAGCTGCCTGTTTTCTTTAATTTTTTTTTTAAACTTTGGGATATTTGCATGTCAAGATTTCCACTTTAACAGATTTTTCGTATTTTCAAGAGAAAAATCATTAAATCAGTCCTTCGAATGCTAAATAAACGTTTTTTTTCCTTCATTTTTTGCTAATTAAGATACTAGAAGTGTGCAAATAAGTAGATTGCATGAATTGTCCTTTAGTTTGAATTGTAGTTTTCATTAATAATGAATTTTTGTTTTGTCACTTATTCATTGGGGAGGGGGTATTGATAACTGATTATGTATTACTTCAAAGATTCTATTACAGTTATTAGTAAGCAATAGAAAAAACATCCTTGATGTTATTGCCATTGAAAATTCCTCTATTGTATGTTAACTGCTACTTGTTTGAACATAAACTGTATTTGTTGCTGGTTTCAATCACACCTGTCAATGCTTGGGGCAAAAAAAATCTGCCAAAAAGTCAGAAAGCTGTTAGGAAAAAACAAATTATATTTTTCTGAGTTTTTTTAAAAAAAAATCTAGTTTTAAAATTATAAGAATTATTTTTCTTATACATTCCACTTGCTGCCAAGGTTGTCATTTTCTTTTCCTGTGAAAGTATAAATTAAAAAAAGAGTGAAGTTTCTTAATTTCTAATGCTTTATCAGTTTAATATTTGCAAGTAAATTTTAACAAGGTTTTATATTAATGTGTAAAAATTTTAGTATTTTTCCTATGATTTTGATCATATAAATGTTTTTAAAAAAATTATCCTTAAAGCCTTGAAATGTTGTTAAATGTTTGATTGGACACTTTTAGCAAATATTTTTCTTAATAAATAATATTGTGACTTATATTTCTGAATAGTTTCTTTTTTTTAGATTTGGTGGAATTACTAAAAACTTTAAGTTATATTATGATGGACAGCATTATGTTGGAGAGAAAAGATTTGATACAATACAAGATCTTGTGGCAGATGGTCTTATTTCAATGTATCTTGAGGTCCATGCTGGTGATTATATTGCTACCATGTGTATGGAGTCTAAATATGAAGATAGCCCTTACATGACTTTAAATTCATATAAAAGAAAAATTACTCGCAATCGCTGTCGTTCAACCATAAAGCATGCTAAAGATGAGGTTGCACTGAAAAAAGAATTGACAAAGTGCGAGCCATATCATGAGTATGATAGGCCACCTATTGAGGTGAGATATCTATCTTTTTGAGTTTATAAAAAGTTGCACAGTTTAAATAATAGGAATTTGTATTAAATAAGATATTTTTTCTATAGTCTCCAACTAATGATGTTTTCCTTCATGAAGATGGGGAGGACATAAATGTTTTGCAGTTTGAGAAACTTCACGTCTTCAAAGTAACTATATTATTAGTTATAGTATCATAGCTTGTACATTATAATTATTATCTACATGCATAAAAAATCAATTCATTTTGGCAAAAGATGAATTACGTACCAGACTGACTTACTTTGAAGATTCTGTTTTATTTAAATGAGTGCAGTAATGGGGTAGATGTGCACAAAAATATAATCATTTGCTATTTAATATACCATGATACTTTTTATTATATATATATATATATATATATATATATATATATATATATATATATATATATATATATATATATATATATATATATATATATATATATATATATATATATATATATATATATAAATATTTTTGATTAAAAAAATCTAGCTTCTATCAATCAGGCCACTGTTGCTATAACACAGTTATAAACATGTCTTCTTCAGCATATTCATTTCCTCCTGATTTCATTTTTATTAACCATATACTAATTAAACCTACAACCTACTGTTGAGACAACAGTTCGGATGTGACATAAAATAAAGATCCAAGTTCAAATTTGGATGAGATAATGGGGTTCAATATCACAAAAAAATATACTACAGAATTTTAATTTTGGTTAAATTTTACAAATTTTCAAATATTTAAGATCTTTGTGGCAGCTCAAAACATTTTTACTTTTTTTTTTTTTCAGAAACAAAAGTAAAGGCAACTTTTGATCACTATTAAAAATCTTAATTTGAAAAAAATAAAAAAAAATTAGCCCCTTTCATTCCACCTTACTGTACAATTTTAATTATCAGAAAAGTTATTGACTTCATTTTAATTTTATCAACTTCAACATCAATTTTCAATTATAACTCTATAGGAAAATTAAGATATTACATATCAGCTACCTGGTTGTAGTACTCATCCCGCAATATATCTATGTATATATATATGTCTATATATTATACATAAATATATTTATATAGAGATAAATGTATGGATAGACAGATACATAGATGGATAGAGAGATATTGAGGGGCAAGTACTACAGCTAGATAATTGATATGTAATACCATAATCTTCCTATAGAGTTATTTATCTGTAGTATTAGAGCGATGATATGTGTTGTCATAGAAAGTAGTTTGAATAAATATTAAGTATTGATAAAATTATTTAACATAAGGTACAGCTTTTCATAGGAAATTGTCATTCAGATTTCTATAACTTATTATTCCCATTGTGTTTATATGAACAAAAGAACCCCTATTTCCCCCTAATGTTTTTGTTTGAATTTATATGGCATTCTTTAATATACTATATATATATATGTATGTGTGTGTGTCAAATTTCATTTTCACTTTGTATACATAAAATTGCTTTAACTTCATTTTTCCTTTTCTTTTAATATGCTTATGTATTTATTAGACTAATAATTTCATTGGATTACCATGGTGTGATTTTTGTGGAAATTTCATGTGGGGATTAATTGCTCAAGGCGTAAAATGCGAAGGTTGGTGTTAATACTGCAAGTTTTTTGTTTATCAAATTAAACAGTGTCAATGATTCTCTGAAAATGAAACTATATAAAAATTCATTCCAGATTGTGGGTTTAGTGCTCATAAGAAGTGTTCTGAAAAGGTTCCCAATGATTGTATGCCAGATCTAAAGTATGTAAAGAGAGTATTTGGTGTTGACCTAATAACTCTTGTGAAAGCTCATAACACTTTAAGGCCATTCGTTGTAGATTTGTGCATCAAAGAAACAGAAAAACGAGGTAAATTTACTTTGCCTATTTTGAATTCTGTTTATCAATGTAACATATTTCTCTGTTTATTTAACTATTTGTATTTGGCTAGTGCACTATTATTTGTATTTATTTTAATTTTAATTTAAATTATTCTTACTGTATCCAATAGTTTACTTTGTTTAGGTAATTTAGCCAAAATTCTACTTTCTGGCTTTATGTAAAGTATATGATTAGTGATGAGTGAGTAAGGGCTTTCACTTTTATATATAACCATAATAAAACTAAAAAATTTTTATGTTTTTATTTATCTCATTGTAAACTAGAGTTCAAAATTCCAGCATTTTTTTCTTCAAAATTTGATATCAAGACAATATTTAGATAATGTATTTTTAAAATAAGTTACTTTGTATTAAATATTTTTATAATAAGAATATATTTGATAATTTCTTTATTAGGAGTTGATGTTGAAGGTTTATACAGAGTTTCAGGTTTCAGTGACGAAATTGAAATGTGCCGAATGGTTTTTGAAAGAGGTGAGAGGTTATTTATTGCTTGATATGAAAGTAAATTAACAGTTGCCAACAAAATTGTTATAGTTTAAATATTGAATGAATACTGCGAATTTCATGCATTAGTTTAAAAATTTGAAACAAAAGTTAAATATGTTTTTTCTGTTTTAGAATAAATACATTTGAACTAACTTTATACAATGTTAATAAATACACAAAACAGTTTAACTAAAATAAAGGAAAATAAAAATATTTTTTATACAAATATGAAAAACACCATTCTATTATTTTGTATTAAACTTGATTACTCAGTATTTTGTTATATACCTTAGAATGTCTTGTTTGTAATTTGATTGGTATTGTAAGGAGACATTAAACAAGTATTTAATTGTATAATTACTTTTATGTTGTTTTGAGTTTTTTTATACAAAAAATAATTAAATTTTAATATTAATATTCAGCATGCAAAATTTAATTTATTGTGCATTTTTTGCTATTGTTGCTCAGTTATCTTAAATTTCAAATTGGTGTATAACTATATATATTTCAGGTATATAATGAATTTTATATAACTAAATAATGTCATACTTACAGATAAAACATTAAATCGATTGTATTTTATTTTATAATTATAACTCAATTTTATTACAATTTCTCTTTTGTAGATTGTGAATGTGCTGATATCAGTAGAAATGCATTTGAAGACATTAACGTTATTACTGGTGTTCTAAAATTATTTTTTCGTCTTTTGCCTATTCCATTGATAACTTTTGAAGCATATGGTTCCTTTACTACTGCTGCAAGTAATAATAAATTTTAATTAAATTCCTTCAAAAAGTTTCAATTAAATAATTCTATATTATTAATTATGTTTTACTGTTTGTGTAATTATTTTTAATATTCCTATTTATTTAAAGTTGAACACGACATGATATATCTACTATTGATATATCGTCATCTCTTAAATAAAGAATATTATTGCATTAACTTTCTTGTGCTTGAAAATTTCTACTGTATCCTATTAAGATAAAAACTCGTCTTATAGAACATTGCGTTAAGAATATTAAAATACAAATGCAACGTTAAAATACGCAATAAAAGTCCGTAATAATCCGGACATGTTTCGGGAGATACATCACCCTTCATCAGCGGAAAATGTAAAGTCTGTGTGTAATGAAATATAAATAAACCCAAGCAATCTAAAATGTTGCCAAAGACCAAAAAACTAACTAAAAACTATTACAAACGGTTGGAGTTAACTATTGTGTGCCAACAAGCGGGAAACATTGGGACCGCAAACGTTTCATTGACAACCGAATCAATATTACTAAAAACATGAAACGCCTCCAGGAAGTCAAGTTCAAATGGAGATTTAGGTTTGCAAATTAAATGTGAGTTAGAAAAATTAAATATATGACCATGTTCCCATGTTCCCCAAGTCCTCCATTGCCAAGCACTCTTGGGAATATGGTCATATATTTAATTTTTCTAACTCTCATTTAATTTGCAAACCTAAATCTCCATTTGAACTTGACTTCCTGGAGGCGTTTCATGTTTTTAGTAATATTGATTCGGTTGTCAATGAAACGTTTGCGGTCCCAATGTTTCCCGCTTGTTGGCACACAATAGTTAACTCCAACCGTTTGTAAAAGTTTTTAGTTAGTTTTTTGGTCTTTGGCAACATTTTAGATTGCTTGGGTTTATTTATATTTCATTACACACAGACTTTACATTTTCCGCTGATGAAGGGTGATGTATCTCCCGAAACATGTCCGGATTATTACGGACTTTTATTGCGTATTTTAACGTTGCATTTGTATTTTAATGTATCCTATTACGCCAAATATGTTAAGTTTTAATCCTGGAATGATTTCAATGTAATTTAAAATTCTTTTTAAGGTGTAGGTCCTTGCCTATTCAGTTGTTATTGTTTACAAAATAATCTTTGAGGGAGAAAAATATATAAAAAAAGTTTGATGGTTTAAAATCTACTTATAGATGGCAGCACTACCAACGGCTCCTTTAAAAACTGCTTGGTAATTATTAAACAAAAAATTTTAGATTTAAACAAAAAAACTTTAATGTTTATTAGGCAAGTCACTGCCCCAGGATTTTTTTTTTTGACACCTCACATGTTAAGATTCGTCGTGTGGGAGACCCACAAAAGGGATCTTTACTATTGAAATAATGATACTTTTTATATTAAAATTTATAATGTAATTTATATTAATTTTTTTAATACATGGTCAATCAGCTTGATACAACACTATGCATTTTAGAATACTTGTGCAACTTTCTAGATCACTAACAGTTTATGTAGCCTTTCATAATAGTAGCTTGAATGTTTATGCTCTATCCTATTAGGCCAAATATGTTAAGTTTGAATCCTGAAAATAACTGAAATACTGTAAGTATATGCTTTAAATTTCGTATATGAAGAGTACACTAAAAACATGTCAAACTACATTCTTTAGAAAACATATTAACCCACTGACACACTTGTTTTCTCTGCTTCAACCTTTAAATAATTTTTCCCGTAGGCACTGTTGTATATTTCTTGAAGAATGTTTATGCATTTTAAAAGACAGGTTTTATATTGTTCCATAAACCATTAGATTTGATAAATATTGTAAAATAGAATAATTTTATGAATTAAAAAATTTAATGCATTTTATGAATTTAAAAATTAATTAGAAAAACTGCAAATCCCTGGACAAAATATCATGTCAATGACTTTCAGAGGGTTGTCTTTTATCCTGATTTTTTCGTTATTAATCTGATCAACTTTCATTAAATATAAATTAAAATGAATATATATTTAGTTTTTATAAGTTTCTTATTTTAGTTTTTACTTTTGTGTGTGGCATATGCTATTGCGACAAGTTTTATACTTCTTTCATTTCGGAAGTGTTAAGTACTATAATTTTAATATTATTTAAAGCTGGTGACTATCCTATCCATTGTGTCATTAAATACAACAATGTTTGGTTAAACATTTTGTATTGCACTAAGCAATAATTAAACTATTTAAACTAGTAGCAACAAAATTTATCTTTAAGTAAAACTCTATCACTAATTAAAAAACAGTTAGTCATGTTTTATTTTGTTTTTTAATATCATATAAAAACATTCAGCTGTCATACAATTAAATTCATTTGCTGTTTAATTTGACTTTTTGTATCGTGCATTTTTATATAGTTATGCCTATACTCTTTACATTCATAATTCAATATTTTGAAAAAATCGATTTAATTGAAGGGCTTATTTTTCTGATGCAGAGGAAAAGATGTTACAATCCTTAACATGCTATTTAGCATCGTTGTTGGTAATACACATAAACTGTTGGTACCTCAATAACATGGAATGCCTATTATTGATACTAGTAATACATGATATAGTATGAAATTAAACGCATGCATTATTTTGTGAGATACCATAATTTGTAAGAATGAACACTTATATTGATAAACAAAATCTAAATTATTTCCGATTATCGGGCATTGAAATAAATGAAAATCTTTATTGGAATATTCTTTAAGGCCAACTCTGTGGTAAGAAATTAAAGAATAACAAATATAGTCAGTAATTAGGTAAAAAATATCAATTGACTATATGTTTTTTTTATCTACTTTCAATTCTAAAATATTATCAAATATCTAGTGTCATCATTATTATTATTCTCAGTGTCGGCACCTACTTATATATTTTCTATCATAATAAAGTTTCTGTACTGGTAATGGTCATGAGTAATGATTGTGTTTCTGCTTATGCAATTCAGAACAAGTTATCTAATTTTTGTAAAATATTCTTTTGTAGAAAGTTTGAATTTTTTTTTTACTAAAACTTTTATACTGTTAATAATTTTACATTTTGTTACAACAGTTTATTTGTAAATGTTTTATAATTAAAACTTCAGCTAATTTGAATTTTTCTTTTGTTTTCACACTATTTGTAAATAAAATTTTAATTATGACAAAATAGTTTTAAATATATTCTGTGATAAAAAATGAGTTTGAATACATAATATTTTAGTGTATTTTATTTTATAAACATGTATGTACAAAGCCTAAGTACATTCTTAAATATTATGGCATATTATTTGTTTTAGAAAAACCTGCCTTAGGTGAAAGATTAGAATCTCTAAAGGAGGCATTAAAAACATTGCCACCAGCTCATTACCAAACTTTGAAGTTCTTGATGGCTCATCTTTATAGGTAACTTTTTGTTAACCTTGCCCTATATACAAAACTTAATGCAGTGTTCACTCTAGGCGTTTTTTGAAGGGCGGTCCACCCTGCCCGCCCCTTTTTCATCTCGATAGCACCCTCATGCCCCTTTTAAAAAATGCTGCCCTCTTTCGAAAACAATTCTGCCCCTATTGTCCTTTTGCTCAAGCACAAGCATCCTTGCTTTCCTAGCTGTTTTTAAAAAAGATGTCGATTAAATTTTGTTGTGTAAATTGAATTTATGACTGTAGAAAACAAACTTCTTTTTAACTAAGCGTGCTGTGAAATCGCGATGATTCCGCGGTAATTTCGAGCACAGGGCATTTGCACGAATCCTATTGGTTGCCTGTAAGATGATTTGGGGCGAGATTACAAGATTAGACATTTTATTACCAAATTTTGAATTTTAGTAGCCTTTTCATTAGTTTTGTAAAGGGCCTAATTTGGGCTACTTACCGATTTGGTTTTTAGCGAAAACATTAATTTTAAAATGTAAAATTTTGGATTTTAAGTACCGTATATACTTGCGTATAAACCGATCCGCGTATAAGCCGAGTTGTATTTTCGTACATAAAAAATTACGATTAAAATCGACAAATCCTCGAAAAAAGAGTGAAAATTTAATTAGAAAAATAAATCTTTTAGCCTAGAAATTAAAAGTTTAAAGAAAGTGACTGGAGAAAAGGCCTTCCTTGAAGTTCGCGACGATTTATCGGGCTTAAAAGTATGTACCACTTGCGATGTTCTGGTGTCTTTCAAACCTCCATTGGACTTCTTAAATTAAATCTCCCGTATTATCAAATAAAATATTTTAAACCACATACTTAAATACAAAAATGTGCAATTTCTAATCCTTAACATCATTTTGTAAAGATTTAAAAACTTAGAAAACATCAACTATTTTCTGTCAACGGAATTTTAAATACGGATAAGCATTTTTTTTTATCCATCTCGGAAGGAAATGCTACTATTTTTGGGATAAATATATATTTCTTATTAAAATATTTTGTTTTTAATTACGAAATAAATTACTTGAAAGTAGAACTTGAATTCGCCGAAGTAACGTCCCGATTTTAACGCTTTAAAAAGCCAATTCCATCCAAAATACTAATAAAACAACTATTAATATCTGTACATAATATATTCAAGGAATAAAATCTGTATTGGGGAAATAAATTTTTGTTTAATTATTGCAATCGAGCAAGAAAGACCTTGACTTTAAAGTTGTGTCACAATGTCAACTTTTTAGTCTTCCATCCAAAATTCTATTAAATTAACATATACTAGCTTCATAAATTCTACAAACCAATTAAATATTTATCAAAATATATACTTTTTATTTATGCGAGTAGTATAATTTTGCGTTACGATTACGGCGCGATGCGCAGAACGTCCTATAGTCAGCATGTGACGCACATTCTCGATCTTGGATATGTGTCGGCGCGTTTTAGAAGAATCTGCTTAATTTCAACTTCTCTCCTTGTTAGGAATATTTAAAACCTAACAATGTTGAAAAAATGTCCCAATCATAATAGCAGAATGCAGTGATGCTGAGTTAAAAGTTTAAAATTCTTCTAATAAATTACGAAGGTAAAAATAGATGCAACTCATATAATACTAAGGTATTTATTTAAAATTCCAGCACATAAATAAATAGTTTAAAACTTATTACTAACTAACAAAAAAAGAAACGCCAAGGCATGTGGCTCAACATCTTACAAAAATGATAGCAGTAAATGGCTGCGGTAGACATCCATAGTTCGATCGGATTATCACGATCGTATAAGCATTTTAGTGCCAGAATACTACAGTTACTGACAAGCAGAACAAGTCGGGTGCAGAATGAAGTTGGTTTATATACTAAAATGCCAACTTCATTTCATAATATGGCACGGTTAAACTGAGATGACATTTGCATACAGTTTGATAAATTATACAAGTATTTACATAAAGTAAAATGTATTTGTTTACTTTATGTATAAAGCAAAAACATAAATACTATTTCAAAGGCTGATCAATTATTATTTATATGTGATCAGGTAATAATAAATCTGTACCGATCTTAAAAAGATCGTTTTGGAAGATTTATTTCCAAAGTGAAGTGAAGTGGTCTCTGGACTATTTGTCAACAGAGAAACACCGGCAAATTCAAAAACGTACGATCTACATAGGGAAAATACTATACAAGTGAAAAACGGGCAAAGGCAAGTAATATTTGCACCTTTTTCCTAACACTCCTTTTCCTATTTTAGGCAAATTATATTATAATTTTTACTGACACGCGTATAAGCCGACCCTCCTACTTTTTGATGAAAATTTTGACTTGCATTTCTCGGCTTATACGCGAGTGTATACGGTGGTATTTCCACAAAGTGACATCAATTTTGTACTGTTATTTCCTTCGAGATAAGCCCCAAGCTGTCACAAATAGCCCAATATGGAATAAATCAGATTTTGTTTTTGTTTTTTCACAGGTCCAATGTGTCAGCGGGTGGCAACGCCCACCCCAATTTTTTTTTTGTAAGTGCCCTTTTAAAAACAAGAAGTGGCTTTCCAAAAACAAGGTGCCCTTTTTCTGCTAACAGCTGCCCCTTTTTATTTCTAGAGTGAACACTGCTTAATGCATTGATTTTTAAAACATCAAAAATATTTCTGTGGATTGAAACAAGGGTCAATGTTATAATTTTCTTTTCTTTTGCAACTATTTTAAATATCAATTTTAACTTTCTAAATGAAATAGAAACAAATGTCATCAGGCATCTCTAAACCGTCATGTCAAACAATTCTGTGATTTCCGTAACATTGTAACAAGGCTGAGCCTCAAACTTTGAATCCATTTTTTTCAAAACTGTCAATTATGACATTGGTCCTTGTTCCAAGGCCCAGATTTATAAGTTTTGTTTGCTTTATATTAATGTTCTTATATTGGTGTTTAAGTTTTCTTAAACTAATTTGTTTTATAAATTGTTATATAAAACTTGCATCTTTTTATATGAAGTCTGTATTTGAGACTAAATTGTTTTATAAAACAATAAATAATTGTTATGTAACATCATCGATTGCAAATTACTAAACCCAGTAAAAATGTATAATTATTAAATTTGAACCCACTTATAGCACAATCAAATCCATTTGAATTTGTATTGCAGTTCTGAGTCAAAACTACATTTGTATATGTAATGGAAAGTCTCTTGCAATATTTGTTTGAATTTTAACATTTGAAAGTTATATTTATGTTGCATTATCAATTGTTTAATTTGAGCTCTTTTAATTTCAGAGTTGCTGAAAGACAAAAGTACAATTTAATGACCCCTCAGAATTTAAGTACAGTGTTTTGCCCTACTCTATTACGTTGCCCAGAAGTAGGGGGAGTACCAGATCAATTGACAGCATGGCATGCTGAAAGTACTGTAATTGAAATGTTAATTACTCACCACCGGCAACTTTTCGATCATTGAATTTTTAGGTATATTTTTTTTATAAGTTCTGAATTTTGTCACTGTTCTTGTTTTAGTTTGTAGTAAGAAGGTATCTATATACATTTAAATTTTTACTTGTATTGTCACATTGAAACATGTTACATTTTATGTAATTCTATCCAGGGGTGGTTTGATCTTGTTTAGCCTGTTTGCTCTTGTGAGTGAATACCGAAAGCATCATAATTGATATACTATGAAGGATTATATGCTGTTTTCAACTACGCTTTACTCCATATCAGCATATTTATGTTTATTAAAAAAAAAATTGGTATGAGGAGTTATAAAGATAGTGTATAATTGTGAATTGATGTTAACATTAAATTTTAAACTAGACATTTCTAGTTAATATTTTTAAATCGAAAAATCCACCTTTGATTGGTGCCAGAGAACTAAAATTACACCAAATATGGTTTAAGTATATCTTTTTAATATTTTTTTTACATGCATAGAGCCTTCTTAAATTGGTTCTGGTATAAAAATCCGATTCTTGTTTCCAACTTCTTTATTTCATTCAAATGTATAAAGGATAACTTCTTTTATTAGGTATTACAGTTATATTTTTAGCAGGCAATGTATATAAATCGATAGAACAATTTATAAGACTTAGTTTAGCAACTGCTGATTTAGCAAAATTTTAAATTCACACCGAAAGTAATAGCTCAGTGTTTCAATTTTCAAATATTTTTAAATGGATTGAACATGAATGAAAGTTTTTCATCTTTGGTTAGATTTATGTAATGAAAATATGTAATATACAGTTTAAACATTGATAATATTTGTTTAGTAATTAGTGTATAAGAATTTAAATATGCACAGTATTTTTTTGGAATTTTTTTTTTATATGAATGTAATTTGGTTTTATTCAATTGGTTATAATTAGAAGCAAATTTTTCCTGCCTAAATATGTTAATTATGGAATTATTAAAATTGTGCATTTATATATAAAAAAACAGCTGACACCGTCCTGGAATATTTACCAGCTTTCGTTTATAAAGTTGAAAATAATTGATACCACATTTATTTCTTTTTAAATTTTAAAGTATTATGAAATTTAAACAGGTAAATTGTAATAAATAATAGCTAAAGTATAAATAAAATAACTTTTATAGTACAACATATAAATTAAATTATATATTTATAATTTTATACTTTTAATGTTACTGCATAGAAACTGAATTATTTCGTTAAGTTTAAAATAGATTTTTAAAGAAAAATTAGTTTGATTTTGTTTTTTAAATAGTTTGAAATTTTATATATTAATTTACAAGGTCTAAATGGATTTAATTATGCTCATGTTTATAAATTTAGCAAAAGTATAAGTGTTTCCAGAAACAATTTCTGTTACTTCCATATATTCAAGATTTTAAGCAGTGGCATAAAATACAGGTTGAACCTCCCAGCAAACATATTTATATCACACACAATTTATTAACATACCACATTTCTTAAATGAACATGTTTATATCCTTTAAGGTATTTACTGACATTCATCCAGTTTATTTATATTTTCCACCTTTCAATCAAATATTTATTTACTATTTGTATTTTATGGATTATAAAATGTATTTTTTTTAAAGTCAAAATTGTGTTCTCTAATGTTAATAATAAATAATGAAATAAGCTCGAAAAATTATATCCTTTATGCTCATCAATTTACTAGTTTAAGTTAATATTTTTACAGTAAATTAAATTCTGTATTTAAAAACTTAAAACAATTGTTTTTCAGACTCATTAAAACCAGATGATTTCTTTACATTATAAACTGAAAATATCTTAATAATTTCACGAATGTTGTTTGTTTGTACTAGTACTGTATGAAATACTTTAAATGCTTTGTCTTAAAATTAAAATTGATTTTCATGCATTCAATACAAAGCTTATTTTCTAAGAATCTATTTTATGTTTGTTATTTGCAAAGCTATTTTTGTTTTAGAGAATTGTAACTTATGGCTAGGTTTTTTTTTAGATGACACATTTTTGCTTTGCCTTGTGTGTGAGTAGTATTCCAGGCCACCACTGTTACACCAATGTTTTTAAGTATTTTGCTGCAAAAAGAAATTGTATGTAAATAAAAACACATTAAATTGTTATACCAAGCTCATACTTTACAAGTAAAATTTTTTTTTTAAAGGGAATAATTTAGTTATAACATTTATTCATGCATTCATTGCATTTCTAAAACATGCAAATTTTAAGTTTTCCTGAATTAATCTAAATTGAGGTTATAAAAAAAATTAAACATAACATAAATTTCAAGTGGAACAAGCGAGTGATGGATGTACTATGCTATACTTTCCATTTTGTCATAATAAATGTCCTTTTAAAACTTTGCTACATTTTATTTACAAATTTGTCTTGAATGAAATGGGTTTATACATTTTTAAAACATTTTCTTTATAGTTATAGCACTCTCTGTATCTTACAAATATCAGGCAATTTTAAAGTATAAAACTTTATTGTTGCCTTTCTGAGATCTTTATCAAAGCTTTTATATTAATCTATCAGTGTGTTATTTTTAATTATATTTTAAATATTATTTCTCTATATATTTTTAGAAATTGTTAAGGTGGATTTGGCTTTGAAATTGTAGTCAAATTACAATACAATGCTTGATATTAAAAATTACTCTTAGTTTTCATATTCTTAGTAAAAAATCTCTGAATGTTGTTGGATATTAAAATATATATATTAACATTCATTTCTCTTAAAATTAAATATTGTGTATAGAATTGATTACTATATACATCTGTATTGTTATCAAATGTAAGCAATTTTGTTGATAAAATCACATGATTACATTTGCACATTCTAAATTATAGGGATTTCTTGTTATATTAATGCAACTGCATTCTCTAAATCATTACAGGGTAAATATTTTTTATGCAAATTTTTGCAGACGGTGCTAGGATATTAAATTCTGCACCCATGATGCATAAACTGTATTCAATGCAGTTATCTAAATTTTTATTACATCGTTATTTCAATATTTATAACTGAATACTAACATTTGATTGTATAATTATAATATTGGAGGATACAAAATTTTCTGTGATATGAAGCCTAAAAATGGCAATGCTAATCATCTAGGTTTGATGAAAATTTCACAACATTATATATGATGTACTTGTATAAAAGTTAAATTGCTTTCTTGCTTGAAAATGCATATATCGTTCTGAATTTTGTGAATGTATCAAAGTTCAGTAATTTAATGTGATTATATTTATTTATTGAAAATTTCAAAAGTTGTTTAGTTATTAGTGTTGGGTACTGATAATAGTTATATTTTATATTATGTATTGTTAACTAAATATTATGCATTATTGTTGACTATTTGTTCGAGTTCATGATTTCTTGTCACTTCTACAAGTTACCTTGCGTTTCTTATGAATACAGTTGTATTGTTATTGCAGTATTATTATTTATTATAAATATTTATAATATTTTCTTGGGACTTAATTTTTCTGACTAATAATCATTCCATGAAATTAATATTTAATGGAAATTTTAAATATATATAACACATAATTCAAACTTTTATCTGTTTTGGCTAACACAAATATCCCTGGTGCTATATTCACAAGTTTAACTTCATTTTAGCAACAAAAAAATTATGTTTGTATCTAAAACTTGCATTTTACAAAAAAATTATAATGGTATCTTTCTACTAATTTCTCAAAAGCAAATCTTAAAAAATAGTTTACAATTAAATTTAATTTTCGCTGTATAAATTTCTGTAACTAAAGTGTAAATTCTGCGTAATTGCTTGCATGTTAAGCATAAGTGTTTATGCTTTGTATATTATAAGTATTAAATGCTATTAAGATATTTTATTAGTGTGATTCTGATGAGTTATATATGTTGAATGTTATTATCTTTATAGTGATTAATTCAAGCCACATAGAATAAATATAATTAACAAATTGAAATTTAATTCTTATCTAAATGTAATTTTCTTAAGTATACCTTAAAATAAAATATTCTTATTAAAGTTTCATATTCATTTTTAAATAATTATGGCATGTATAATTTTATAAACCAAACTATGTTTAATTTAGTAATGATTAATTGAAAAGGGGTTTTATTATAAATTGCATAGCTTTAAAAATAATCTTTTGCTAAGTAATTGATTATATGGAATTAATATTTATGGAACTCAATGTGTGTGTGTGTTTTTGTTGTTGAAAGTCTGAAAGTGTATGCGCAAATATTCATTCCTTTTTTCGAACTATTAAATCTGTGATGTTTACTGCAAATGCAAGTTATGTTTCTGTGTGGATGCTTGCAGGTTTTATACACCAACTCTGTAATTTTAATTTAAGTAGATTTATTGTGTTCATTTTCTATTGTATGTGTTCCTTTACTATTTTATAGGCTTAAATAAAAGTTTTTTATAATTTTTAAAGAGTGTTGTTTTATTTTTAGAATTCCTCATAATGAAGAAAATATTTCTTTTAAATATGAGACACTTTGCAGTTGTTAATTTTTATCTTCCAAGTTTTACTAAAATATATAATTTTATTTTTATTATAAAAACAATTCTAAAAAAATTATGTTTATTGTAACAAGACATATTTAAGGAAAGTTTTGTATGCATAATTTGTTTTTAGATACGCTGGCCTCGCAACAGGTCCTTTTTTGAATCTAGGGTCCTTAACATTGACTGCCATAGTGTATTTGAACGCCATGCTAATACTACGAGATATCTCATAGTTAAGTCATTTTTTTCTTCTGACTTTGATCTTTTTCTCCTTTATTTCTTAAAGCTTCATTAGAATCGACTTTCTATATTTTATTCAGATGATTGGAATCATGCTAAACATAATTTTGTTTTTCTATGTAGATTATTTATTTATTAACAAATCACATAAAATCCACTTGAAAAAAAAGTGTAATGCTTAACAATAATTAAAAAAAATCTAATATGTTAACTTCAGCCAGGGACAATTGAATTTTTTTGCTTTTCTATAAAATACTTCCTTTTATGAAAAAAAGCTCATCAATTTTAACGATTTATCTAGTAGCATTTTGAGTTTTGTCATTTCCAGTGCAGTAGTTTTGTTTTGATCGTGGTAAATTTATCTAAAAATTTGTTCTCTAGCCGATTTTTGACAGTGTGTGTAATATTTATCAATGTAATCCCTTTTAATTATGCAGCTAATCTACATCGCAGTAAATCAATTTTCCAGAATTCAACATTTTATGATAATTTCTCCTCCAAAATTTTGAAATTTTCAATTGTGCCCAAATATACTTAGGAAGAAAGAAGGGTTAGAGGGAATTTGATTTAATTGTTCCGATTTATTAAACAAGGAGATATTGAGGGTTTAAGTTTTAATGCCGGGTGCTGGAAGAGGGACTAGTACAAGACCTATTATAAACAATTTATGACTTCCCAATTGTGACTACAAACTGTCGGATTTAATATTCTGAGGCCCCAGGCCAAGTTTCTAAATGCCTTCCCCCCCCCAACCCTCTCACCTGGTCTGTGATTTCGAAGTAATGAATTTAAAACCATTAGGTTACTATAAAAAAGCATGATTTCAAATGCGAAACTTTTTTAAATATTAAGAACCATGCAAAAGAATTGAGGAATTAATTTAGTTTTCAAGTTGACCAAATTAACGTAAGCTTATTCAGAAATTAAATAAAAAAAATATTTTTATTCTCCAGGGAAACACAATATTTTCCCCTTGTATTTTTTTATAACTTTAGCACAGGTCCCCCTTCTGATTTTGGGTTATTTTACAAATATTAATCAAGGGGAAAGTTAGCACAGTGCAATTGTAAAAAAAATATCTTGCTTATGACTCCCCTGGACCCTTTAGCTATTAAGGAGACATGGTACACCTAAAACTTTTTGAATCAAAATTTTAATGTAATATTTCAATTTATGTAGGAGAACAATGTTTAACACAAAAATTCCATAATTGCTTTTTTCAAAATTTGAACTTTTTAAAGCTTATATTTAAAACGTTAAGGCTTTTTAAATATTCATATTTTTTCACCAATATTTTTTCTTATGTCCTTTGAACTATAATACATAAGCATTAGCATTGAAACTTTGTATACTACAGGCATTTGATTTTTATATAGTTATTCATAAAACAAAATTTTGCCTTAAAACTCAAATTCTTTTACTTTAGTAATTAAAAAAACCTACTACTTATAGAGCTAATTTATAATATATGCATATTTTACAATATGCTTAAAAAAAATATACATTTCTCCAATAATAATAAAAAAAAGATTTAGCTTTTCGAAAAATTTAATTTCAAGAAAAACCAAACGCTGAGAAAAAACGATTTAAAATTTTTGTTCCTTGAAAAACATACTTTCTATCAAGCATAAAATCTCAATTAACTGATTAAAAAGATAGATACAGTTTTAGAAATTTGCAAGTATATTTAGAAGATTCCAAACTATAATTTTAGCAAATAAAAAAATATCGTGAATTTTACAATTTTTTGGGTATTGTGTCTCCTTCAAATTACACGTTTTTCTTACCCATAATACAATTTTTCATTTTTTTTAATTGAACTTTTTCAAAAAAGCCGCCAAGTCGAAATGACAACAAACCGCGAGTTTCCGAAAGTGGATCGTCAATGAAAATCATCCACCTGTTATGAAAGAAATAAAAATCAAATACTACATAAAAATCGTTAGCTAAATATTTACAAATAAGAAAATTTGTGGTGCAAAACGGAATTAGATCAATTTTTAAAAATTACTTGAAATTTAATAAGTAATATAAAATATCAAAAATAATAATAATAAAAAAACTTGTTAAAAAATAACGATTGTAGTAGATTAGTATTTTTATTATTTCTTTTACGTAGGCTTTTAAGATAAAAATGGACTACACAGTGGGATTTTCATTAAAAAACAACGAATATTTAAACATATTTTGAATATTTTTAACGAAAGAGACGAGCACTTGGTTCTTTCAATTAACTTCGTACTAAAGCTACTCAAGTGGGCTATATGCGATGCACGTGTTATTTTACAAAATAGGTGAGCACTAAAAGCTATGAAATTAATATATAACTACATTAAAAATATTGGAAAAATTACAAAAAAAACAATTCAGTTGACGTTTTGTAAGACGATTGTAAAATATTTTAAAATACCTTCGCCCATTGAGCATTGTAGCCCCCTCTCAAAAATTAAATTTGAAATTAAAGTTTACTTTAATTTAAAAAAAATATATAGTTATTTTTGAAAAATGTTCTGCTTTCCCCGTAACTTTTAAAATCGATTAACTGTACCATTAGATAATACTATTGTTGCTGATGGTAGGTGGCTTGTAAAAGATATACTCACAATTTCAATTATTAGATTTTCATTGCATTGGATGAAATAAGAGATTTAGAATAAAGGATGGTCACAAATTGCTGACCGATAATCATTGTTTTGCTGTCTCGAATTTATCTGTATTGGCATAATAAAACATTATTTTTGCCAAACTACTTCGCTTATCTTTGAAACAAGATACTTGATGTAAATAACGAAAAATGTGGGGCACATGCAAACAGTTCATAGATACCTTCTACATCAATTTTAAATTAGTTTTGTGTTTATATCCTATGAATTTACCAATTTCATTGAAGATACATACCTAATAATTATACATTAATCGGCAAGTATATTACCCAATCAACACGAAACCCTTCTATAAATATATTTTTAAATGAGTTACAAAATGCTATGTGGACTGACTCGCACAGATACAGGGAAAATGACTACAGTTATGCTAAACATCTTGCACGAATACACCTCGTGTGTCATAGAAAGTGGGAAAATGTGATGGAATTGCCTGGATAAAATGTTTCATGAAAAGGTATAAATTATTGTCATTTAGAAAGCCTGAATAAACCAGACAAACAGAGAACTGGGGATTAATAGAGCAAGTTGAAGCATTTTTTTAAAAATAATGAGAATTGAATTTTCGCCACTAAGGGACGCTTAAACATTGTCACCTAACAATGTAAGTGGCACTGGGCTGCCACGCTGTAGGTCCAGGTTCGAATCCTGGATAAGATATGGATGTAAAATGTCATATAATTGGATGCATGTCTGATTGGCATTGCGTGAATAAAGGTATTATTAGAATTCAGGGGTGCCTTAAATCCCAATGAGAGACACAGGGAGTCGCTTGGAGCGCCAAAATAAAAAGGGCGCCAAATTTCAACGAAAAAGAAAAAATATATAAATTTTAGTAGGAAAATTACAGTCTATATTTGAATTTTTTTAGATTTATACTTTTAATTAAATTGTATGTAGACAACAAGTAAATTAGTTACACTGAGATTCGAAACTTTACAATATTTCTATTTATATATTATTTTATGAAGGATGTAAGCTTGGAATTTTTTAGTCATTGTATTGAATTGCCATTTTAATTGTTTCCAAAGTTTTCTTTTGAACATATAAAATATATAATTTAGAAATATAGCTAATAATTACAATGTTCTTTTCAAAATATACATTTTAAAATTTTTAAAGTAAAAAATAATAACTAACAATATCGCATATGTAACCAACACTTATTAAAATAGTGAGTCCGTGGTAGGGTGGTTAAAAAAATATATTGGAGGGGGCTTTATTCCAAAGTAACTGTCAAGGGATTTAAAGGGTTTAAATACAGTCCTGCACTAAAATATCATGGTTTTGAAAACGCATTTTTATTTTTATATAGGTCAGATTTTTTTAGCATTTAAAACTATTTTATCACATTTTTATTATTATAAATTAATTTGAGATCAAATTCCCATTTTAAAAGTTAACATTGACTTTCTAATTTAGCTAGTATATATCGGGACAAAAAAAATTCTGGGGCTGCAAGCCTGAGCAGTAGATTGGGTCTGATAACGTTTCTTTATCACAGTTTTCTCACTACGTGACTTGGCAAACACTAGAAACAAATCGGAAGCTAATCAACAAAACATTCAGTATATTTCATTTATGCTTGGTCACATAACTGTAACGCTTTACCAGGAACCCAAAGACAAAAAAAAGACGAATAACCTAATACAAATATTAAAATCTTGTAATGCATAAAAGATTTTTCTCTGTAGTGAGGGAAGTTCACGAATTAACACTGGTTTTTACGGATGTGCTTTGTTCCGATCCAAAGGATGAACACCCCACTATAGCGCCATCTTTAAATTAATTAACACTTGAAAGTCCACCAGTGCCTTCTTAAATGTGCGAGTAGGCAGGTGAAGCATTTGACTTGTGAATCTGCCAAACGTTCTCATTCCGAAGCTCCCGGCTCAGTGCCAGAATCAGGTATTCCAAGTCCCGCTCCACACAAAGTGCTCTATTCAAGATGAAAAAGCCGAAACTTATATTTTTGACAAAACCCTGAAAAAAAACATGAAAAGCTTAATTTTAAAAAGTTAGTTGTGACTAGACCTTTCTAAAAGGGTTGGTTTTCAAGTTTAAGCGTCAGCAAGTTGGTGTTCCTGCGTGACTTTTGTCTTTCTGTGTGTCTTCAAAAACTGTGTGACTTTAAAACTGGATTATTTTAGGTGATTGAGAAATGGAAAGTTTCAAGCACATGAGAAATGAAGAGTTAAAATGTGTTGCAAAATATTTTTAGAGAAGATTGTAGTGCAACTTGAAACAAGTAATATCTTGTGAATTGAATATTTTATAAATAGAATACAGGGTATACTTATTTGACTTTTTATAGAGTATACTTTAGAAATGGAGCTGTTACATGCCGGTGTTATATTTTCTTTGGTCTTTTTTCTAACAATATCGACTACAGGTAAGAGATTCTATTTTGTTTTATGCATGTTATAATATTATATGAATTTTCTAAGGATATTCTAAATTAATAAGAGTTCCGTCAAATTTTAAATATTCTATCAATTCCGCTATCGTTAAGTTTCTTAATATTTAATATTGAATGGGAGGCTTTATATCAAGTTCAACGATTAACTATTATAAAATAATACATATTTAGAACCATTATATATTGCGTATATTACATAGATACAATTATGCGATTATTGTGCATGTAATTGTTTTTATATTTTATTTAAAATTTAGAGAATTGAAACGACTTTAAATTCCATTGCCTTTTAATGCCTTAGTATTACAATTGGATGCACTATTCGAAAAAAATAGACGTTATTTACTTTATTTCTAAGCGTTTTAATGTATTTTTTCTAATGCTCTAATTTCTGTTGTTGATTTGATTTTTGTGCAATACAGTAACATTTTCTTCAATATAAGATAAATAAATTAAAATTCCCGCGTTTAAAATTATTTGCGATTATATATTTGAGTATTCGATGAAAAACATTTAGTACGTATATTATATAAAATTTAAAGCATATCTAAAAATGAACTGAAGTCAAAATTAAAGTAAAGAGCTTTGTTTGTCATTAGTATAGAATTGAAGTACGTATACAAATTAATAAAATATTTAATTTTTGCAAGTTGATTATAATGGCATAATCATAAACCTTTTTTTACACATTTTCCAGTATTTGAATTTGAAAGAGCGCGGTTCATCGTTTTCAACCAGAACCTCTTGTCTTTCACTATTATTTTATCAAGAAATGTGTTTTTTCTTCGGAGAATAAAA
This sequence comes from Troglohyphantes excavatus, assembly GCA_963932185.1. Classification (NCBI taxonomy): domain Eukaryota; kingdom Metazoa; phylum Arthropoda; class Arachnida; order Araneae; family Linyphiidae; genus Troglohyphantes; species Troglohyphantes excavatus. Next base: position 37,619,128 of record OZ010672.1, read on the forward strand.
TCATAATTTACTGTATTTCCGATAATGAAAATGGCGATGAAATGAAGTTTTGGCCGGAAATTAACCCTTATTTTTATTCACCAACATCCTTCATAAATATTCCAGAAAATCAAACTATTTTCCGTGACTATCTTAATTTGTAATTTAATTTACATTTAATTCAAGAAACAATAAAAACTTGTATCTTAATTTTATTAATTGTTTTAATAGAGGATTTATATAATTCTAAGACAATAACGCATGGGCGCATTGTTTATTTGTCGAATTTTGTGACAAGAGCGCGGTTTTAAAAACATCTGGTAAATTGTTAGAAGAAAAAAAAACAGAAGCATAGCTTTGAAGTGAGGTGTGGAAGATAGCACTAGTGACGGGCTGAGTCCGTGAATACATATAGTGATGTAGCTTTGGCAGGGTTCCAGTTCCTAGGGGGTTCACTTTGGTGGAGAGCAAAAATAAACTCTAAATTTATCTTAAATCACAAGTACGTTCCCCGGAATGTCTTGTCTGCAGTTAAACTTGATTGTGATCAAAATTCCCTGCACCCATGAAAAAAGTGAGACTTAAAAATTGTTTCAAGAAAAACAATAAACATCGGTATTTACTCATGAGAGATTTAAGAATAAACTAAATTGCTTTTCCTATTAAGTTTTCTTTAAAAAAAAATTAGTAGCTTTATTTAGGAATTACTTCATACGTTTTATCCGACAAAGATCGATGGATCTCTTAAAATATTATAAGCATATTACTTTATTATTTCGCATAATTTATTGAAATAGTGGGTTGAATACAGTGGGTTGTATAATGATAAGACCACTTAGTTTTATATTGTAAACATAATAAACACCAATACACATAACGTAACAAAAACGGAATGCATGTTTTTTATTTTTTCGTAAAAAATAATAATGAAAATACGCTGTTGCAAAATGATAAGACCACTCATAATTAATACTCTATAACTGAACCATGTTGAGAAAATTTATATATTAACAACTAGAAAAATGGGTAAGTCATGCTGTCTATTAGCTGTTTTAATGAATCTGAATTGTATTCTCCCATTTTGAGATGAAGGCCACTTTCAAATGTTGGACAATTTCGATTTGACTTACAAATGTTGATGGTGGGATCTTGGTATAGCTTTTCAAGTATTCCACCGGCTTTTAGTTTCTTAGTAACGACCCTTTCTTGTTGTGTTGTAAGCTTCTTAGGTCCTCCAGGTTTTTGTTGCTTCCCGTATCGCGCTCCAAATGATAAATAGATGTTAACTATGCACCGGCGAACGTTATATTCTTCTTGCAATAAATACACTGTGGCGATAGTTTTTTTTGTTTGGAAGTTGAAATTTGTCCTTTTTTAAAATGTGTTCAAAAATGGACCCATAACTAATTTTATTTGTAAGAAATACTACACGTAATGGTTTTAAATAATAGAAATAACCATGCCTGTGAGAATTTAACCGCAAATGTTTATCTGAAACCGACTGTTTTACCACTTTAAAGTAGGGGGTGGACGTATCGTTTTGCAACGTAAAAGATCTCCATTTATTAAACATTAGCTAAGAAACAACTAAATACTATTAACAGCTTCATATCAAGCATGTAAATCATATCCGTAATTATTGTATTAATAAGTATTATAAACTCATGATTAAATTTTTTTTTATTTCAAATTAAATAAGTGGTCATATTATTTATTATACGACCCACTGTAAACATATATGAGTGAGTGCCAATAGGAGATATAATATGAATCACCGTTTAACACACGAAATGACTTCCGTAAAATAATATCACTGTAAAAAATTTTCTGTCTAAAAAGACTTTCAATTGTCGTGATTATAAGTACACGAGTAATTTTTTAATATAACAATGTAGATAAAGCATTCTTATTCAGAGTTAACACTTCAATATTATATTTAATACTACACTAAAATATATATTTATCTTTCAACTTGCTTATAAATGCAAATTTTCTGTTAAAAGTAAGTTTTATGAAAAAAGTCAAAAATGTTTAATGTAAGAATAAGACATTATAAAACTGCGCAGATATTGAGAGTTCTTATTGAAAACTGTACATTTAAAAATGAATTATGTTTTAAATACAAATATTTTATATTTGCATAATAGTTTCCAATTTAGTAAAGAATGATTCACAAATTCATCACTGCAAATAACTTTAACATACAGCATTTATATATATTGCCCACTGTGCAGCTCTAGTGCGACGTATTTCAATCAATCAACCAAAGTTTATATAATAAATATTAATAGTAACGTTTCAAATATGTTTTTATTTTAAAATTTTATATTATTATTGCGTGTATTTAACATTGTAAAAAAACACAACAAATCGTAGCAATATGTTCTATATTTTTTATTAACTAATAGCGTTTTCAAAGAGGTGTTTTTTAATAATACTAGGTATATAGTTTGAGTAAAATTAAGACTTTTTAAATACAATACATCTCTGTATAATAACACTATTCCTAACAATAAAACTAATAAAGTACTCAAGTTATTAGATAAATGAAAAATAACATATATTGATGCTTTTTTGGTATTTATGGTGTTAAAATGCTACAAGAGTGAGAAGAAATCCGCCACTCAGTCTAAGAGTTCAATTCTAGTCGTTGCGTAAGGACGTTTTTTATATTTTAAGATTCATATGCATTTTAAAATGCAATAAAACAAAATATGGATACTTTCAGTATCAAACTTTTTCAGCATCATACTGAAGAAGTTGGATAATTGGATTTTTATTCATGTGTGTGTGTTATAACAACTCACTACAAATTGTCCATTAATGATTTTTGTTCCTTATTTCTTTTTAAATTAATAATATTCATTTAATTAAAATTTTATAAGGTAAATAGAAAAAAAAACTAGTTTAGGTCTAAGAAATTTATATTTCTTAATTTTTTAAGCATCGAAATTATTCTTGCCTGTGGTTTAGTTGTGGTGGCTTACTTTTGGTTTTGTTAATAGTTAAGGGTTTAGTTGTGTGGAATTATTATTGCAATGGTTTAGTGGTTCATGGTTAATTTATATAAGTTGTGTGGTTAATGGTTTAGTTGTGTGTAAGCATCGAAATTATTCTTGCAGTCGTTTAATTTATGTAATTTAAATTGTTTGCTTTTAACATGTCTTGGGTCGCAATGCAATAATATGCAGCCTATAAACATTCTAAACAGTTAAGTAGAAATCGGATATCACTTGCCTAAACTGCTAAATACCAAAAGTACAAAGTATAATCAATGTGTTTAATTTCCATTTAGTTAATAATGTTACTACAGTATTAGTTTATTGTTATACATAATAGTAGCACAAATGATGCTTTTTACAAAGTCTATATCTTACTGGAAAAAATGAATCTATATTGTTAATAATAAATCAATAAGCTACTTTTTTTTTTATAAAATGAAATATAAGCACATATAAAAAAATATTGGGTTTTATTTAAATTATTATATAATTCAATAGATTATGTGTGTGTGTGTGTCATATTTTACAGAAAAACATACATTAATTCGCACTTAAGTTTCATTTAACAATAATATTTTTATTAAAATGTTTTTTCGATTACATACGATTTTTATTAAGAAATATTAGAAATATAATAAGTAATATAATAAATAATATTAGTAATATAATATAAGAAATATAATATAAGAAATCAACTTAAATAAAGTTGAAATTTCGTACTTTGATAAATTACGTTTATAATATACTTATGCACACCCAGACGCCTCAAAACCAATTCCCCATCGATTGGATATGTGAATGAAAAGAGAGAAAACAAATAATTTTGTTATCTGTGTATGTATAACAATAAACGCAAACATATATATTTATTTAAAAAAGCACATGTTTGCTGCATGCAAAAAATTTGGAATACAAAAAATAAAGTGTTTTGTACTCATTGTTATACAAAAATAATTATTTTTTACTTTTTAGTGGGAAATGAAGCAACCTGCGGCTTTCCAGGAACCCCTGCCTATGGGTATTTGAAGCCCGAGATATCTGCTTATTCAGAAGGAGATGTAGTGTCATATACTTGTCGAGTAGGATATATACTTTTAGGTTCCCCTATAAGTAGATGCACTGACGATGGTTCGTGGTCAGAGGGAGTTCCAATATGTGGTTAGTTTATTACATCTTCTAAATATTTCAGTATTTAAAAAAGTTTTAATAACTTATAAATATGTGTTTTCCCATAGAAGATATTTATTGTATAGTCAAAAAATAATCAGGGGAAAACAATCCGCATGAAATATTTTATAGATAGTAGCTGTCTTAATTTGTTTACTAAGTGTTAAGTTTATTTGTTTGATGATAATAAATATATTTCGTAAAGTATGAGTGTATTTTTAAAAACTACCATCAAATACCGATGTAAAACACTATAATGTTATTTAATTACAGAAGAATTCGTTTAGAGGAAATATTCTTGGAATAATTATTTCATATATCTTGTTTGATATTGTGCGAATTTGATGAGTTGTTATTTAGATGCTTTTATTTTGATTATTGCTGGAATACTAAGTAAAACATTTTTAATAGTTTTAGAACACACAGAAATTTGCATATTTTGCTTAGTTTAAAAGCTAAGATTAGTCTAGTGTTAGTTGTTACCATTTTAAAAGAGGTGAAATAAAATGAAAATGTAGCCTCAAATTTTTCATTAAAAAATCGAATTCACTGATAATGGAAATAAATCTTCAGCTTATAGCATAACAGAAATGCAATAATATTAGAATAACAATATTAGTAAATGCAGAGTAAACCTTTTTATTACATCACTACAACTTTTATGAACGATGTGCTAACTATGTCTTATATATTTATCTTACAATATACGAAATTGATATTTTGTTTTATAAATTCTTCTAGAAAAGTTTCTTCTTTAAATTATGTTTTGTTAATTTTACCTCATAAAATAGTAATTTACTATGATTTTATAGATGACAGTATGACGACGCTTGGCGCTGCTTTTTCGACGCCAACGGTTCCTGGTCATTCTGCTGAACTAGCCATTGACAGGAATAAAGAAACATGCGCATTTTTAAAACCGAAGAAACCGAGATGGTGGCGAATTAATCTCGAAGAAGAACATAAAGTACTCTCAGTTGCTGTTACTATCATTTCTCCAGGTAATTTTGTATGCCCATATATTTTAAATCAACATCATAACATATGTGTTTCTAAGCTTTAAACAACTGTACACCCTTTTAGAATTTAATATGCATTTAACAAGATACAATTTTAGGAAAATGTATGTAAAAAAATCCTTAAAATGTAGTGAATAAATGTAGATAATTATATAAAAAGCCAAGATTTTTTTTTCCAACAAATTTCTATTTAATACTTTCAGGCATAATTAATGAATGGTTAATGAAGGCATTTACTGTTTAGTGATGATAAGGATTAAAAAATAATTTTAAAAAAATGCACAAAATTGTGTCCCCCCCAACAAAATAGTATTATCTAATGAAATGTGTTATTTTGTATTTCAGATAAGTATGTGAAATTTACTGTCTTTATAATAAAAACGCAAGGGACAAGTGCTTCTTATAAAAGATGTGCCACTTTCAGTGGAAAATTCGGTATGAATTTCAAGAATTTTCTTATATTTTTTTAAACATATATGGTTTACAAGCAAATAAAATAATATAATTAAACTGGTATTATTTTATAGAATTTCAATGTGAGATTTCGAAATATGTCCTACTTATAATTAATATCAAAATTGTATTTTTTTTTAATCTTTGGGAGATTTTATTTCAAACGGTTGTATTTTATATTTTTAGGAACTCAAACGGTTGTATTAACTTGTGCAGAAGGTAAAGGTATCGAAGGTCAAAAAGTTCACATAGAAGATCATCATCAAACGGAAGGATTTTTTGAAATATGTGAAGTTGAAGTACAAGTAGAGAAAGGTTAGAGCAGTAAAAATAGTTTATTCAAAATCAGAGATTGTCATTTATTTATTATTTTTTTTATATTTAGGTATTATTTTCTATTTATTATATTTTTATGTGAATTAGAATTGGAAATAAATTTCATTGTTAAATTTAAAAAAAAATGCAATTATTCCACTGTTTCAGACATTCCCATTCATCCCTACATTGTAACGTTATTATTTTTGATTTGTCTTGAAAAGGGCTGGAAAACCACATATTAATAAATACATATTTAGTCATAAACCTAGTGTTTTTTTTTAATTTGTTGTTTCTAACAAAAAACATTTTTTAAAAAGTAGAATACGAATTTTAAAAACTTAAATAATGATTACAAAATAAACTATTATACTTAACTATTTTTGTTCTCATACTATACTATTCTGATTTAAAGAAAAAGGTTATTTATAAAATAATGTTTTATGTTCGTCAACCATTTACAACACAATTGCCTAAAATTAAAAAAAAACATATTTTTATGGGATATGTGAACTAAACGAAGAAATTAACTAATATTTGAAAAGTTTGCTTTTGAATTTGTTGCTTGAACCTAATATCATTGACGATTTGAGCGAGTACTTGAAGTTTATCATCATATGATCGATCCCATCAAGCAACCTAACAATTATTACCTGATTTTCTTTTCTTGTACCTAAAAGTTTATATCATTTTTAGATACGGGTTATGATTGTGGAAAACCGAGCCGAAGTCTATATTCTAATGCAACCGAACCTAGAAACAACATGGTGGAGTATGAATGCATCAGAGGTTACGAACTAAAAGGCAGAGACTTTAGAACCTGTCTCAGCACTGGTCAATGGTCCGGAGAACCACCGGACTGTGAACGTACGTATATTTCTTTTTATAGGAATGATATAAATATTACTTAAAATGGAAGACATTTCAACACAAATTGTTTAAATTTGTTGCTCTTTCTTTTAAAAAGTAGTTTGGGAAGCACTGGCCTAAGCTACTTAGTCCTTAATTAATTTTTTCAGAGATTTTGTGAAGATCAAACCTTTAAGATACAAACTTTTGAGTGCTACAGATGAGTGAATATTACTCCCAATGTATTGCTTAAAATTTAAAATAACATTTAGTACACTATTTAAAACTATTCAATAGTTATGACTTTTTATTTTAATGAAAAAGGCTAATTTACAAGAATGTCAGACAATTTTAAAATAACTTGTCCTTCAACCTTGTTGTAAAAATATTTTTTCTCACCGGAAAACCTTTCTCTTCGTAAATTACATTTTAGAAGTTGCATTTAGAATCGGAAGATCATTGTATTATTTGCAGCATGAACGAGTAAGTTAGCAATTTACTCATTGCAAATATTAAAGAAAGCGAAGTTTTCAAGACAAAGAGTCAATAAAATATTAAAAATAACAAATTTGAAATGCCTCAAATGCCTGTACAATGCTAACTAAACTATAATTATCTAGTTGGATCAGTTGTTATTAGTCAGTTATTTAAGTCTCAATTATAAATTCAAATCGTATTCTTGTTAATCCTATTAAAAAAAATTTCTATCTCATAAAATCATCAAATGTAGCTAAAAAATATTTCGCTTTTTTTTCATTAATTGAATTTTTGTCAGACTCGAAATCCATCCTTAGTTTTCACAATTATTTAACAAATTTTTTGTTAAAGTTATACATTTCTCATGCACTTAAAAACATATTCATGCCTATCATGCACTTAAAAACATATTAATGCCTACTATGTACTTAAAAACATAATGCATAAATGTGTAACTATGTACTTAAAAATATCAATGCCTACTATGTACTTAAAAATATTAATTTCTACTATGTACTTAAAAACATATTAATGTGTACTATATGTACTTAAAAATAGTAATGCCTACTATTTACTTAAAAATAGTAATGCCTACTATGTACTTAAAATAGTAATGGCTAGAAATGTAGTTAAAAATATTAATTCCTACTATATACTTAAAAAATATTAATGCCTATTTTAGCAATTGTTTGTGAAGATCTGGAAGATCTAGAAAATGGATATTTTAGTCTTTCACACACCAAGGATGGTCCACCATTGGAAGGTACAGATGTTATCTACAAGTGCGATGAAGGTTATAAACTTGAAGGTTCCTTTACACGCCATTGTTTAAAAGATGGATCTTGGAGTGGGAGAGCACCAGAATGCAAAGGTAAAATATATATCAAACCATTAGTTTAATGACAATACGGTATTGTTTTATAACATGTTTAATGTGATGAAAATAACATGCGCTAACATGTCAACTCATCGAAAAATGGAACAACTAGCCAAAGAATATTGTTAATTGATTTTAAGAAGAAATTACATATTTATTGGGGAGTAGTCAAGAGATACAAGACTGGACCAACCTTTTTAGGATTAGAGTTTGTTGTTGGACCTCAAAATTTGTGTTTGTACTTAGATAAATCCTGTTCTTAGTGGATCAAAATCTATTCTAAATTGTTGGTCTTAAAATTCTTCCAATAATTAATTAATAATAATTGGATTAGTGTGCTTTGTGTAACCCTATTTGATTACCATTCCCTCTGAATACCTTATATATGGCTATAACATATTTATGTTTTACTTGATAGCATATAAAGTACAACTATCAATATTAAGGCTTAAAAGTGTCTTCGGATGTACCTTAATTCGCGAGTAAAATAAACTAGTGGTGCAAATGTATGGTGATTAAGATGAAATTTGAGATTAATAACAGAGTGCACTGCTCTTAAGATTTTTGCAGATGAAATAAAGACAGTTCTTAAGGTTAAATATTTTGATAACGAACTTTTGGAGTGTAATAGTATCAACAATTTTCAGACTTATTATGATTAGCATCGTAAGAAAAATAATTGTTATTAAAAACGGAAAACGACTAACATAGTGACTTCAAATAAAAATGAATCGTGTTGATCGCAATTAATTTTAGTTTGAACTAAACATAAAGTAATTATGATTATTGTGTAGGAAAAAAACTTCAATGTGCTATATCAAAGTCATATTTAAGTATGCATTTAATTACATTTTCATAATATATAGTTACTTAAATAACCAGTTTTAAAGTCACTTCATTCACAAGATAAATGAAGTAAGTGATTTTCAGGAAAATTAATGCGAATATCCGAAGCTGCAATTATATTTCAAGGATAAATTTATTTTTACTTTTCCTTTAGCAGTTAAATAAAAATATACTAAATTAAAATAATAACCTTTGTATTGCAGTACTGAAATTATTTTAATTTTAAATTAATTATTAGTAATAATTACTGTAAGCTGGGAGATTCTCTGAGTTATGTACTTAATATATTTCATATTTTTTTGCTAGTAGTCTGATAATTTTTTTTTTATGATTATATAATTCATGTTGTGGAGAAAAAAATCTTTAATTAAACTTTTCAAACATTTATAGTATTGTGACTCAAGGGAAGGGATTTTTTAATTATGGTTCAAACTGTAGCTTCATACTTCGTGAAAATGAAAAGCAACAAATATATGTTTTTAAAAATGCAATTGCTAAATGTCAATTTTCCTAAATGTACTAAGATATTTCGAAAGAAGAATTACCAATCAACCGTGGTGACGCTACGAACTATTTAGTCGTGATTATTGTGGCATTCTGGGATAAAGCAAATATTTGCTTTTAAGTTTTATTATTTTTCTTTGAGTTTTTGCATTTTAGTGCTATTTTTTTAACAATTGTATCTAATTTTAACATTTTAAAGACAGTTCTTTTACCAATTTAGAGAATCGCCAGCTTCAAAACAGATTTTATAAAAGGCTATTCTAAATTCTCAATTGTTTATCCTCTTCTCTTTACGTTATTAGCTATACGATGTCCAATTCCTGACGGAAAAGAACTTGGTGGAGTATACAGATTAGTTAATAAAACGAACAGCATGGGGAGCATGGCAATGCTAAGATGTCATGGTGGAAAAAGAGAAGGTGATAACGCATATATCACTTGTACAGAGGACGAGACATGGACAAAAGCCGAGGCTCGGTGTATTTTACGTAAGTATTTTAAGACCAGTTATATGTTTCTCAGACATATAGAATGGAAATCTATAAGTTAGAATATTTAAAATCGTAGTTTTGAAATATTTTAACTTTTTGTGTATTTCCTTAAGCTGCTAGAGCTTCATACGGAAGAAGAGACGATGAAGATCCTGTAATAATTAATCAAGGAGGTTAGTAATTGAGTGTTTGTTTTATAGTTAATTTATGTACTGTGTTTGGTTACTCTTATCAAACTGTAGTTCTTGTTGAGATTTTTATACAATATACCAATAAAAATTTCTTTATGTTTGTATTTCAACATATTTAGATATCGATTTCCTAAAAAGCCAAGATTCTACAGGAAATTTATTATTTCGATGGACATTTTTTTATTGTTATAATTATCACGGTACAGCATGGAGTTATACTTTAATCCATATGGATCCAAAACCTTTTTAAATTTCTTATTAAGTTTATATATAAATTTAAATAATACAAAAATTAACTAATATGTTATACAGCTAAAGTTATGTGTTTTAAATGCATTCTATTGATGCATTCGTAATATAAACTAGTGAAACAAGTGATTAGTAAGATAAACTAGTGTTTTTGTAAAATACTTACTGCTAGTAAGCTTAATTCTAGAAATACATTCTACTGCTTTCTTGATTTTTTTATGTTAATATTATTTCATAATATAAAAATGTGTCTAAGAGCATAATGAACTGACGATTTATATATTTTATTTTAGCCATCATATTTGGCATGGTAGTGGCTGCTATTATGATTGTTGTGGTACTAGTAGGCGTATACTTTTATGGTCAAAGGAGGTAATATATTTATGCTATAAAATTATTACACTTTCATTGTTAGCAAAGCCCTGGTGCCTGTTCTTCAAAATAACAATTAAAGGCCATAGTCGACTTGCATCTTTTTAGACACCGGCAGTGAACATGTTAACATTTCCCTTTTTAAAAATATTTTACATCTATATTAATATATATAAAGCCATGGTTGTCCGTAGGAACTATTTGGAGTTTTAGACTTGAAGAATTTGGATCGTGCTAATTGATACCAACAGCTTGATCTTTTAAGAAAGCTTTTAGTCCCAAATATAAAAAAAAATCTACAATAAAAAACTAACTTTAAATTCGATGCAATTCAGTTCAATAGTCTATTTGTTTGGAATCGTAGGGTTTGAAACAACTTGAATTAGATTTGTACACAAATATAAGGTGAATATGAGTTAACTGACATGCTAGGTAGTCTTAAAACCTATAAACCAATCAATGTAAAAGTTTTTGCAACCGAAGACAAACATAATTCATACAATATACTTATACTTCAGCTATTAGATAAATTTAAATCATAGCCTGTATAGTTTTAACTTTTTAAAAAAGATCACTCCCATATAGCATGAAGGCCCCCCAATTACAATAATGATACTGTATAACACAGTCAAGCTCGGAATGTATTCTTAACTGTTTATTTGCTGATATACAGATCGCAAATCTTGTAATTGTATATATGTGTTACACTAAAATCTGTACGCACTTCTTGCATCAAAAACTTACACCTTATTTGTATCTTTTGCTAACAGAAATGGTAATACACCAGAGCTTCCACAACGCTTGATCGGACCAGTTGTACCACCTCCCCGACCACCCCCAAGAGCCAAAGGTGGTTCATTTAAGAATGTGTTTATTGGCTTCATGAATCGAGACAGTTCTGACAAGCAAGATGAACCCTTAAATTCGTGGAAAACGCAGAGCCTGCCATCTAAAAATGACGAAAGTGGTATGTATAGTGCAAAAAGAGCATTTTCTTATGGAGAAACTTTACCAGATAAAGACGAATCTGCTATTATAGAGGCTGAAGTTCTACCCCATGTTGAATCTGGAAGGAGTGGAAGATATTCCAGTGTACCAGAAGAAAATGAAGATGCGGATCTTGACAATGTGGTTCTCGACATGCATGAGAAAGGAGGCAGTAAAGGTCAAATATTTCCTTTCATTGTAAATTCATGAGTTAGCATAAAACAATTGACCAAAAGCGTTATATGTGTTCATAATGCCTCTAAATAATTGAATCAGAGGTATTATAGCTGAGTCAGCGATTTTTGTAAGAATCTTACCCAGCGGCTCGATTTAAGTCAAAAGTGAAGGGAAAATGCCAAATTTCTTTAAAATTTCTACAAAATTTTGTTTTATTATTTTAAAAAGTAGAGTAGCACTAAAGACTATAGCATTCACATTTTAACAATAAAACAATCCTACGTTTTAAATAGAATATGCTCAAATTCAATATCAAGATACTAATAAAATATTGTCTTGACATAGTTCATTATTTGATTAACCTAATCTATTTCATTTTCATGAGAATGTAAATACATCTTTATTTCAGGTAACTCTCCTACAGGTCCAGGAAGTGCTGTCGACTACGCTTCAGTCGATTACGATAAAAAGAGACAATCCCGTCTGTTGAAAGAACAGGACTCTATGGATTCATCTTCCACAGCTGGGGCAAGTCCCTTACCAGCAGACGATTCCGAAAAACGTTCTCCAACGCCCCCTAAACACGCAACTCCAAGCGAATCAGAGGAAGAAGAGGAGAGTGAGGAAGAAGAATCTCAAGGTCAGACAAAAGCCGAAGAGGAGAGGAAAGCAAAAGAAGAAGAGGAGAGGAAAGCCAAAGAAGAGGAAGAAAAGAAAGCAAAAGAAGAAGAGGAGAGGAAAGCCAAAGAAGAGGAAGAAAAGAAAGCAAAAGAAGAAGAGGAAAAAAAGAAAGCTGAAATTCCTCGTAGGAGGCGATTAAGAGATGAGCCACCACCTCCACCCCCACCTGACGAGCGACCAGTTTTACGTAGAGTCCGAAAATTCTAAATAAATTTCAGTGATTGTATGTAATTGTTGAAACACTACGGCTATGAAGTCATTTCACTGCGAGTGAAAAATAAGGTTCGAGTCTCGAGTGGAGAAGCAGTTGTTCATGTTATAAATGATCTATATGATATATGAATGCGTATATGACATTCCTTATCCTACGAACCTAAGGATATTCGGTTTACAACGAAGAAAATTGTATTTTCAGGTGCTAAACAATGAAAAACTATTTTAATGGTTATAATACGAATAGTTTTGATGAAAGTTAATGTAATTGTTATCAAACAAACTACACAAAACATTCACCTAAAAAAATTTTAACCAAAATTATTAGTGCACAACTTATTTTCAACTATCCAATGGAAAATGAGTTTGAAAAAAGACAGAATTATTCTTTAAAAAGTAAACACAGGTTTTAAAGTTCTGGATTTTGCAATGTGTTTTTTTACTATTCTTTTTCCCACAATGTTTTTTAAAGTGATACAGAAACTATAAAGAGATATTTTACTGATAAAAATGAATATAAATAACTGTACTTTCTAAATGTTTTTTAGGTTGAGATTTTTTTTCTTCCAAATTTTACATATTTGAAATTCAAAAGATTTATTCATGTATTCAAAATTCATAGAAAAATACTGTAAAAATCACATTATTACTATTTTAAAAGTCAGAAAAGCAATTTAAGTTATGATTGAAAATGTTGTTATTGTCCACAAATACTCATAAGCAACATAATAGTTAGTTGTATTGTCATTTGAAAAGCTCAAACACTTAAAATGAATATCATTTGAAATCCAGCTCCTTACAGTTTTGATGCAATTAACTAAATTTTAAAGATTCCTAGTTTTTTTTTATTTAATTTTGAAATATAAATGTAAATGTGTATAAATTAAAGTATTTATTTTCGTGTTTGACATAATTTTGTGTAAGAAGAATTTATATTACTATAAGTTGAAAAGTATCTTTGAATTGAAAGTATTATCCTAGTAAATTTTAATACTATGAAGTTAATAAACATAAAAATGGTAAACGATTCATTTCATTCACTTTGATATCAAAATCAATTAAAATGTATATTTTTTATATAGTCATCACGGATGTTTATATTGTGGAAGTATCTAAATCTTTCATAATATATATGAACCTAACTTATATACTATCTACATGTACATGGAAAATTATACATTTCAACGACACTTCTAATATTTAATTGATACTTTTCTTATAATGTATGCATGCAATGATAATATATATATAAAAATAATCAGTTTTTGAAAATTTCAAATAATTATGAAATTAATTTTTTTAAATAAGAATTTTATTTAAAAAACTTGTATTATGTAATTTATCTTTGATAAATGTCCCATAACAGAAAATTAAAGAAAGATCTTAGGATGTACATCATATAAGTGCTTGTAAACCGAAAAAGTTTTGAATTTTTTGGACAGACTTTTATATAAAGATTTTTAATGTGAAGTGTGTTCTTAAATGAAGTTGAGGGTACCAGACGGGCAGATGCAAGTAAACTGAAGTTCAGTTCTTGATATTTTTTCTCAATGTAATATTATTTCTTGTGCCTTGAATGTAACAACGTCCTAATTATTGTTAAAAAATATTCAATTTATTGTACACTTCCACTGTGTAGAATTAATTTGGGTTTATTGCAATAAATATTTTTTTATAAGTTAAATGTGTTAGTAGGTATATTAAAGCAATAATACCTAATAATAATAATCAAGAATTAATGGTACGTTAAAATATTTATATTAAAAATTCATTAATTGATATAGAATAAATTAATAATTATTTAAAAATAGTTATTTTTTTGTGTTGCTTTAATTGGGCTTGTTTTCTGATAACTAAAAATATCAACAAATACAGATATTTCTTATTTACCTACTACCCTCAACAGAATAGCAATATCGTGATGGATTTGTCTCAGCTATGTCTTTGTAAGCTACTTCAGTTTTTTAATACACCTGTTAGGCGAAGAGCATATTTCGAATATGATAAAAGATCACCCACCCCATCCCACTACCTACCTCTATTTATATTGTATTGTCATTAATCACAAGTATTTCTCCATACGCATTTAAAATTGTTAACTTAAAAATTGAGCGCAAGTAAGTTTGTCTCAGAATTGTGTTCTTAACGATTTTGAAAATTGCAATTTTTATATTTAGTATTTATTATGCTTGTTTCAAAATATTTTGTAAGGAAAATCTGAGGAATTATTAAAAATTGTGTTAAACTGTATAAGTTTCTTTTGTTACTTTTTAGACTGAAATTATGCAGCATTGAGACCTTAGTACACAGTTTTTCGATCATACAATTTCCACATCTACTGAATTTTTAGTCTCATATAGTTATGGTGGCACAGAAGCTTCATAAATAGCTTAAAGTTTGTATTACTTCTTAATTTAAGACTTTTTTAAAATTAGAAGTTATTTTTTAAATACAGACCAAACAAAAACATAAATTTAAACAATTTACTTTAACGAATTACTTAATAAAATAACGCAGCTTGATTTTTGTACTTATCCAGAAAAATGCTTTGTAATTTAGTTTACGAGTTCATTAACATACATATTTAATATTCGTTCTAATAAATTATTATTTTTAGTTTATTGCAATATACTTATGAGGGAAAAGAGAAAGCAAAAAAAAAACGAATAGAGTTAAATTTTTAAGAAATTAACAGAATTTCATCTTAAAAGCAGGAAATTCACTTCCCATCTATTATGTTTATGTCATCAATTACTACTACTGTTTTCTCTTTGTAGGACAAATTATATATTGATATCTTGTGAAATTTACTTTAAAAAAACACCTTTACTACGATCAAACATGGACCATGATCGTTTCTTACCGCCTGCCTTTAATTTCAATTCTAAATATTAGATATACAAAAAACGAAAAACAACTTTGCTTTGGATTATTAAGCGGATTTACTTTACAAAAAGAAGCAGTAAATATTACTTGCAATAGTAAATAGAAATATAACGTGCAATTCAAAACAAAACATCGTTGTAGTAATTTTTAATATAATAGGGTAAGGTGGGGGAATTTGGGTCTTACAACTCGATTTTTGACGTTCAGTCCAATTTATTTCAGTATAAAAAAAATTGTAAAATTCTAATTCTTTTACAAAAACGTTCACTTATTTATTGAAAACTTAATCGTGTATTTGTATTTAATTTTGAGGTTTTTAAATATTTTTATTAAATATTATTCTAAGATAACCTACTACGATTTATAGATGGGATAATTTGGGTCACCAATAGAATTTTTTTTTTATAAAAACGCAGTATTAGAACAAACTTTTAAGTCAAATTAGTAATTGAATACAATAGAATGAATAACAACCTTTCACTTTTAAAAACTCTGTATATTTGATTATTAATGGAGTGTTTTTGTAACAGTCTATTTTGAAACATTCACCATATTCAAAAACGAACACCTGCTATTATGATTTTTTTTTTCTTTTCTTTCAGAAATCGATGCTGTTTTTAAGCTATCTTTAATTTGTTTCGCAGACGATTTTTTTTCAATAAAAACGTTCTATTTTCCCTTGTAATAAAGTAAGAAAAGGCGTCCATTTTTTATCGAAATATATTCTTTTGTTGAGAGTTTATTTCAAAAAAAAACAAAACAGATATGGAACTACATTATATTAACATAAAAACAGTGTTAACCTTTACAAGGCAGGTGGTCGATATTTCGACCAGAATCCCATGTTAAAATCGAACACCTGCCTTCTAAAGGTTAAATATATCGCAGTTAGTTCTTGTCATTTATAAGATTCAAAATTCATATTTTATAGAATAATTTCATTTTTGCCGATAATTGTTAAATTTTTTTACGAATTTCCTATTATTTAACATCAATAATTCAAAAACCCATTTTTCCCACTTTACAAAAACTAAATAAATTAGATTTTTTTCAAATTCTTTCATTGGAATGCATTAAAAGGATGCTATTCTAAATAAATCCAAAGGAATATTCGTAAATAATTCATTCGACTTATCTAGTTTATATACAGAAGTTTTCATGTATCTAACTATTCCAATTTTTTTGTATACTCAAACAAATCGACATTTGGTCTTAAATTAAAATACCCAGAAATGTAATTTTTTGCTAAAATGTACTTTATTAACGAAGTAAATTAACAACAACAGAAAAACGAGATCAAACCATAGGTTTAACATCTTGTAATTCAATATTTATTTAAAAAAAAAACCATTTTACTCTATGACCTATCCCCCCCCCATCCAATGGAATACGAGTAAAATTTTCATATAAATTATTTGGATGTTATGAGAGAGTGAGGGAATATAGCTTATTTAATTTATTTAAACAGAGCGCGGATCTCTAAGAGCTCAACGTATGTAATACTAATAATATTTTATATAAATTGCTCAATTAAAAACAGGATTTCTAAACTTTTTTTAAAGGAAAACCGATTTTAAAAAAAATCGATAAATGGTAAAAATGTAAATATTTATTATTAATTTTATACTTATTACACCTTTTAAAAATGAGTTGAGTGGCATCAACTTCAAAAACGTATAATAAGTATAAAATCAGTATTAAATATTTCCAAATTTTATAATTTGTTGAGATTTTTTTAATTAGAAATTAAAATCAAATAATTATTTTTGAAAAAAAAAACTTTTTAGTGCATGTTTCTTGAAGTTTTATATTTTTAAAGTTTATTTTTTTCCCTTTTAGTTTATAATTTAGCAGAGGACATTGGGCAGAATTTTATTAAGGTTTATAGGGAAATCTAAAGTATAACGAATATCCGAACCAATCTAGAAATAGAGCTTGCTCTTATATTATAATAAAATTGAATCAGGTTCGAACCTCTTAGTCATTAATTGGGAGTTTTGAACACAAAAGTTAAAATTAATTTTGTAAAGATAAGTTTGACAATAATTATAAACACAAAACAACCTTAATCCAAAAATGAATTATAAAATTTGGTTTATAAAGGTTTTTTAATTAATAAAGAAGCAAAACTTTAAAACAGTTTCAGGAGCAGTTCAACGTTAATTCCTTTTTAATTAATCATTAATCATTTAATTAATCATGTTTCATATCATACGATTCATTTCATCAATGTTTTTAAACGTTATTTAATTCATCGTATGTTATTTTAATTCAAAATGTGTAAAATATTTTTGCTGAGATATTTTTATTATAACTTTTATTTTAAAATGAAGTACTTTTTCTTATAAGTAACCGAAGAAAACGTCAGTAAATTCAAATTAAAAAATCGTTTGCTTTTCCGAATAAAGAAAAAATACATTATAATCACGCGATTTTTCGTCTGCTAAATATAGTTTTCTAATAAATATTTAAAAAAGGACATGAACAAAAATCGTTTGCATTTAAAATAATCAAATCTTGAACAAATTTAATCTTTTGATTTTTTACTCTGTTTATGCAAGCGGCGTCATAAGTGGAATACACAAGAGCAGGTGTTTAAAATTCATTATAAGAAAATATCGTTTGGAAAACCACACACTTTTCAAGTATTTCTACAAAGAGAAAATGGAATTTTTAAAACAAAATATGTTTGATTAAAAGCAATTTCGTTTGTTTTGTAAAGAATTTATATCCCAAATGGAATTACTGGAATGAGGTTTTATTAAATTAATGTTACGTGTTATTAATAGTTATAAAATATATATTAAAGAAAATTAATAATTTTTTTTTATTAAATTTTAAAACTTTAAACAGCATTTCACATTTTTAAATGGTAGAAACATGTTGAAATTTGAACGACCTGTTATATAAACAACGTATTCATCACGCAATGAATAGAAGACACGAAACATACCACGGTTGTTTAAAACATGATATTTTTTTGTTTGAGGTAAAGAAATAAACACAATCACTATCGGTTAGCGATTTTATTACTGTAAATAACTTATAAAGGATAAGGAATATAAAGAAGTGTTTGATGGAGTACGCACGTTCACATAAAGCGATGAATGATTATCTGCTAGATAACAAGAAATTGCGTGCTTCTGAGTCGAGAAGGAAATGAATGTCAACGCCAGTTATCAGTTGCTTAATTTTTAGATCAAGAAATAATGTAAAAAGTAACTTTTAGTATTGTTTATAAATTTATTTATTTGTAATCAAAAGCAACAGTGTTAAAAATATGTATTCAAAAATAAGTCAAATGTACTAATTTTTGAGTATATTCGATGCTTATCATAGATCCGAATACATAAGTTTCATTTTTGAAAAAGATATTTACTCAAAAATAACTACAATGGGTAATAATGAATACAAAGAGCATATGCTAGCCTACATAGGCTGCCTTCATAAATCACTTTCAATAAATATCGATAATTACAACTAAAACTTACAGAATCGAACCAAAGTCCTCAGGGATCGCAACCCAATGCTTTATTCGTTGTACTATCAGGGCGACGTAAACAAGTTATAAACAGAAAATGTATTAAAAAGGTGTGTCAAAAAAATAGGAAGTAAGATAACTGAACTGTAATAACTCAGTTTCAATTTAAGCAATCAGCATCATAATGTGGAAAACCATCTTCTGAACAACTATTTTAACTTTGTCAGGTCTCTTTGTTAAGATGGCTTTAACAGAAGAGTTAATATTAGCAATATTAAATAGCATTGCTCATTTTTGAGAAAGTACGGTTACTTAAATTTTAGTACGTCATCGCTCATTTACGATGCAATTGTACTAAAAAAAATAAGTAGGTTCAGTTACTCATTTTTAGTAAAAAAAAATTAACAGTGAAGGAACCAAAGTTTAGAGTTCTAGCCCTATAAAATATTTATAATTAAACTCATTTAAAAAAAAATTATGTGGCTTAGGACAACAGTTAAAATTATGTTAAGTCATTAAAAAATATTAAAATTTATAGAAATATCTACAAAAATACAAAGTTTGTTTTAAAAAAAAAAGGCACAATGCCAGTGACTAAAAAAGAATTATAGTGTTTTCCAAAAAGATGGAAAATTTTGAGATTTCCACAATTTTTTTTCATAAAAATGATTTAAAGCAACTATTTGATCAACCAGTTTTTTTAATTAACGGTTTTATACGTTTTAACTGACTAATATTAAATGGTTTATACCAAAATAAAATTATAAAAATAAAATATTGATATTTGTTTAGAAATTAATAACATAAAATGGATGGAGCTGTTTATTCAACTTCAAAAACCAATTTTATAATGTCTCTAAATGTAAATATATTTTCGAAGTAAAAATACTTTCATAATGTTATATATAATTATACAGATCGTATGATTATATATATTTAATTTCAATATATACATTTATAAATTTGAATAAATTTTATATGATTTACTTTATTATAATCCTTAAGCGTTTTACTTTTTTTTGGATGACTCTGTATTTTCGTTCCATTTCCAAAAGTAACCAATTTTCCTAATAGTATATTTAAATTTACGAATACAGTGGCAAATTTATAAGTAAGAAAATATTTAGTTAAAATTATTAGTTTAATTTAATTGACCACTATTATTTTAGTATTCGACTAAATGGATTGTGATAGGCCATACAACAGTCTTGATTAACTAAAAAAATTAATCTAAAATATTTCAAACTAAACTCAAAAATAATAAAAAATGTTTTAATAATATTTTTTTTAATAAAATTTAACAAATACATTGTTTAGCATATTTGAAATTTTAACTAAAGAAAGAATACATTGCGTACTCCAAAGTACAAAAAAAAAAATTCTTGAATATTTTCGAATAAATTTGATACATAAATGAAAAATATCTAGTTACAAAGGGAAAATAATGAAAACAGTAGCTTTCCGAAAAAAAGATCAACTGATATCATTCGAAATCTGTTTCTTCACCAAAATAGTTTCTGTTTACGATAAATGAGATTTATGGCATTTTCTGCTTGGAATTTTTATCGGTAGACCCTGCGAAATGTTGAAATGTGAATGGCTGTTTCGTTTCCGGTCTCTGAGGCCGCAAAGGGTTGTGCTTCGTCTAAAGGTTAACGAAGTAATTGAATAGCGGGTGCTTTGTCATTGGGAGGTCGAGCATTGCACTTTTGCAATTAAGAGTAACTAGATGCCGACCGATATCTATTTTATAACATAGCTTTTATGAGATTTTATAATTACTGGTTAGGGCTTTCACAATATAATTATTATTAGTGTTCGTTTTTCATAATTTATTTTGGTATTTGTTCAAATGCAGAGTATTAAAGGTTAATACGTGTATAAGTTTATTAAATCAGAAGAGTATATCAATTCAGTATTCTATTCTGTAAATGGTTTCCAACCAAGCATCGTATTTAGACAAACGGAAGGTATGGAAGAACGATCACTGTTAAAAATAGGTACTCAAAAGTAAGTCAAATGTACTCATTTTTGGATACATTCGATGCTTATCATGTCTCCGAATACATAAGTTTCATTTTCGAAAAATACATTTTCAAAAATGAATACAATGAGTAAAAAGAGCAGTTGCTTGCCTACATAGGTTGCCCTTATAAATCACTTGCAATAAATGTCGACAATTACAACCAAGACTTACCGGGAATTGAACGCAGATTTTCAGGCACCGCAGTCCATAGCCATATCCGTTAAGCTACCAGGGTGATGTGAAGAAGTTTGTAATAACTCGGTTTCCATTTAAGCAATCGACATCAAATAATGTGGAAAGCCATCTTCATAACAACATTTTAAGTTTGTCAGGTCGCATTGTTAAGATGGCTTGAACAGAAACTTGAGATTAGCAATATTAAATCACAGTACTCATATTTGAGAAAGTACGGTTACTGAGAAAAACGAAACGACTTTTTGAGAAAAAAAGTGTATGTTCAGGTACTCATTTTTAAGTACCTGTTTTTTCAGTGTACCGTATAATTTAATCATTAATTGTATTATGCTTTAATAATAATTAATTACATTATGTTTTAATAATTATTATTGTAATACTATTTTAATTAATATAAATGGTACTATTTTTTATGAATTTAGTTAATTTTTATTAATTCTACGACTAATTCTAAACTGGTTGGTTTTGTAATTAAGCTGAGGATAAGAGGAGAGGGCTTGCAGATGCCACTGATAGTTTTCCCTAATAAGCCATTTGCTATATATAATTTTTTTTTCTTAATTTTTAAACGATATATAGAATAAGAAGATAATATTATTGATTTTGATTAATACAAATGTGATTATAATCAATTCAAGTTTAAAGAAAAAACACATTTCTTTAAATCTTAAAACTGACTTCTGATGCCAAATCAGCGTCAAACGGAAGGTTAAAAACTTGCATATATTTTTTTGTTTTCTTTACTCCTTGCGGATTAACTTTATTTCCTCTGTTGTGTGAAAAAGTTTCACATTTGAAAAAAGGCAGGACATTCTGTGAAAGAAGTCAATAATATATTTTTCCTGTGAGAGTTGGAAACTCTGATGTTCAACGGTATGGCTGTGTTTTACCTCCCTTTCTGTTAGGGAAGGTTACAACTAAAATTTTGTTGTGTAGGTTAACAAATATTTTCTGCCATTGGAAACAGTTGTATATTTTATGTTAACCACGTGTACCCTGAATAAGTTAAGTACACAAATTGTGTTATGTAACAATAAATTTAAAAGTATACTAATATGATTTATGATCTTTTGCCTTCTGATTCCATTCACAAATCATTTTGCTCATCAATCTCATTCCAGTCCAACATTCAGGGTCACTTTACTCCACCAGTTAGAGTGAAGTAAACCTTACAATAGTAAAGTAAACCTTAGTAGAAACCTTAATGTTCTTTAGATTTACTAGTCAAGCAAATAAATTTAAGTTACCTGCCTTTATAAGATGTTCGTTATGTTCAGCATGTTTGTCGTAAGAGAAGAATTTGCATTATAATGTGATTATTTAAAAATATATATTTTGAGTTTTTTATTAATTTATATCTCATGTATTTTTATTTATCCACTGAAGTATACGAGCAAAAATTGTACGAACAACAATCTAAATTGACCAATTGTTATGGAAAAAAGGGAACTATAGGAATCATTTAAAGTTTATTTTATTTTAAAATAAATTTTTGGTAGTGGAAATTGATTTTTTTTAGACAACAGAAATAGAACGTACATTTTTAATGTTGCTTAATAAGAAGCAAATGGATTTATTTACTCCAACCAAGCTTTATTACTGAAAAAAGTAAATTTCTGACATTGGAGTAAAGTATCCTACCACTACTTCCTATTTTATTCCACAGAGAAAAAACTATAAAAACAACAATAGTAAACAAGTCTACATTAAACAATAGTATATGATTGGAATCTTCAGTTATTAAAGAATATATTGATATCCAGAAACTAATTTTATATGCACTACATGGTAAACAAACACTTTACTGACGTTGCGAAATGCAAAATAGTGGAATAAAGTAACCCCCATTGATGGTAATCTACTTAAATGCATGCGAAAATGTTAACATTACTGCATAAAAATGTAATTAAAAAAAAGATTTCTCAAGAGAACTCTTTGCAGATTCATTTGTCAAGTGAGGAGCCGTAGATAAGATGTACAAATTGCAAATAAAGTGAGCGGTTGTTCTCTCTTTTTTGTCGGATGGTGGGAAAAGGTCGCACATCGTAAAGCTATAAAAAAAGTTCAACATAAAAAATATCCAGATTTTTTTTTGTAAGTTTATATGTAACAGATTGGAGAACACGATCTTCCTAAAGAAATAGATCTTTGAGAAACGTCTTTATTGCATAGAAATAGGAGAACGTATCTGAGACATAGTCGCTAAAATTTTGAGCATTTTTTTTAAGAATTTTTTTTTTAATAACAATTTACAAAATTTTGCTTTTTAGATTTAATTTTCATAAAGTTATTTTAATGTCTCCAAAAGTTTTAGAAAAATCAAGCAACTGTAATGATTATTTCAATTCTTAAAATTCGTAAGTTTCGTAAATTTTATTTGCATATTTCCAGTGTATAACAAAATAAAGATCGTGACTAATTTTTTGAAAACCGCGCATTAAAAAAAATATTTGAATATATTATTGTTACTATTTTTTTTCTACTTAAAAATGGAATTATCTTAGTAGATGATGGAAAGATAAGACAGTGAATTCAGTACCACATGTACCGTTTTCGACTAGGGAACGTCAAGATGCAATTTCGTCGTTTATAATATTTCAAATAGATATGATTTTCTGTATTTATTTAATAGGAGATTATCTAAACCAAGTGAGTAAAACCTCATGAAATAACACCAATGAGAAAATTACCAAATTAAAAAAAAAACTGATCCTAGATAGCTTCATAGAATGTGCCACAAAATCTGCAATAAATATCAGAGCATTCCATAAAAGTGAATATCATAAAAATCATTAAAATGCAAAAAGTGTGAATGTAGGGAGGGGGGTTTAACGCATTTGTGAAATCCTATTGATAATTGCGTAATCTTGTAATCATATTTTTATTTTATTTTCGGCCTCCGTGGCCGAGCGGTTAAAGGCGTCAGCTGGGAATCCGAAGATTCCTGGTTCGATCCTAGGCGATGGACTTGACAAATAAAAGTAAAAAGTAGTGATCTTGTGATCGGAGAGTTGCCAGCTTCGCTACAAAATACTAGAAAAGTCGCCCAGAACATCCGCAAAAATTAACGGCGTGTATACGGGACTGGTGCACGATAAATCTGATCGGGGTCCAAAGTCAGGATGTCTATTGAAGGCGTTGGGTGCCAGTTCAGGTATTTCTTCGTCATCTGACCATGGTTCTAAAATAACGAGGTGCATGTATGAATGTGTGTGTGAATGTGTATGTGTTCCCGGGTCTTTCCTTCGAGATTGACCCCGAACCGTCGCCAATAGCCCACTGTGCAGCTCTAGTGCGACGTTAATTAACCAAAACCAAACAAAAACCAAAGCTTCTTTCTTTTCTTATTGAATATTTGGCAAAATTTTTCCTACCTAACTTTCTTCATTTTCATAGACTTTTTACAACTGAATGGCTACTTAAATTTGTAAAAACTTCAGACATGCCCTGCACCCCCTCCCCCTTGGGTGCGTCTTGGCTCTCGTCTGTGATGCCAAGCATTATCTTATTGAGAGGTAAGTAACAGGTTATTTTTAGCGAGAGCGATAATGCTAGTTTAATGTTTTAAGTGATTAATTAGTCGACTCGTTGTACGATAACACTTTGTTCATTATCACATAATGCGGAAGAACATCTGGTAAAGCGGTGACAAAAAACACCGTGGCAATGTCCGCTCGCATCTGATTCTTTAACTACGTTGTATTTCGAAACAGAAGGAACATCTAAGAAAGGAAATGTTATTCCGGTTCCCTTCTAATAAGAAAGCGAAGGAAAACATCTAAGATAAAATCGAAACCATCCGCAAAGAGCTAAGTGCCAGAAGAGCCATAGCGAAATTGAAGAAATGAGTGTGCGCCCATAATTTGTTTCGCAAACATACAGTTAACTGCGGCACAGACACTCTTTTCTATTAATACAGCGTTCCCAAAAGTTAAAACTCGCAGCTAGTTTGCGACGGGTTAACCGAAGATGAATCAGAACGCTAAAACCTCGGTTACCGAAGGTGGCGACTTTTTATAATGTTTGTCGCTCGGTTTGGCGATATTCCAGGACACGCGAAGAGGCGCTAGTTTTTCATTGAGGCTAACTAGAAAGTTTCGACAAGCCGCAGTTAGGAGCCGTCTTTGCTTCCGATTTTTATACAGTGGAAAGCGGGAAGTTTTGAATCGTTTTGGTGGTCTATCAATCACTGTGGACATGTCGCCGCGTTTTGTTGTATTTTGCGTGATTATTTTGATTGGTGTTTTGGCAGATACGAGTTTGGCTTCTGTTATTACGGTGGAAGATAATGGATACAAGGGAATTGTAGTTGCAATTCACAAGAATGTGCCTGAAGATTTAGAAATTTTAAATAATATAAAAGTAAGTTTTTTTTTGTTATGTTTTCCCTATTTTGAAATTTAATGTTTAAATAGATTATTTTTATTTTTTATAATAAATATGATTGAATTATTATCAAATCAGAACTGTTCTGGACTGTTGCATTGACCAACATTTTTCTGATACTCTGCAAATGAAGTTATATAGATAATATTTTTCAATATTTTTAAATTTAAATAATATGAATTAAGAATTATAATGGATTTATTTATATTAAAATTATTGACATGCAGTGTATTCTTATTTAATATAAGAACATTTTATTAGTAATTTATAGAGTTCTGAGAAATATGGAAATTACTTTTCTAAATAAGAAAGTAATATTTTATTGTCAATATAACTATGACATCTTTGTTTTCATAATAATCTTTAAAGATATTAGAATAGTTAGTTTTGTTGTGCATTTGTTGGTTTTAATGTTTTCCCTTAATTATCTGCATAAAAATTAAATATCCAATTTTAGAAATAGTTTTCTCTTAATTTATAAATATATATTTGACTTATAAAATATTATAAAACGTATTTTTGGAATGAATAGTAGATATAATACAATAGCTTTATTTTTTTTTTTGTCAAACACTTTCAGGATTAGTTGTGTGTGAGTGCTTTCCTTGATTTTTAATTCCAGAAATATTATTAAAATAAAACTTTTCAAAACATTATTATACGTTAAAATACTGTCAAACTGTAAATTAAAATTTAGTTCTTGATCATCAAAATTAAGTCCTTAAAGTTTAAAGCCTATATTCTTTGTATTTTAAAGCAAATTTAGATAATAAATGGAAGATTGAAGTAATATCAAATGTAGTGAAGTTGTTGAAACTTAAGTAACGTAGTTTTATGTAATTTAATAAACATTTTACGCATAGATCATTTAATGAACAAAATTTAATTTGTACGAAATACATTAAATTATTTAAAATATAATTTTTTTAATTTAAATTTCTTTAAAATACTGATTCGCTATTCTCTTCATATAAGTCAGTGTTTTATCTTACAAAAGCAATAACAATGGGTATAATCTATCAAATGATTTCGAAAGAAGCACCGAAACTCTTAATTCACATTTATTTAAATTTGTATTCCAACATTCAAATAGAGAAGTACATTTATGCAAAATATTTTGAAAGTAGCAAATATTCAAGACCATTTTAGATTCAGAAGATTCGATTAACACAACATTACCAAACTGAGGAGACAAAACAAATGAGTGAAATTAAATTGATATAGTTGAAAACCAATTTATGCAAATGCATTTGCAAACAATTAAAAGAGGTAAACGAGCATTTGTAATAAAAATTTTGGTTTGTGGCCTTTTTTTTTCATTTTCTGAAAACAACATTATTGCGTGAAATAATTGAAACTGAAAAGAAACGCCAGTTCGCGATCAGATACAAACAACAAATAATGTGCATTACAAACCTGTGCCAATGTTTTCATTTTAAGGGCATATTATTGAGGGACAATATTTCAGTGGCGTAGTTAGCAGGATGACCACTGGGTTCGAACCCTCCCTGCAGCAGAATTACAAGGAATATTAAAAGCAGCGTAATTTTTCCTCACATTTGTGTTATTGCTATACATTTTATTAGATATTTCATTTTGAAATTTCTGAGATGAAGTTAAATCTCAAATTTATTTCAATGTCAAATTCTTTTAGATCTGTAATTCTATACTTTTACCCGTTGCAAAAAATTAAAAAATAACTTTTATGTGATACATTATTTTTCCAATTAAAAGGGAAACATTTAATTTCTCAATTCTAGATTGCTTCTCATTCATTACATACGAGTTAAAATAATGTTTTTTAAATAAAAAAAAAATCTAAAGTGTGAAGTATAAAAGGTATTTAACAGTTTTAAATAAGCTGTCACGGATGAATTATTAATTCATATTTTGGATAAATAATATTTAATGGGTAGTTAACTACATAAAGATTTATTAATTTATGAAATATTAAAAATTATTTCTGACAAACACTTGCTTGAACCCCTCCAAAATTGAATCATTGCTACGCCACTGAATATTGTTTTAATTAGATGTTAATAAAAAAATTCTAGTGATGGAGGCTCATTCGAAACTAGTCTATTGATGTCGAAAAATTGTCGATAAAAAAAGTAAGGGTGCTAAGTTATTTTGTACAAGGTACGAAAATGCAAATGATTCGTTAAACAATTTCTGATTTGGCTTTTGTTCTTTATCCGTTGTTCTAGAGAGGACGTGGTCTTGAAAATACAATTACAAATAAAAAGAATAACTGGCCTCTTTTTGAGATATTCGTAGAATATAAAAATGATAGAGATTCTCCCCTTTGCTTGCTTTCCATTCAGATTGTTATGTTAAAAGTTAGAAGGGTTCGCCCAAGAATTATAAACATTATAATTCAAAGAGAAAAAAAAATAAAAAGTTCTTAAATCAACAAAACATCTGTAGGCGTATCTTTTTTTTAAATGGTCAGAAATGGCGGAAAGCAGCTGTGTTTACTTTCCTACTCGGCCTTTGTTTTGCTTATAGTAGTTAGTATTATAATTGAGTGCTTAGTAAGCAATCAGCAATTTAAATTGCGCAATTACTGCATTATCTCCAGGGTACTTAGAAAGATATGAAAAATGCATAGGGATTTTGGGTGTACAGGGTTTATTATGTGAAATTTTAATAATTAATTTAGACAATACTGTTATTTATTATATAATACAGAATACTTGAATATAATGCTTGTTAATTTATTTCTTAAAGATGTAATTTATATTAACCAATATTTTTTTTCTTAAAATGGTTTTTGATATTTTTTGTTTAATAAATTTATAGGGATAATTCAGTACATATTATAAGCAGTCACAGAAGACATGTCTGCACATATAATATTTTTGTATGAAATTTCAGAGCCATTATTTGGGCTATTTTTAAAAGTAAAAACAGCAGTTTTTAAAATTTATATATGTTTGTATGTTTGCTTACATTTGTAAATCACAATAGAACCACTTAACGTATTTTAGTAAAGTTTTTACTAGTAGTTATCTGAGGGTTCAAATTAAAAGGGTTCATTCTAGGTCACACTTTTCCACGGAATATAAAAACGAATTTACTTGAAAATCAGCGGGAAAACATACATTTAGTGCGTATTGTGAAATTATATGTTTAAGATCTTTCAATAGACGGTAAAATAATTAAATATTTCTCTCTAAAGTGAATATTTGGGTACGATGGCAAATTTCTAACATTTTATTTAAAAACATGAACTTGTATTTGACTTTTTTTGTGCTTAAAATTTCATTTAAATCGTACAAAATTTATATCTGTTTATATGTTTGTTTACATTTGTAGATCACAATAGAACCACAGAACGTATTTTAGTGGAGTACTATCTCTTAAACTATTTATAATTCGAACGAACTGAAGGGAAGGTATATATGACCATGTATTTACGATACATGATACACGTTTAAATATTAAAACAGTACTACAACTTAAAATGAGTAAATATATCATCGTTTCTGTAACGAATTTAAAACGTAGAATATAAATTTTTACTATAATTTTCGTATTGTAATTCAGGTGTCATCAGCAAACTATCTATTTAGTGTCCACCTTTTTGCTTTGTCTCGGTGATATTGTTTGCTTTGTCTCGGTGATATTGCCTGAAGAGTGTATTTGCATAAAAATGCTGTCTGATCAGGTGTAAATATCATCCCTTCTGACAAACGGTTAAAAAAAGCAATGACTCATGAATGGTGGTAAGGAAATGACAAAAAGGTGTTCTTCCTCTCTTCTCGCTACCAAGGATATACGCCGACGCCTTCAATAGGCAAGAAACTATCTTCAAAAGGCAATGAATTAGAGCTACATCTGATATTCATAGCTGCATCTCATGATATGTTTGTGTTAGACATTCAGAACATAATTGAATGATTGTTAATGACAAATATAGTAAACTTCAATAATAAATCTAATGAATGAACTCGTCTCTTATTATAATTAGTAAGAAGATGACACTTCTTTCAGAACAATAACATGCTTCAAGTGTTTCAAATTTAAAAGAATAAGTGGAATTCATTCATGGAAATTGGCATTTCTTACAACATATTAGAGAATACCGTCATTCATACTTGTGAAACGTAATATTTTTTCGTTGAAATTAGCGATTCAAAAGTGCATAAATGATTTTTTTTTATTTAACGTAGTTTTCTAAAATCCAAAATTTCTATTATTTTACGGATTAAATATTGTGTTATATTCAAGATTTTTTGTGATTTAAAACAGTTCGAGTTTCTAAGGCATTGTTATATGTTCAATGGTTACATATAATTTTTAGTAAAAATAATTTAATATATTCTTCCGGCATCATTGTTTTATTATCTTTAGAACAATACTGTACAAATTTCTCTTCAACACTTAAAATTAGTTTTGATCATTTATGTAATATTTAACTAGACGAATATACAGACAAAAAAAAAAAACAATTACGAGGATTGAAAAATAATCTGAAAAGCTCTCGAGTTAATCGTTTTATGTTGGTTGGTAATGTTTATTTTTAAAAAGATTTTTTATATAAACACGCTTAAATTTCGTTGAAACATTTAATTGTTGTCATGTTTATAGAAAAGTTTCTGAACTATTTAGTTATAAAAACTTTCTTTTTTGTTTCTAAAGCAACTAATAAAGATTAGAAAATCTAAACTTTTTTGTTCTAATGTATCTAAAATTTAAGTTATAATTTATTTGTTATATTATAAGTCTCCCTCAAGTAAACACAATTATTAAAAAGCCATTAAAATACATTAAGTAATCGTCCATTTATGGTGATCGTACTTTTTAAAATTTATATATAAACTGTGTAAATTAATACATACGGTAAGAACGCATGTCTTTCTTATATAGTGCTTCACAACTATAATGCCTAAAAAAGGAAAACATGTTATTTTACTTTTATGTTCTCCAATTATCATAAAGATTAATTATGCACAAACATTATGAAAGAAGACCATTTCAATGATTTAAAAAAAATGCAATGCAGTTACATAAAATTTATTTACGTTATCAGTATACCTCATGTTAGAGATTTAAAAAGAATTATCAAAAGTTATTATGTCTTTAAAAATAATTGACATTGATAAATAACAATTTCTTGTAACTGCGACTCTCGTAAAAAAAAGAAGTCTCTCATCTTTTCATACGCCGAAACCGGAGACTTTTCAACATTAGACAAGAAGAAATGGTGTTTCAAATATCATGCTTAATTCATAAATATATATAAAAAAATTATTTAAGAAAATGTAAGATCGTCCTGTTTTCTTTCTGTTTGAAATTATGTTACAAGTAATGTATTTTTCTGATTTATTGTTTTTTTTTTGGGAAAGAAGATGTTAAATTATGAATCTTTTTAGCATTTATTTATGTAAATAAACTTCGATGATAATTTAAGATTTTTTAAACAGCCCGTCTATTCTTTTAAGAACACTTTGCAAAATGTCATTAAGTAACTGTGTCTGCAAAAAAAAAACAAAAAAAAAATCCGTACCATACATTTTGAGTATTAAAATTGCGATATTTCTTTTTTCGTTTAAGATTCACTAGGTTAAATATTAAACCATTTATATATAATAACAGTTATCTCCCTTAATGTATGTTTAAACGATTCCTGTAAATTACCATCTTATAATATTTGAGTTAATTTTCAGAGGAATATTTCAATACATTTTTTATTAAATATAAATATAAATTAATGAATACGTTACTTTTTGATATTTACTAATAATTTCTCGGTTCTTTCTGGATTTATTATTAACAACACTATTTTAAATTTCAGTTTCTTTTACATATATTGTTAATGAGTTCATAATTTTTACATCGAACAATTTGTTTATACTACATATTTTTTAATAAACAAGTTTTAAAAAAACTCAATAATATTGGGGCTAAAATTTTGAAAACGAGGTTTAAACTCAAAGTAGTGAAATTTAAGATGACTCCCATGTTTAGACACTGATAATTGTCTCGTGGAAAAAATATCCACCACTCTAAACATCAGTGTGCCAGTTTCTTCTGTTAACGATAAAACAAGGCTCTGACAGTCTTTTTATGTATTGCATTTCAAGAATGTGAGTATCGAGTTAAAAACTATTTTAGAAATGTATACAAAGTTGATTCAGCACAAACAAAACAGTTATTCCAGTGTTTTCGGGAACAAAACATGCTTGTTTCTTGCAATTGGCAACAACACATATCTTCTAGCAGCATAAATGTGAGCTGCATTCTTTGAAGTAAATAAAGGTGCTCTGAATTTAAAGACATAGTACTTAACCTATACTATGTAGAAATGACATTTGATTTAATAAATCCATTTAAATGAACAGTACTAAGATAAAAAGGCAAGAGCAATTTGAATAAGGAAGAAGAGCTTTAGAAAGAAAGAAGAGATATTGAACTATCAACAAAATCGACTTTTAATAAATATTTCCAAAATATTCATATTTTTATCCACATTACTTATTACTCATTTCCTAGACTCGTAAAGTTAATAAATTGTTGACAAACTATATGCATTTCCAAAATGTGCAGTAACATTTTATGAAATGGTTTAAAGTAATTTTTTTATTAATTGTATCATTATCCTTGTTTTTACTCAAATTTTTTAGCCTAACATTTAATTTACATTAAATCACGAAATTTTATTCGAAATATAATACAGTAGAAATCCAATTATCCGAACTCCATTTATCCGGATCAAACAAAGCGGATCGCCAATTATCCGAATCGCTTTGAGAAAAAAATAAATCAGTAAAAATCCATATTTTAAAAGTTTCTGATCGCGGTGAGTGATATTGCTTTTAATAGTGATTAAATTACATTACATACTTAAGAAAAATTCGTTTTTTTTAACAAAGAATTAACTTTTTTCCCGCTAATTATCCAATTATCCGGATATTCAATTATCCAGATAGGATATGGTCCCAACTGATCCGGATAATTGGAGTTCTACTGTATTAAAAAACAATACATTTTTATTACTAAATATGTATTTATGAAAGCGAAGTAACTAATTCCCATCTTTTCTTCAGACACTGTTCTCCAGAGCTTCAGTGTTCCTCTTCAATTCCACCAAGAACAGTCTATACTTCAAAGAAGTGACTATTGTTGTCCCTCCGACGTGGTCGAGCCAACCTGACTATGAGGAACTGCCTGGAAATTTCTTCAGCAACGCCCACGTTCGCATCGACATGGCGAACCCCGAATTCAAGGACACACCTTACACTCTGCAACCTGGAAGTTGCGGTGAGCAGGGACAGTACATACATTTGACACCGTGGTTTCTCAAGGAACTTAATGGAGAGACGGTAGAGATGTTCGGTGCACCAGGTAAGTGTTTATAGTTAAAGGACAGAACAAGGGCATACACGTTATGTAAACAAAGAAGTGACGTTTAAAGAAATTTAGCTTTTCATTTAGAGAATACCTTGAAAATTTGTACATGGAAGACAAGTTGCTTTTAAAGAAGCACTTTCCCAACAAAAAAAGTCAGCATAAAACCTTTATCTAAGTTGTGATATTCAGGTTTTATAAAGGAATTCGAAACAAAATACTACAATATTTTTCCTGCTTAAAACCTTTAAAAAATAAAAAAATTTCCTTCAATAACTTCAATGTATCAAAATTGAGGGCTTTTTGAAAGGTTTTTCACAGGTTTTATATGAAGGATATTGCATAAAAACTTTTATTTAATAGATCTTCGAAAAAAAATCCTGTATAAAACCTTTAATTTCACAATTTTTAAGAAGGTTTTATGTTGAATTTTTTATTGGGTTTCTAGCTGCGTGGCACTGCGTAGCTAGATTCAAAAGTGCAAAAAACTCAAACATAAATACAATAATTATTTTTATGTAAAAAGAAGATAGAGTTTCTTGTTTCGAAAAAGCTGCATGTGGCCGCACAGCTAGTATAGTAATAACTTAATTTGAGTAAAAACCACGCGTTCAAATATTCCGAGACGATTTAATGACATTAAGTTTGACACCACACAGCGAAAAAGTCAGCATAAAACAGTAATCAAAATTATGAAATCGAATGTTTTTTTAAGGTTGTATTAAGGAATTTATAAAAAAAAAATGCAGTTTTTAAAAAAGTTTTTAATTTTCCTGCATAAAACTTTTAAAAAGCCTACATTTTCCCTTCAATAATTTCTATGCTTCAAGAGCTTTCAATGCTTTGAATGAGAAACCTTTAAATTAATAGTTGTTCCAAAAAACCACCTGCAGATTTCCTGCGTAATACTTTTAATTTTACAATTTGTATGATAGCTTTATGCCGACTCTTGTTTGCTTGGCATTATTAAAATTAGATATAACTACTAATTTTTATTTATAAATTTTGATAATAGCGGTACATATTGTAATTTTACGTGGAGTTGATATGTAATTATCAAGCTGGACTATAAAAAAAAATCATTTAGAAAAATCTTATGCAATAGGGTAAGGTCTTATTTAAATAATTCATGACTGCAGGACACAGCCTCTGTTCCTCTGTCCATAAAACACTGTTAAAATTCGCAAACAAACATATATAACCTTAATTTGAACCAAAAATATTTTTGTCATAAAAATAACTTAATTATTACTAGTAAAGAGAAATAATCGAAATGTCTACGCGCAAATTGTAATAATATTATCAAACATGCAATACTCTATATATAGCGTTTATTCTTAATTAGATACTATAACTATAAAAATGCAGTTTAGTAAAAATATTAAAATTAATATTAAAATTAAAAAAAAAATTAAATTTGACATTTAAATAATTCTGAATAGTTTATATTTTGGGCCCTAAACAATAAACCCGAATATATCATGCCAATTGTAAGGGTTTAGGTAATATACTCCTTTCATAGCCTGAAAATATGTATCATACAATTGTTATAATAAAACATTATATATGTTATTTTATATTAGCTAAAAATTATTTTTAAAAATTCTGAAATTATTTCACCTAGAGAGAAGGATAATTTACCCAGTACTATTTTCTTCATAAATCGTTATTTTGTAGAAAGACCTCCAATGCAATATATCACTTATTCCAAGGACAAAGTCATTAAAAGTCACATACGTTTCTTGTGGGTGGCCTTAACTTTTCTATGATTATATTTCATTGAACGATAGATTACATTCTGAAAGTGTAGATATGAAGAAATACCCAGGCTCAGTCATCCATAACCCTTTCTTATACAATTAATGAAGGAGTTTAAGAACCATGTAAACCGCAATTAGCCGAAAGAAGTAAAGAGTTCTTTCATTTGTTATAAATCTTTTGTCTCACCTGACCACGAATACAGTATTAATAACTTTTGGCATTTTGCCATTAATCGTTCTCTACGCAGTTTGGAGGGATCTTTAACTATTTATAACGAAGTGGAGGTTTTAATATTTTTATTGTACGTTAAACAAAATTTAGCAGCTGGTGTTCAGGAAAAAATTGAGTGTGTTTTAAAGAAAATTTGGAAATATGCACTGTATATAAAATGTACTTAAACATGAGTACCTTGACATACTCATATATATTTGAGCACAATTGCTTCGAAAATGAGCGATGACGTACTCAAATTTTAGTAATCGTACTTTCTCAAACATGAGCAGTGGGATTTAATAGGGCTAATTTCAGCTTCTGTTCAAGCCATCTTAACAAAGCGACCTGATAAATTTAAAATAGTTGTTCAGAAGATAGTTTTCCACATTTGATGTAGATTGCTTAAATGGAAACTGAGTTATTACATTTCAATTATTTTACATCCCATTCTTTTGGTACACCTTTTTACCATTTCTTCCGTTTATAACTTCTGCACGTCGCCCTGGTAGTACAACGGACAAGGCACTGGACTGCGGTGCCTGAGGATATGGGTTCGATTCCCGGTAAGTATTGGTTGTAATTGTTGATATTTATTGAAAGTGATTTATGAAGGCAGCCTATATGTAGGCAAGCAATAGATCTTTTCATTCATTTTACTCATTTTTGAGTACATGTCATTTTCAAAAATGAAACTTACGTATTCGGAGCTATGATAAGCATCGAATGTAATCAAAAATGAGTACATTTGACTATTTTTGAGTACCTATTTTGAACAGTGTGACTTCGTGGGAGCAACTAAAAAATTAAATTGAGTTTGCTGGTTATTAATTTCTTAGGTGTGCACAGGTGTATATTTAATCAAATCGTAAGGCAGTTTTACAATAATTGGGTTTATAATAAATTTATTTAGTTGTTATTTCAGGAATTTCAGAAATATTGCAAATTATTTCAATCATTAAATGCTATAGATTTTTCAGTTGGACTTTATTGGATATGTAAAATGAAGAAAAATTAAAGAAAGTATAAGTAAGTTACTTGTATAGAATAGCTGATAGGGATGTTGACTCTATTGCGAAAAATAACTAACTGCTTGACCCACGTTGCTGGGGAACCCGTAGAGAGAAATTTGAGTGGCCCTGTTGGGACTCAAACTCGCTACCTACTGTTCCGAAGTTCCGCACGCTATCGACTACGCTACAAAAGCACGTTCTAGCAAGATCTTGGAAATATTTTTAAATATGTTTCTTTATGCCAAAACTTCTTTTAAACACAATTTTTAAGCTAACTGTTGATATTTATGTACGTATAAATCGTCAGAGCTCCGGGAAGTTCTCTTTCTTTTGTACCTACCTCACTTGTTAAGATTAGTGGCGTAAAAGGAATTTATACTATAGAAATAATATTTATGATATTATTATTACTCAGATTTCTATTTATATATGTATTTTTGTCCCTTTATTTTCGAATAGCAATATAATTTTTACCAAAATACAAGATATTTTTAAAACGTAGAAGTTTCCAGAAAAAAAAGTCAGCATAAAACCTTTATCAAAATTTTGAAATTGAAGGTTTTATGCAGAAAAACTGCTCTTTTTTTAATATCTATGAAATTAAAGGATTTTTATTGTACTTTCATAAAAACTGTAAAGGGCTTTAAAAAACACGCAAAAGAACTTCAATTTTTAATCATGAAGGGTAAATGCTGATATTTAAAAAGTTTTAAGCTGAGAAATTAAAAATTTAAAAAAAATTATTCAATCTTCTTTATAAAACTGTCAAAAACCTTCAATTTGACAATTTTGATGACGGTTTTATGCTGACTTTTTTTTGCTGGGTTTATATAAATATTTAGAGTAACTCTAGCTATCTTGCGTAGTATATCACTGATGTTTAAAAAAGTGCTTAAATATAATCGAATAAAATATTTGATTAAACAGTAAACAATTGCAAATATATATTCATAATAAAACCTTCTCTAGATCAGTAGATATGCTTAATATTTTCATCCGCTACTAACCAAACATTTATAAATAAAAATATAGTACTTAAAAATATTAATTTTGATAAATATTAATAATAGAAAGTAGTTATTACTAAATTACGATAGCGAGAAATTAGACATAATCTTTGCTACAAAAAAAAGTATAATTTCCCCATTGGAGGTTCCCGGGAGTTCGTAATCTTGATCTTAAAATTAATTACTTTTCTGACACATAGAAGTTCTGTGTACTCTCACACTCATAAAATATTAAAGATAAAGTTTCTTGAAAGAAAGCAGGACTCTTGATATGAATCTCATAGAATAAGTGCTTTATCTGCTTTTTATAGCCTATCACTGTTTATTGTAATAGTTTATTGTAATGAGTACGATTTATGTTATAAACTCTTTTAATTTACCTTATTGTAACTTATTAAACCTCCACATTTATTATTGATGCCTTGAAAATTGCATAGGGTAAGGTGGGGAAAATGGGTTTTAAAAAACTCGATTTTTTTTTTACGCTTTAAGTCCAATTTCTATCTGGAAAAAATATTCTAAATTTGCATTTGTTTTGTAAAAGGTTTACTTATTTATTGGAAATATATAATTGTATATTTTTAATTAAAAAAATATTATTAATAATTACTTTTCTAAGGTAATTTATCTCACAGATGGGGTAATTTTTTTTGTGGGATTCATGGGGTTTATCGTGTAAAAGACATTATTAAAACACATTTTTTAGTCAAATGAGTATTTTGATTAAAGTAGAATAAATAACAATCTTCCACTTTTTAAAAACTAAGTATATTTGATTATTAACAGAGTGTTTTTATTAGAGTATTCTAAAAGGTACGCTATTTTGAAAAATAGCTTTTTATTATTTATTTTATTCGAAAACGAACACCTGCTATTATAATTTGTTTTATTTTGATTCAGAAGTTTATGTTGTATTGACGTTATTTTTAATGTGTTCCGCAGACGACTTTTTTTTAAATTTAAAACATATTGTACAATTTCTAGTAAAACAAGCAGGTGGCGTCCATTTTTTAATATAAATATATTCCTTTGTTGACCGTTTACTTGAAAAACAAACAGCTATGTAACTTTATTACACTAACATTAAATATATTGCAGTTAACTCTTGTTATTTAAAAGCTTCGAAATTCGTATTTTTGTAGAACAAATACACTTTTCTAAAGAATTCCTGTTATTTATCATTAATAATTCGAAAACCCATGTTTCCCACTTTGTAAAACATTGAAAAAAAAAAGCTAAATAAATTAGAATTCTAATTTCTTTCATTGGAATATTTTAAAAAGTTTATCTTTTATACAAAACCCAGGAATATTGGTAAATAATCTGACTTTTCTATTTTTTAAATAGAAGTTTTCATGCATCAAACTATCACAAGTTTTTTTTGTTTACTCAAAAAAATCGAATACCGGACTTGAATTAAATAACCCAAAATTGTAATTTTTTTATTAAAATATACACCATCAAATGAAGAAATTAAAAAAAAGAACTAGATTAAAACATAAGTTTAACATTGTGAAATTTAATAATTAATTAAAAAAACATTTTGCCCCATGACCCATTTTTCCCACCTTTCCCTACTATTACTACCTTTCCCTTATCCCTACCCTTACCATATCAGTGAATAAAAGTTTTATTAACTTTCAAAATGATCACAAATAATAATTAGCATAATACAATGTGGTCAATATCGTGGCTCGAGCCCCCTCCCCCCCCCCTTTTTTCTTCTTCTGTTAATTGATAGAAAAATGATTTTCCCTGGCAGTACGTAACCTATCTTCAGGATTAGAACACGAGATGTTCGCATAATAAGTTATTTCCTAGTTATTGAGTAAAAGTACACTTATCTGATTTTATCAACTTCAAATTTTACAAATGACTCTGTACTTATTATTTTTTTTGTTACGTACAGAGAATGCACACGTATTTAACCATGCCATGCATCGTTTATATCATGTTATACCTAAGATTAATTTGCATTTTCTATATGAAATTCTTACATCTTCAAGTACATTATTTATATTCAGTATGATTTTAATTTTAAGAAAATAGTATTTTCTAAAAATAAATTTCACCATATTGAAGGTAAAACAAATTCTAAAGATAAATTTTTTTTAGAGAGGCAACTAGTTCACGAATGGGCTCATTTGAGGTATGGAGTGTTTGATGAATACGGAATGCCTGGGAATAAAAGATTTCCGATGTTCTACCATGAAAACGGAAAAGTGAGTAATTTATAAAAATAAACTAGTAAATTTCTACTTCAAATCTGCTATAACTATGGAAATATAAAAAAAATATATTTCATTTATATTATTTGAAGGGGCAAGTGAAAGAAGGGGTTAACTAACATTTTTGAAAAATTCTAATTTTGATGTTGAGGAAAGCTTTAAATACATATTTGTCTTTCCTCAAAATTATATGGCTCTGCTTGATTTATTTTGGAAGATACAAAACAGTAAAAATGTATATGTTTCACTCATAATGGTTCGATTTCAGTAAGCAAACCTAAATGTGAAATGTGCGATAACGCGCCAATTTTGTTAACTTTCCACCACTAATCACGCACGAAATAAACGATGAATAGGAAAAAATATCGTGCCAATTTTTTCCTTAGCTACAAATAGTGGATGCTTAATGGAAAACGACCATTTTCTTCAAGATCGTTGTTAGAGAAAAAGCTGTTTATCTTGTAAAGTGATTTTTGTCAGTTAACTCCTTCATTAACTTGCTAATTCATTTGATTAAAAAGCACATATATGTAGTATTTCTATAGTTAGGGGGCAGTCTTCATAGTTTTTAGGGGGCGTCAGTTGCAAAAAGGACAATAATGAAGACCGATGAGTTAGGTTAACAAATTTATTACCTCCAGAGCAGATAGAAGTTTCTATACAGTATCAGGGTTACATGAAGATTAAGAGTGTGTGCCTTCTCGTTTTGACTTTTCAAATATAAAATCAGGGATTTTTAGGGATTATCTTTAGATAGATTGAGTCAGGGAAGTCAGCTAATTGGATTGAAATGTTTGGGCTCAGGGAATTTTAGTGTGGATACTCACAAAAAATCTTAAATTGTTCAAGAGTGAAATTCACACCAAATAATCGAGTAGACGTGTTTGTTATGACTAAATTAACAATGACATTTTGAAGTCGTCAGCGAAATTATATGAGAACTATTTCATTAAAGAAATGAACACGAATCTTATAGATAAGTTATGTGGGATAGTAAAAGAGTTTTATTGACACAAAGGAAGAATAATACGGTTCTTCGCAGTTAAGTTATAATGATTAAAAAGGGTGGTTAATTAAATAGATTTAAAATATGGTAATTTAAGGAAATATATTACATATATATATACGCAAGTTTAAATTTGTATTGACAAAAAAAAATTTACATATCTGAATTAATTAAAATATGATAGTTTTTTGTCATAGTTTCGAATGTATTAATTGGTAGATGTAGATTTTGATTGCTGAATTTTATACTCAAATGCTTCGATTAAATTTTTCTGTATATGTAAAATATTTCTAATTGGTTTTAACTATATTTACGAAACTTATGATTATTTAAGTAAATAATCGGATTTAAAGATTATTATATAGCTCAATATATCCCATTTTCCGTAAAGTTTATTGCTTTTAGAATTTCTAGACTGTTCCACATAATTGTATATTATTTCTCCCCCAAACCTGCTTTTTATAATATTTGTGATCGTTTTCAGATACGTCCTACTAGTTGTGTACGCGATATAAAAGGTTGGATAGAATCCCGAGATGGTGGCCCTTGTACTATGACTTCAAATGGTGAAGTGGACAGCGATTGTATATTCATACCCAATATGCACAGCAGTGACGCAAAAGCCTCCATAATGTACATGCCTTTCATACCCTCCGTAAGTAGTTAACTTTATTCTGTAGTTTGACACATTTGATTCTAACTGTAGATTCTCAGCCGGATAAAAAAAGTTTGCTTTAATTCTTGATTCAATTTATCTTGCCTTCCTTTACATCAGGAATCACTTAATTGCTTCAAACTGCAAAGATACACTAAATACAGCTACTATAGTATAGATTATTCGAGCCGTCTTGTTTGAAAACCAAAAAGATTGATTTTCATAAATTTTACAGGAGGCGCCAAACACAGTTGACATCCACGTACTTTTGGATCTAAACCCATGACTTTGAATGTATTTTTAGAATGGATTCAGACACTTTTGGTCAATGTGGCTTTGCAATGGGATGTAGTGCATTGAGAACTTGTGAAACATATAAAAAACTATTTTACGAAGGATGCTAGTCTATTTGGTTTTGAAACTAGACGACTCGTTTGATGCTTCATCAGTACAAAAGCTGACGACATTGTAATAACTTCTCTAGCTTGAGAACGCAGTCTTTCCTTTGTTAAAGGCACATTCCATTTTAGAAAGATCGTGACAAGAAATTGCAAAAATTTTCTGTTGCAAAATCACACAAACGAAATTGAAATCAAAAACATATTGAAATGACAATTATATAAGAAGAATTAAAGATCGCAGTTTAGTATAACCAGAAACGGACGAAAACACGAAGAAAGATTTCTTCAATCGGGATCCAAAGTCCGGACGCCTATTGGAGGCGTAGGTGCCAGCTCAGGTGTTGTCCTCGTCAT
The DNA here is from genome assembly GCA_963932185.1 of Troglohyphantes excavatus. Lineage (NCBI taxonomy): Eukaryota > Metazoa > Arthropoda > Arachnida > Araneae > Linyphiidae > Troglohyphantes > Troglohyphantes excavatus. The sequence continues at coordinate 37,660,939 of OZ010672.1, forward strand.
CTGACCATGGTTCAAAAATACGAGGCATCGTTCCCGGTCTTTCCCCGAACCGTCGCCAATAGCCCACTGCGCAGCTCTAGTGCGACGTTTTTTAACAAAATCCCCCTCAAAACCCGAAAAGAAGTATATAGTTTCCAGATGCCATATAAAATAATGAAATAATTTTGAAGATATTGAACACAACGATAAATTTTAGGAAAGTGTATTGTCTAAAGTTTAACATTGCTTGTTTATCGTTGTTAAAGTTTACAATGAAATGCCCAGAGTTTGCACTTGGGTAAGAGTTTTGTAATTTTAAATATAGCAAGACGGAATTTGCAACTGTTGAATTCGATCGTAATTCATAAGGCTCCTCCAAAAATCATAAAATGGTCTTACATAAATATAATGTACAATTAGGGATGTTTTTAAATTTCTGATAGAAAACATAAAATGATTTTATGGAGCTTATTATATTGATTTAGAGGTGATTGTTTTATTTGGTTAATTAACGTCGTCCTTGAGCTGCATAGTGGGCTATTGGCGGCGGTTCGGGGAATATCTCAAAGGAAAGACAAGGAACGATTCCTCGTATTTTTAAATCATGGTCAGATGACGAGAACAACACCTGAGTTCTGAGCTGGCACCCGACGTAACCTCAATAGGCGTCAGGACATTGGACCCCGATCAGATTTATCGTGAACCAGTCCCGTATACATGCCGGTACAATTTGTTGGATGTTCTGGACAACTTTCTAGTATTTTAGTAGCGAAGTTGGCAACCCTCCGATGGCAAGATCACTACATTTTTACTTTTCTTTATCAAGTCCAACAGTTGGGCTCGAACTCGCAATCCCCCGATTACTAGCCGAACGTCTTTGTCCACTGAGCAACTGGTGGTCCAGGTGCATGTTTGAATCGTTATAATGTGCCTTTGGACAACATATAGAGTTTCTGCTTTCGCTACTGAAGACTTTATTTAAAAAAAAGAAAAAGCTGATAACTTTCAGCTAGAATTATTAAGAATGCCGATACTTATTATCATATTTTCCATCTACCTAATATTTTGTAATTATAAAACTCATTTATTTCAGATGGAAGGATTTTGTGATGATGCCAGTCACAGGCATAATGTGTTAGCTCCTACAAAACATAACACTATCTGCAACTACAGAAGCACATGGGATGTAATATCTAGTCACAGCGACTTCCATAACCTTCGGTAAAATATTTTTACTAATTTAAATGAAAGTATTAACCAATTTAAGTAATAATGTCGTTGAAATGCATTTGCAGGAGAATTGAAGAACGTGCGTTTTTTAAACAGTTACAAGTTTCATTTTCTAAGAAATTTTAAATAAATCTGAAGTATAGTTTTCGGACAGATAATGGATATTAGCAATGTTAAATTCTATCAAATTTTGATTTTTTTTTAATACCCAAGACATGTCCAACTCAGCTTACAAAACTGTAGATCTACGGGCATGCCCAGAAGTGAACAAAAAAAGATACAAAAATAAAACTCACCGCCCTCGTGGGCGGAGAAAAATCAAAACACGATGAAATCAGTTAACACACCAATTACAATTGACAAAACATACACATACATATAAATACAAAAATGCAAATCCAAAAAGACTTAAAAAAGAGACAAGGAATTAATAAAAATACAAATGAGTGCAAAACTTAGTGTAAAACACAAATTAAAAAACAGAAATAGGACAAAAACATAACAAAAGAATTTCAAAAACACACAAAAAGTGCTAAACATAACAAAGAAAGCACGCCCCCCCCCCGTAATTAATTAACTTACATATTTCAGCAGAAATTTTAACACAAGTAACCAATCTATATACTGATCCCTTGTTTTGTAGAATGTTGTCCAGCCAGACCTGAACATTGACTGGAAGGGTCTGGTTAAATGAAATATTGTGGTAAATTGGCATTCAAAAATATAATGGTCAGGATAGCCAACAGAAGCGCCTGTCGTTTTATCCGCTGTCTCTTTTAAGTTAAATCTATATAAATAGGATGGGAACGGGCCGTGACCAGTTAAAAAATAAATTATATACTTATTTGTAATTTGCACTTTTACAGGGTGCGTTCCATAAGTAATGCGACTAAATTCATAAAAAATCATTTATTCGACATATTCGTACTATTAGTTAAAAATCCTCAAAATAGCACCCACCTGCGTCGATACATTTATGGAGGCGGTGTTTCCAGGCCTGGAAGGCATCTAGGAAGGCCTTCTCCGTGAGGTCCTTTAGAGCCGATGTAACATGAGCCTGCATGTTTTTAATCGTGTCCCAATGTTTCCCTTTCAGGGCTCCTTTTAAGCGAGGAAACAAAAAAAAAGTCTGGGGAGCCAGGTCAGGACTGTAGGGCTGTGGGGAACCAGTGTGGTATGGGTCCTGGCTAGAAAGGAGGGTCGCGCGCTGCCGAAGTGACATCAAGGACGCATGGAAACTTCATCACGATAACGCGCCAAGCCACAGCTCCTTCGTTGTCAACGATTTCCTGCCCAGGACGCATACCCCACTGGTTCGTCAGCCTCCTACAAGTCTGACCTGGCTCCCCCAGACTTTGCTTTTGTTTCCCCGCTTAAAAGGAGCTCTGAAAGGGAAACATTGGGACACAATTGAAAACACCCAGGCTCATGTTACATCGGCTCTAAAGGATCTCCCGGAGAAGGCTTTCCAGGATGCCTTCCAGGCCTGGAAAAACCACCTCCATAAATGTATCGACGCAGGGGGATGCTATTTTGAAGATTTTTAACTAATTGTACGAATATGTCCAATATATGATTTTTTATGAATTTGGTCGCATTACTTATGGAACGCACCCTGTATATGCCATTTTAAGAATACTTCAGTTTCAAGGATGTGAAATACATATCTTACATAACATGCGGAACCTAGAGGAATCCTGTTCCGCCGTTAATGTGATAAAATCTTAGAAGTAAAGAAATGTATTAGTTGATGCTTAAAATAGACTGCATCCTGTTTGGTTCTACTAGTTGATCTATCCAATTTTGGTTACATCTCAGCCAAAAAAGTCAGCTTAAAGCCTTTATCAAAATTGAAACTTTTTTGATGGTTTTATTAGAAAGGATATTGAAACAAAAAAAAAATGCAGATTTTTTTTAAAGATTTTTATTTTTTATGAATAAAGCTTAAAAAAAAAATTGCCTTTTCCCTTCAATAGTTTCAATGCTTCAAAATTGAAGTTTTTTTGCAGGTTTTATTAAAAAGTTTTTCACAGGTTTCATAAACGATATTGAAAAAAAAACTTTTTATTTAATAGATCTTCAAAAAAACACCTGCAATTTGCATAAAACCTTATAGCGCGACGCTATTATCTGATGCATTATGCACTACTTGGCACCGCTCGGTTTTGATCCGAGGAACTTCGGCTTGCTACGCCGATACTCTGCCGATCGGGCTAAAGTGATCACTCTCGCCTGAGCGGGAGTATCGGGTAGATGAAGTGAACCCTACAGTACCCCCCTCTCAGTGAGTCGGACGGAGGAACGATTGATTGCGATGCCCGTGAAGTGTTATCACGTGGGCAGTAGGTGATGTGCTGATGTCTTGTGCTGCATTTTTGCCGGTGTTGCAGTTTTTCCGGTGTTGCAGTTTTTCCGGTGTTGCAGTTTTGCCGGTGTTGCAGTTTGTTTGTTTGATAGAAGGTTGCGTTGATCTGTAGTCCGGAAATCACCAATTATAGCGCGACGCTATTATCTGATGCATTATGCACTACTTGGCACCGCTCGGTTTTGATCCGAGGAACTTCGGCTTGCTACGCCGATACTCTGCCGATCAGGCTAAAGTGATCACCCTCGCCTGAGCGGGAGTATCGGGTAGATGAAGTGAACCCTACAGTACCCCCCTCTCAGTGAGTCGGACGGAGGAACGATTGATTGCGATGCCCGTGAAGTGTTATCACGTGGGCAGTAGGTGATGCTGATGTTTTGTGCTGCATTTTTTCCGGTGTTGCAGTTTTTCCGGTGTTGCAGTTTTTCCGGTGTTGCATTGTGTTGCAGTTTTTGCCGGTGTTGCAGTTTTTCCGGTGTTGCAGTTTGTTTGTTTGATAGAAGGTTGCGTTGATCTGTTGTCCGGAAATCACCAATTATAGCGCGACGCTATTATCTGATGCATTATGCACTACTTGGCACCGCTCGGTTTTGATCCGAGGAACTTCGGCTTGCTACGCCGATACTCTGCCGATCAGGCTAAAGTGATCACCCTCGCCTGAGCGGGTGTATCGGGTAGATGAAGTGAACCCTACAACCTTCAATTTCACAACTTTTGATTAAGGGTTTTATGTTGAATTTGTTTAGGGGGATTGCTGAGTTAATTTTCATTTAAACTCGTAACTTCAAAACATTGAAGCGAAGCGATTTGCGGCTTATTTTAAAAATAATAAAATATTAGTATATAGTTGAAATCTCTTAATGTCTGAAAGTGCTAAAATTGCAATCTAGCAGATAGCGGCTACTTTGATTGCAAACTCTTTAAATGCTTAAAAAGTTGGGATTGCATTTCATATATATTATTACTATTAAAATGGTTGCGTGTTATTAACCTTTTTATTAACCCATTTTACTTTTGCTATTAACATAAAAATACGGATATCTTAATTTAAAATAATTTTAATTGTTTAAAGAACCTCTTGTTATAAATATTTTTCTTTACTTTACATAGTTTGAATCTTGGAAAACTATAAAGATTCTCAAAGCTTGTTTTGTGTCTATTAAATTTAATTATTTAGAAAACGCATTCAAACAACGATTAGTGTAGAGTATTTTAATAAAATGATTTATGGTATAAATTATTAATACATAGATGTATCGAAATGAATAAAAATACTCTCAGCTGTCAATTCGAAAAAACGTATTTTGTCAGCTACGAATATAATTTAAAATTATTTAAACGCATTTTTTTATAAAGTATGCTTTTATTCTTAATACAATTTTTGGGCACGATTGTAAAATTTGCGATAGTGAAAATATATAGGATTAACCTATTTCTTAGTTTTGAGTGGAGTGCTAACCTTCTAGATTTATTTTACACAAATTTAAAAGAGATAGAAAAAAAACCGAAAAAATACATTTAATAAAAATCTGTATATTAATTAAAATAAGTTATTTAAAATAATTACCATTAGCTAATTTAAAAATGACCTAAATAAGTTTTTGTTTAAAATTGGAAGCAGCAGATTAACCCTCGTTGATTCACGGTAAATTTTGTTAATGCGCTTCCAAACACTTAATACAGCGAATTTGAAAATATTCTAATATAATTCTATTTTTTGTTTTAAATTGTGAAATTTTGAGACTGTGTCCTTTATATCTCCATGTTAAACACTTCCTTTGCATTACAATTTCTACTTTGATTTTCTCTAAATCGTCTATTCTTTGAGCTTGGAAATGAATGGAAGATACAGGTTTAGTTACTTAATCTCCCTGCATGCTATTCAATCAGTCTATTCAATCAAGCTGTTTCCCCATTGTATTAGTATATCCGCGAAAAGATTAACTCTTATAATAGATGTCTCATTGCATTCCCTCCTCATTTACAACACAGATTAGAGACATTGGATTTCCTAAATGGCGCAATCCCAAAAGAACACATGAAATGACAAACAATTCCTTTTAGAAATCCTTCAGTTCGAAGATTATCTCAAAAGGCGTTTTAAAATCTTATTTTTGACTGACCTGTTATTTAAGCTGTCATGTGTTATTAGCACTGAACTCTAACTGTAACTGCTGGAAGGCTCAAACTTTGTTTCCTCTACAGGCGTGTTAAAACCAATTGAAAGCTGCCATACTGTGCCCAAACATTTTTTTAAAAATGATTTAGTGGTGTTTTTTATTACCAAAGCATTGTAGAAGTATTAAATATATATAAATATTATATTTTCTTCTTATAGAATTAATTTTTATATTGCCAAACAGATAGTTTTTGCTCTTGCTTTTTAACTACTTCTACTTTGACTTGCAAATGACTTCCTATTTTAATAGCAGATTAAGTTTAAAATGGGTTTAAAAAGAAAATAAAAAAAACTTACCCAAAAATAATATATGTCGGCGTATTTTAACATGAAAAATATACGAAATATTGCGGTATCAAGAAAAGTGAGCCCCATCATGGCGGCCTCCATATCGGTTTCAAGTGAACAAAATGTTTTGCCCTATCCAGAAGTTACAGTTAGAGATCAGTGGTTATTAGTCTAGCTCTAAAAATAAGTTACATGCGTTTGATTTAAACGTCTGTTTTATACCTCTAATTCAAACACTGTGTATACGAGATTATTTGTGAACATAATGGCTATTTACATTAAGTATTTTATATAAAATTTTATTTTAAAATGAATCGGTTGAAATTTTGGTTCTTAAGTTGGTATGGTAAGGTGGGGCAAAGTGGATAGTGGGGTAAAATGGAAACTGGGGTTTACTGGAAACTAAATATGAGTTATACATTGTTAAACTTATGCTTTTATTCCGTTCTTTTCTTAAAACAATACTTTGTTTTATGGAGTACATTTCAGTGAATAATTTAATTTATGGGTGATTTAAATCAAGTCCAAAAGTCTATTTGTTTGATTTTACAAAAAAAAATTTGATAGTGTGATGTGCGAAATATTCTGTATATAAACTAGAAAAGTCGAATTATTTACTAATCCTGGGTTTTGTATATAAAAAGAAACCTTTTAATATATTCTAAAAATATTAGAATAATCTACTTTATTTAGCTTTTTTTCAATGATTTACAAGCTGGGGTAAAATAAGTAATCGAATTATTAATGCTAAAGAATATAAAATTTGGAAAAATTTAACGATCTTTGAAAAATCTACAATATATTTAGCACTGGTTATATGTTAATATAATTAAGTTACATGCTTTTTTTTAAAACAAATCGTGAACAAGAACACATGTCGATACAAGAGAACGCCATTTTCTGATTTAGTTAATCAACAACAAGTTTTAAATGGATTAAAAAATCGTCTACTGAACAAATAAATTTAAAATAACGTAAAGTAAATACAGCAAATATTACAGAATAAAAATAAACCCATAATTATACTAGCAAACGCTTTTTTTCGAAGATAATAAACAATAAAAAAGTCGATTTTTCAAAATGTTGGATTATAATTTATTTTCAGAACGACTGTAACGATAACAGTCCCTTAATAATAAAATATATTGAGTTTTTAAGAGTTGATAGCTGCTATTTATTTTGTTCAAGTTACTAATTTGACTTAAAAAAATTGTTTTAATAATGCATTTTTACACGAAAAATTCCATGATTCCCACTGACAACCCATTTTACCCCACCTGTGATTGAAAAAATATATAAAAAAAACTAAAACTTTAACAATTTAAAATTTAAATTTTTTTATGAAACATATTCAGAGATGACGTCAAGGAACCCATTGCATAAATACACCAAAAACGTTTCAGATTAACTTTAAAAAGTAAAAACTAGCTTTGAATGAAAAATTGTCACTTCCCCTATCCATTTACCCTAATACAACTTATGCTATCTCTATATATTCCCGAATTTATAAACTAATCTTAAATACTTAAATATGTATCATTATTATGTTTTTCATAATATTAATTAATTTGTTATCTAAAAAAATGCTATATTGTATTAGCAAAACATTAATAATTTTAAATAAATAAAAAATATATTTTGTAACATTTTTACTTTTCATTTTGTATTTATATAAAAGTATTTCGTTTAATTTTTCCAGTCGTAAAAGAGATGCCACTGCAGAATTGACGGAAACTTTGTTCCGCGTGTTACAATCGCCGGCGAATCCAACCTCACGCTATGTTCTCGTTTTAGATATTTCTGGAAGTATGAACGTGAGTACGGATTTTCTACGATTACATGATTATTAGTTAATTTAAAATTGAAATACTTCCCTTTCAGTACCTATTTTATTTACTGCAGAATATCTTATTTAAATCAACAACAATTAAAATTTATAATTTATATATATAATAGACAAGATCGTATATTGTCACAATCTCTTCTTCTAAACTATCTAAATAATTTTTATGGTCAAGGTGTCATTTGAAAGGAAGTGTACTGTAGATGTGCCAAAACTATAAAATATTAAGCAATTAATTAGGTTATTGCGCTTTGAAATAAGCGAAGTTTTCATCGTGGGCGCCATCTACATATCAAAGTTTGAACAACAGTAAAATGACTGTCAAACGGGCTGAATTCAACTAAAACCTAGGAAAGGCATGGAATTAATATGAGCAAAGCGATAATTGGTTTGTGAAGCAATCCTCCGGACGTTGGCCAAAACTAGAGAGTAAGAGGCGGATACCTATAGTACAAGTTTAAATACTATAGGGTGATTAATACAGATCTGTACTGTACGTTGATACCACATATCCTTTTTCCTAATAATTTTCATGTTGTTAGTGACTTACAGTGCTACAAAATATATAGATAATTACTTATTTTATTACAGCTTCGCAACTTTAAAATTATAACCCCCTCCTCCCACTACATTTGCAACAAAAGTTTGTAAGTCCTAATTAATCTGTAGAAAAATTCTTATAAATTAATTATTTTAAAGAATTTACACCATATTCGACACCAAAGCCAATTGATATTTGAAGATGACAGGTTAATTCTGAAAGAACGTATTATAATTCAGTAGAGACACAAAAAAAGTTATAACTTTTTCTATTGAACACCAAAGAAGGAATTATTTTGTGTAACACAAATGTTACAATATCAGTTTAAGGCATTGTGACAGCATTCCTTATTTTATTGACAAAAAGGTGAATTAAAATAAGTCAAATAGGTTATAATTTGTAATTTCTATCAACACGTTCAAGAATGCGTTGCTTTGTTGATAATTGTCTGTATATTAGTTTTATTGTTTTTGAAATCCAAATAGTGTTCAGCGTTCTTTGTGGTGGACTATACTTATATTGAATAGTTTTACTGAATACTTATATACGATATAAGTATTAATACTTATATTGAATACTTATATCGTATAAGATTAAAACATTTCCATGTATTTCAAAAGCATAATAAGTATCTGTTCTTTCTTTCAGGGTCAACCAATTAAGCTTCTCCATAGTGCAGCTACTAGATTAATTGAAGACAGGATACCTGATGGCGCTTATTTAGGCTTAGTGCAGTTTAGCACGGAAGCGAGCATTTTGAAGAATCTGACGAAAGTCGATAATCAAACACGAATTGAACTTAGCCGCAGTTTACCAGCTAAGGATGACAGTGGAAGAACTGCTATTGGGAAAGGTTTACAAGAAGCTATTAAAGTGAATATCTTCAAACCTCCATTCTTTAGTTTAAAAATATTTGTTAATGTTTATTACAATATTTGTAATAAATGTTTTAGTGCTTTAGTAGAGGAAAGAAATCCAACAATTATTTTATGCAAAATCAATTTTATATAAAAGAAAAGTTGTTTGAACTTGGTAAAAAAACTCATTTGCCCTATGTGGTATGCCATTTTGTACGTGCAGTGAATGTGGGTTTAAACAAATTATTATTGGAATTAATAAATACTGATATTAGTAAAATATTTTTTTAATCTACAAATTTACATCGTTTGATGCGAAGTTCTGTAGATAGATAGTAGCGTGAAATAGCAGAGATTTTGTACAAAGCATCAAAATTACTTCGAATAGAAATGAATTTTACTAAAAAGTTTAAAAGTGAAATTTTTATAATACTGGATTACAATTATAAATATGGTAAGTTAGTTGATAAATTATTGAGGAGTAAGCCATATTCAAATATAAACTTAAGGGAGACCCGAGCGCCAAATCCTAATGTGTTTATTAATGAATTCAAAAATACAATTTTTTTATATTATTAGAACATCTTTTTCTGAACAATAATTAACAACAAAAATATATTTTAAAAAATTTATTTTTGTTATTTTTTGCGTTTTTTAAGCTTAAAAAGACTTTTTTTAAAAACACTACTCCTCTTTCAATTTTTAACGTTTTAAATTTTTTTAAGTGATTAAATAATGTCACAGTACATACTACAAACGTATGAATAGACGTTTGCAGATTTGTGTTTTAATTGTATTCAAAAATTTATTTTAAGTTTACAGCCCAAAAAATATTCAAATCTTTAAGTTTAAAAATTTGTAAAAAATAATTTATAACTTAATTTAAAAAATCTATACATACGTTTATAAAACAAATATTAGAGCTTTAAAAACTGTTAATTTTTTAGCTTTAAGTTAATTATTTACAAAGCCTTAGCATTTTAAACGTGACCAAAATTAAAAAAATATATTCTGAGTAAATGACGATTGTTGCACACGAAAAGTATGTAGAAATATGATAAATGGTTTATAAACATCTTAAAAAAACATATGTTCCGTTTCTTTTACTGTTTTGAAAATTTGTACACACCTTCTTAAGTACGTTTAGCATCGTTTTATGAAGAAAAAAAAATTTAGCAATTTTTTCCGGATTCTGGGGCTTAAATCCCCCTTAATTAATCACAATATTCCAATCACGAGAACACTAATTCATATGCAGAATCATTTGAAGAAACATTAAGCTTAACACATTTTTTAAATTTTAGAAGAGCTATTTTTATAAATTTTAACATGAAAAAACTAGGTTTATAAGTCCAAGTTTCATTTATATCATTCCCGATTTATATCATCCCGCCCGATAATAGTTATCAAACTTTTATCCCCAATTTGTGCCTACCACACACATTTAGGTTTGAAACAATAGTTTATGTTTAATTAATAAATAATTAATTTCGTAATTAAAAGAAAACATTATCATTCTAGGTTTTAACAAATGATAATGGCACGGCTGAAGCTGGACTGATAATGTTGATAACTGATGGAGAGGAGAACGTCCCACCTTTTATCAAAGACGTCCTACCCGAAGTTCTGGAGTACAATGTGATCATCAATGCAGTTGCTTTTGGTTCTGAAGCTAGTGACAAACTGGAATATATGACAACCATCACTGGAGGAAGGGGTTATTTCTTTTCCAACAATGGAAGCCGACCAGCCTCAGCTTTGGATTCGGCTTTTCTGGAATCTATCACATCCCAAGCTGATATTGAGTTTCAACCTGTGCAGGTATTTTTATTTGTTTTTCTTTAGATGACTTGAAATCGTTCAAAAGCAATCAAAGCAATTTTTAATATTTTTTAATATAATATTTAAACGGTTAAAGTTTATTATAAATATTTGTTATTTTTATTTTCATTCTTAATAAACCACCTGTTCAGCAATTTGTTTCATTATAAAATTGTTTTCACTGCTTGGATGATTAAATAATTTGTCTTGTACAAGCTATTTTTATAAAGTTTAAATCTCTTCTTTTTAAAGAAATAGCTTTTAAGTAAAACATCAAACCATTAGATTCGAAGAAATCTGTTGATGCATGTCTCTCTATGCAATGAATGCCCTTGAAGAATGAGATTTGGAAATTGAACCAAAACACGGCATCGTACAAAAGATCTTATACCTTAGCAATTAGGAAAAGTATTTTATGTGTATACACAAAGAAGAAAATTGCGTTCTAGATGTCTAAGTGATATATTTGAAGGGTCCAGGGATAAAACCACTGTTATGTACCATGCGAGCTGCGGAGACGAGAGACGATCGGGAATTGGCATCTTTTCTCTCGCGCGTTGGCGCACTTGGCGCTCTTTCTCCTCACGGCATACTGGCAAACCTTCATTCGGAAGACTGCGTCCCAAAGATTAGGGCGTTTTTTAGCATGGGTCTAGGATGACCAAATTCACCGTCTCTCCGTTTCCCGGCTCAGAATGACCGGTTGCTTGCATAATCTCTTTCTAATAAATCGTTTGTCACCAAAAAGCTATACAGTCCATTTTAATTAACCAGCGCCGGTACTCTAGAAGTAGTACGTAACATGGTCCGATCTCCCGGAGTGTTTTGATTTTGAGGAAACGAAACAGTAGCAAAAAGTAAGCTTTAGAATTTAAAACTAAAATGTCATTATTGAAGTAAGGACCTTAGACCTTATCGCACGAACTTTGAACTTTTTAGTGTAAACGTTGGACTTTTGGTTTCGATTATGGACTTAACAGCACTAAACCGAAAGCGCGGCCTGCTCAAAGGCCAAATAACAAAGTTATCAACGTTTATAAAGGAAGAAGCCAGTTCAACGAGTGAAATCGGCTTAAATGTCAAGATAGAAAAAGTTAAAAAGATCAGCTCTCAACTGGAAGAATTGCATTTGGAGTATCACCAGCTGATAAAAGATGATAAAGATCTCACAGAGCATGAAGATATATTGTGCAGTTTGGAAGACGATACTGAAAACATTGAGGTAAGCCTGAAAGAACTTTTATATTCCTTGAATAGTAATGCTTTGGGCTCGCCTAACACTCAAAATAGAATAGGTGATGAGTCACTGCGTAGGGTAACAGTAAAGTTACCGGATATACCACTTCCAAAATACGCCGGATCTTACGCTGATTGGAATAATTTTAAAAAGCAATTCACATCGTTAATTGAAGAGAATGAACAACTAACCCCCCAACAAAAACTGTATTATTTGCAATCGGCCTTGGAGGGTAACGCAAAGGACATTCAAACAACTGAAGATTCGTATGACTCTCTTTTTAAAGCGCTTGAAGAGCGATACAACAACAAACGCATGATTGTGAACTGCCACATTAATGAAATTATAAATGTGCAAAAATTAACAATAGAATCTTCAAAGGAGCTTAGATCGTTGCTGGATAAAGTGCTCAAAAACGTCAGAGCATTAGAGTCGATCGATTTTAAGCAAAATGATTTAAGTAGAGCTATTTTAATTAATATATTATTGAGTAGAGTTGATCAAGAAACGCGTAAGCAATACGAAATGTCATTAAACTCTAATAATCCGCCCCAGTGGGATGAATTTATTGAATTTCTAAAAATCAGATGTCAGTTATTAGAGAATGTGCGGCCAGAAAAAACATATCCCTTTAGGCCCAAAATAATAAATAAATCAAACAATTTCATGCTTAGCAGCAATGGTTTAAAACCATGCGTTTTTTGTAAAAACATGCACTCTCTCTTCAAATGCGTGGAATTTCAAAAACTAAATATCAATGAAAGATTTGACTTTATCAAACAGCAGAAGCTTTGCTTTAATTGTTTTGGAACTCATAGAGTATCAGCTTGCAAATCTAAGTTTAAATGCAAACATTGTCAGAAGATGCATAATTCACTTTTACATAATCCCGCACCTTCGCACGATCCGAGTACATCAAAAGAGGTTACTCGTGCTCAAGAGGCTTCAACTGAAACCGAGGAAATAAATCAACAGTCTGTTTGTACAACAGCTGCTTCTTCTGATGGTTCAGGATTGCGCAGCAAAACAGCGTTATTGCCCACTGCCATCATTAAGATTAGAAATTCGCAGGGAATAAAAATACCAGTTCGATGTCTATTAGATTCAGGCTCCGAAACCAATTTTTTGACACGGGATTGTGCCATCATGTTAGGACTAACTCAAGTAAAATTCCGATCCTCAATATACGGATTAAATGGACTAACAACTGAAATAAAGTCTAAAACTAATTCTTTAGTATCTAATAAAAAAGAGGACTTTAAACAAAAAATGGAATTTCTAATTGTCCCACGAATTGTGGCCAAAACACCTTCATCTCTTATTGATTTTCCAGCACATTCCTTGCCTTCAAATATAGAATTGGCTGATCCTGAATTTTCAATCCCTCGGAAAATTGATGTACTGTTGGGTGCCAATGTATTTTTTGAGATATTGAAATCAAATCAAATCAGACCTCCTAATAGCAACCTTATTTTACAAGAAACCAAGTTTGGATACGTTGTTAGCGGAGAAGGTTCTTTCAAGTCCAATGAAGCATTGCATTGCGGACTTTCCGTTACAAATGACAGTCTTGATGAAATATTAAAGAAATTTTGGGAAATCGAATCCCTAGAGGAACCTGTAATGAAAGGACAAGAAGAAGAGTTTTGCGAAACACATTTTCTGCAAACACACAAAAGAGAGCAGGATGGGCACTACACCGTTAAAATGCCCTTTAAAGAAAATCCAACTAGTTTGGGAAATTCAAAAGATATTGCCCTTAAACGATTAAATTCATTATGGAACCGTTTAGGAAGAGATGCTCAATACTTATCTTTGTATAAAGATTTTTTAAAAGAATATGAGGATCTCGGTCACATGATAGAAGTTAAGGACAATAGCGAAAAAAGTGGTCAGTACTACATTCCACATTTAGGCGTTCATAGACCTGACAAGAGCTCAACAAAATTGAGAGTAGTTTTTAACGCATCAAGCCCTAGTTCTAATGGAAACTCACTGAATTCCTTGCAGTATAATGGTGGAATCATACAAGACGACTTATTCTCAATCATACTACGTTTTAGAAAGCACCTAATTGCATTCACTGCAGATGTTCGAATGATGTATCGTATGATTTGGGTGCATCCTGAGCAAAGATGTCTTCAGCGAATCCTTTGGAAAGAAGGTGTTGACAAGCCCGTGAAGACGTTCGAGTTGGCTACAGTAACATACGGCTTGGTCAGCGCTGCGTATCTAGCAACCAGAGTACTAAAGCAACTGGCTTGCGACGAAAAGATCGATTTTCCCCAGGCAGCCAACGTTGTTGAAAACGACTTTTACATGGATGATGTTCTCTCTGGTGGTTCTAATCTCGAGGAAACCAAGGAATTGCAGCGACAATTAATTCAAATGATGCAAAGAGGTGGCATGGAGCTGCATAAATGGTCTGCAAACCATCCTGAACTCGTTAGCCAGGGTTCAGCAATTTCTGAAGGCTATACTTTTGCGAAAGAAACAAAAGTTCTAGGACTCTTGTGGTGCCCAGATAAAGATCTTTTCTCTTATAAAGTGACTGTGGAGCCTTCACCAGTGCTAACAAAACGATCAGTCTTGTCAACCATTGCTAAGCTTTTCGACCCCCTAGGCCTCCTAGGCCCTATTATCACAAAAGCTAAAATCTTCATGCAACAGCTTTGGTCATTACCACTGGACTGGAACGACTCCCTTCCTAAAGAAAAGGCTCAAGAGTGGGAACAGTTTTTGTGTTCTTTACCTTCAGTGCATAATATTAAAGTGCCAAGATGTGTTTTAGGTGAAAATTTGAATGTCTATGAAGTGCACGGTTTTGCAGACGCATCTGCAAAAGCATACGGAGCAGCTATTTTCATTAAGTCTTCATCTTCGAGTGGTGAAATTCAAGTCAGTTTACTGTGCAGTAAAAGTAGAGTTGCGCCCATCAAGCCCGTCACTATTCCAAGGCTAGAGCTCTCTGCAGCAGTATTACTAGCGCAGCTTTATAACAAAGTTGCAAGATCCATCAAGCTTGAGGTAGCAGAGAGCTACTTTTGGTCAGACTCTACAATCGTGCTTGCCTGGCTAAGAGGTGATCCAATGCGCCTCAAGACTTTTGTCGCCAATCGAGTTGCTACTATTAAGCAGCTCACAGAGGTCCAGCAATGGCGTCATGTGCAGTCTGAACAGAACCCTGCAGATCTCATCTCAAGAGGTCTAGATCCAAAACAGCTAGTGAACAATAGTTTGTGGTTCACTGGTCCTCTATTTCTACGAGAACCTCATGTGCCAAATGATGCAGTAGGTCCACCTTCATGTGAGTATTTCAACGAGCTCAAAAATCCCAAGAATAGTGATGAGGGGCATTTGGCTCTTACTGTAAGCACCAGTGGTTCACTTGCAACAACTTCATCTTCAGTGTTGTTAGAAAATTCTTTAAGTGATTATATAATGAGTATCTCTAATAGTTATGTTAAAATTGCTCGTATTTTAAGTTTTATCTTTAGGTTTTTTAATAATGTGAAATATCCTATGCAAAAGAAAAAGGGACCTCTTGTATCTGAAGAGCTTAAAAGGGCTGAGATTGTACTAGTCAAATGGGCACAAGAAAAGGAGTTTCATGATGAGTTAATTGATTTAAATAAGGGTAAACAAGTAAAACCCCAAAGTAAAGTGAAATCTCTTAATCCCTTTCTTGATGATGACAAAATTCTGAGAGTAGGTGGTAGGTTAAATCACTCTAATTTAACTTATCAACAAAAACATCCAGCTCTTTTGCCAAAGGGTCACAAATTTACCAAAATAGTTGTGGAATACTTCCATAAAAAGTTTCTTCACATTGGCCCACAATCCTTACTACATTGTGTTAGGCAACAATACTGGCCACTTAATGGCAAAAATCTATGTAGAAAAATAGTTTATGATTGTGTTACTTGTACTAGAAGCAATCCTGTTGTAGGTAATCAATTAATGGGAGACCTTCCAACTAAAAGAGTTAACCCTGCACCCCCATTTTCCAATACTGGTGTCGATTTTTGCGGACCTTTTCTTATTAAGTACAAGGGTCAAAGAAAAGGATCTTTGAGCAAAATCTATGTGTCTGTTTTTGTTTGCCTGGCAACTAGAGCTATACATCTTGAAGTAGTCTCGGATTTAACTTCTAACGCCTTCATTGCAACTTTGAAGAGATTCTTTGCTAGGAGGGGTTTATGCTCCTCACTACTATCGGATAACGGGACAAATTTTGTGGGTGCCAGTGCTGAAATTAAACGTTTGCATAATCTTGTTGGGAATCCCGACGAAGTTTTGGCTAGCTATTTGTCATCCGAAGCATAGAATGGAAATTTAATCCTCCTAGAGCTGCACATTTTGGAGGAATTTACGAAGCGGGTGTCCGTTCCTTTAAATTTCACTTGAAAAGAGTTATGGGTAGTGCTAGTTACACTTATGAAGAATTTCTAACGGTAGTTGTGCAAATAGAGGGAATTCTGAATTCAAGGCCAATAACTCCCTTGTCTTCTGACCCCAATGAGTTGGAAGCCTTGACTCCTGGTCATTTCTTAGTGGGTCGACCTTTAAATGCATTGTTAGAACCAGATCTTTCAGAAACCCCAGACAATAGATTGACACGTTGGCAACGTTCAACTAAAGTTACACAGTATGTGTGGAAACGTTGGCATCGCGATTATTTAAATCATTTGCAGCAAAGAAATAAATGGCAATTCACCAAGGAAAATGTTAAATTGAACACTGTGGTGTTACTAAAGGACGAAAACTTGCCTCCATGTAAATGGTTATTAGGTAGAATAGTACAGTTATTTCCAGGTATAGATGGGAAAACTAGAGTTGTGCTAGTACGTGCCAAAACTGGTACTCTAAAAAGACCTATAACCAAACTGTGTATTTTACCAACTATGTAATGTGAAATGTAACTTTGTATAATATTATTTGTAACTCTGTATATATCTTATGTCTTGTAAGTTTATGTATAACCTCTTTTTGAATGTTTCACATTGCAACGCCGGGCGGAATGTTATGTACCATGCGAGCTGCGGAGACGAGAGACGATCGGGAATTGGCATCTTTTCTCTCGCGCGTTGGCGCACTTGGCGCTCTTTCTCCTCACGGCATACTGGCAAACCTTCATTCGGAAGACTGCGTCCCAAAGATTAGGGCGTTTTTTAGCATGGGTCTAGGATGACCAAATTCACCGTCTCTCCGTTTCCCGGCTCAGAATGACCGGTTGCTTGCATAATCTCTTTCTAATAAATCGTTTGTCACCAAAAAGCTATACAGTCCATTTTAATTAACCAGCGCCGGTACTCTAGAAGTAGTACGTAACAACCACTTTACTTCAATTTTTTTCGAAAATGATATAGCGGTGCTTGTTGTAGCTTTCAAAAAGTACTATCACCATGTGCATTCATTTTTGGGGTTGAATCACTTTAAATCCGCAAAATAAAGCAATGAAGTTTCGGTATGCTGGAAAAAAACACATTACTCCACTTTCAATTTCATTTTACTAGAAATCTAATTTTGGGTTGTAAAGTGGTTTTACCTCTGGACCCTACATTTACATTTACAAGACTCATTCAGATGTTATAAAGAAATGAAACCCTGGCACAGTGGTCTTGAATTTCATTCATAGTAATAAAAGTTTTGTTCATAATATAATATATTTCTTTACTGATAATAATAACAACAACATAACTTTAAAACTGTTACAAAATTAGGACTTGAAAAGCATCTTCTAGAACACAAACCTGCTTAAATCACAATGTTTATGTAGTGAGGATTTTACCCATTTGGAATGTTTATCCCTCAATATCTTAAGTATAAAAAATCTCATTCCATATTGACATTGTGAATGGCTTTTTTTCAGTTAAAGGATGAAATGTTCAGCTTAGATCAAGAAGTCGTTACAAAGCATGTATACATTGACAAAGAGCTTGGAAAAGATACTAGTTTCACTGTAACCTCTCGCCTAATAAAAAGAGTTGGAGATGTAGCCCTGCGAAGTCCTTCTGGGGTTATTTACGATGCTTCAAGTCTACAATATAATCGAGATGATGATGTTAGTGAAAGGATTCAAATTGTGATTCCTGAGGCGGAGGTATGATTTAAATTTAAAACTTTTATGCAATTTATTGGTTTTTGTGTAAATAGTGTAAGTTTATACATTAGCATGTTGGATGTTACAATTATAATTTTTATTTGTAATTTTGAATCACTAATACAAATAACGTCGACCAGCTACATGCTCTAGGCCCATCAAGGTTGGTCCTCGTCTATCTAGGTCATCCTCACGATTCTCCAATGCCGATCCAATTGGTTTTTAAAACTACCCACTCCCGAAGAATTAACAGCATACTCAGGCAAACTATTTCCTTTGTCTATTTCTCTATTAAAAAATAATGCTTTCTAACGTCTCGATTAAGCTGAGATTTATATAATTTGAATCCATGACCTCTAGTCACATTGACAATATTAAATTCCACAATCCGTCCACATCCCTCAATTTCATAAATTTAAATAATTAAATAAGATCCTCTCTAATCCTTCTCTCTTCAAATGTATTTAAAGTTCTAAGCCTATCCGTATAATTCATTCCTGAAATACCCTGAATCATTTTTGCAGCCCCATGTTGAACTAGTTTTAACAAATCAATATCCTTTTTAAGATAAGGTGACCAGAATTGAACTGTATAATCGAGATGAAGCCTAACCAAACTTCTATACAGTGGTAAAATAATCCAATTATATTTATTTAGATGATAAATTTCTTTTAATAAATTCTAACATTCTATTCGCTTTTTTTACTAGCTGTCCCACATTGATGTTTAATATGGCTTATTTTCCGTTTATGACTTTTTAACTCTATACTACTTTTTAATGTAAAATTTTTTATTTATAACTTTACATTTTTAAATGAATTACTTGTGGTCGCTCACAGATGCCGTGCTTACCTCTCTTTTTCAAACTTAATATATTTTTCATTTATTTTGTTATATTTAATTGATGCTGCCTGCTGTTAGGCCGTTTTTGTATATATTATAGTTTGTATGTGTGTATGTATGTGTATATGTGTGTATGTATGTGTATATGTGTGTATGTATGTGTATATGTGTGTATATGTATATATATATATATGTGTGTGCATGTATGTGTGTATGTATACATAACATGTTCCTCTCTCTCACACTGCTTTTATCTTATGACATATTTTTATATATCTCGAAACCAGTTGCCTTTCGGCACTATCTAAGATTTTGTTTTTTTTTCGATCTAAATGTTACTTTTTATTTGTTACTTTGTCTTGTCCTTTATCTTTTAAACCAGATATTTCAGAAATTTAGTTGTCTATCGTCCCAAATTAGAAGAAGAGGAAAAATACCTGCGGGTTAGTGCCTCGAACAATTTTATATTCAGTTCAAGAAATACTTGTGGTATAGAAAGTTTAAATCCTTTTCTATTTACCCAATTTTCTTGTTAAGTTTCAGTCGAAATTGAATTTATCAAAAATAATATTTTAATATTTACACCCTACCCTAACAGCTTTTAATAAGCGGAATTTATTTTTAAAGAATTATTGTTTTCGAAAGTTTGCATATGGCTATATTCTTTCGAGAAGAAATATATGTATGAGTGAGTCTATATTAGTAATTGGTTTTTTATTAGCAAATTTAAATACAGACAACTCTCGTTATCTCGAACTCGAAGGGAAGTGTATTCGGTGCTACTTTTAAATAGCACACAGTATCAAAACTTTTATATAAAAGATGAATGCTAATATTTTACAGCCTGGAAAATGGGAAGTCTACATACGGCGTATGGGCGATTACCCTCTTGCTGTGGGATTCGCTGTAACTTCAGAGCCCAAAGATATTCGGGATCAGCCAGTTAGGGTTCGATCCTGGTTAAATGAGATTCAACTGACATTTCCTGCTCATGCTAAAGTGTATTCTGAAGTTAAAAAAGGATATCTCGCAGTCGTTGGGGCTACCGTCATTGCGACTGTGGAAAGACCTATAGGTGCTACCGTTGACATTGAACTAAGGGACGATGGATTAGGTATGAGGTTTTCCCTTTTTTTAATTTTATAGTTAAAGAAAACGGTTTTTTATATTGATATTGAAATAAAAAAAAATTATCACACGGATCTAATATTTTTCTATTGTAACTGTTTTTATAAATAACATTTATTTTTTCTACGATAAAACTCATCAAGAAATTAACTTAAATATAATATATATATTAGCGGTAATATTTAAAACATTGAAGTAAATAGAAGTAATGAGAACAACTTGTTTTTTTCCCTGTTCTTCAAATTGAACAGGGCCAATGGCCATATCATGAAGATACCGGTTCTCAGAAGTCAAGCATGATCAAGATCACAGAAGTCAAGCATGATCGAGTGCGGTCACTAATAAGGAGGGTCACCACAACATTCTGTTGGCCCTAAAAAAGGGCCCGGTGGCCCAGGGAATAGTAAACGACTAGCAATAAGAAGATCGTGAGTTCGAATCGAAGTAGATCTTATGATTTTAGGGTTGCCATATTCGCTCCTAAATTACAAAAATATCCTTAATTTCCACCGGTGTATATTACGTTAAATCTGATATTGGTCTTTTGTCCTACTGAGGTTTCCTTCTGGCGCATCTCGAGGGCAGTCCTCATCACCTGACTATAGTTAAAAAATGGTCTTTACTTCGAGATAAATCCCTAACTGTATCCAATAGCCCATTGTGCAGCTCTAGGTCAACGTTAATTAACCAACCATCAAATTGAATGAAAACTGCATGTTCTAGAAAGTAAAACACGCTTTTTTTTACATTAGTTTGTTCTTTATCTAATTTCATTTAAATAGAAGTCCACGCGGTGGCCTAGCGGTTAGAATAGGAAGCTCATAATTGGAGGGTTGTGTGTTCGAATCTCGAAACTTGAGAATGCAGAGACCTCATGAGCGGAGGGTTGTGGGTTCAAATCTGGAGTTTGAGAGCAAAAGCAAAAAAAAGCACATATTGGTTCCCTTAGGAGTACACATATGTTGGCAGACGGGTTCCAAATTCACAAGTGGTCATCATAAAACCAACAAGTGTTGGTTATGTGTTAGACCCAAGTTGTACAAAAATTCTCTTTGGGGTTCAATCACAATAATTCGTGATCGCGGATCGGACTGCATAAACGTAAAAAGAACACCTTAAATAATACCTCTTTAAAAAGAACAGGTACGGGATGTAACTGTTCTGCAAAAAGAACGCCATAAAAACTTTCACCGAGTGCAAATGGTTAATTTTAGGAAGCGATTGACGTGGAAAATTTTAAAGCAGTCTAATGACGAAAATATATTTTATTTTGCAAATTCCCTTATATCATCATATATTTTGGAAAAAGACAACGAGTATTTTCGAATATTAACTTTTTCCACTCCAAGAACATTTTGACATTTGCGTTCTTTCTAGAGAACAGTTATTCCTCTTTGTGTTTCCCCCCCCCCAGAATTTTTTATGCTCATAGAGGGGAAATAATCATAATCTGTTTTGGATCTGCAAGAGAGCAAGTTTAAAAAAAAAGATCGATGTGTTTTACAAAGAAGACACTTTTCTAGTTTATTTTAAAGAACAGGGAACCAAAAGAACGAGTCGTTATGTTGTCGCCTGAGCGGCGCCAACGGTGTGCAAAGGGTTAAAATGTGAATTTGAGATAATTATTTCAAAAGACTAAAAAACTTTGCTAATAATAAAATACAGCCACTCAATTTTTATCAACAGCTTTTTACTCTTACGTGTGCTAAACATTGATTATCGGACTAATGGATAGTCTTTTAAATGACTTTTTGTATATGATTAAACATTACCAATTACATTTAATAATACAATTAAATATATATAGGTGCGGACGTGACACAGAATGATGGTGTTTACACTGGCTATTTCACGCAGTTCAATGGAAATGGACGTTATGCTGTCATTGCGAGAGTATCCAATGATGGTCAAGCAAAACTGAAACAAGGAAGTGCAGCCTCTGCATCTCCGGCAATGCCAGTGCTTAAAGGTTGGAATACCTTAAAATATTCTAACTTTATATTTGTATTACGAAATAATAAACTAGAATAGCTTTTATTTACTTTTCAAAGAAGCTAATTTTTATGGTTTATCATAATTTTCAAAATTAATGCTTTTCTTCCCCATATAATATTATTTTGTATGTTACCCTTGTGTATTGTTACCTTGTTTGAGGATATATACTTAAATGGTAAATATTATACTTGTAATGGTAAATATTTTCACAGTATGATGCATAAAGCAAGCATAAAACACAAATACCATGTGGGATTTATCACTAAACCCCTTTTAACTGACAGAATTACGGAAAGTTTGAATTCCTTGGAAATGTCCAATTTTTTTATTATAAAATTCCAATAAAGTTTCGCATTACGGTTAATTGTGAATAATTGCAGTTATGTATCACTTGAAAGTTATTCTTTCATACTGTTACGCATGCATTCGATAACTTAACTAATATATAATTAGTATGCGGGCTTCTTCGCAATTATCTTCTAGCAAATAAAAAATTTTTAGTGCATAGCTAGTTTCAATATCATTTTTAAATTAAATGCTATAAATTATTAAAATGGCGAATCATTTGTTATAAATGATCTAAAAATGCTGGGCTTTTAAGAGATCCTTAAATAGTGTCGTTTCTTATTTAGTGAATATAACAAAAATAGCACAATATTCACTAATATTTTAATAAATATGTTTATAAAACTAATTATTTTTAAATTAGACTCATTAACAACAGTGTACTTTCGATAGGTCTTGCGAAAGCCGAGCCAATGGTAGAATTTACTACGGACAATTTTGAGTTATCAGAAAAGAATGCAACTGAGGAAGAAGAAGAGATTGAATCTCAACCTGCAAGCCAGTTTGATCGTTCATCTAACGGTGGGGCCTTCCGGTTGGAAGCATGGACACCTGAAGCAGGAGATGTTATACCACCTGGAGATATCCTAGACTTAAGAGTGGCGTCCACTGAAAGGGAGTCAGAAAATGAACACAAAGTAACGCTTGAGTTTACTACACCAGGGGATGATTTAGATGTTGGTCAAGGTAGGTGTCTAAAATGCGACGTTATTATATTCTGTACTAGCTGTTACCCGCAGTTTCGCACGCGTTAAATTTTTTGTACACAATCGGTTCGTTCTCCTCTTTTAATATTTTTCTTTTATTTTCTCGAAGGTAAACTAACTGGTCAATTGTTCACACATCTCCGGGGCCGTCTCCATATGTTAGCTTTTCCGTTAGTTTTTCCCGTTGAAGCATAATTGTATAAGGAGATATTGAGTGGATTTTAATATGAGTGATAGGACGAGAGATCGTGGATTTAAATTATACAAATAACATTTTAATCGGAAAGGGAGAAAGCACTATTTTTATAATATTATAATCCACAAATGGAACAACTTTCTAGTGTATAAATTGACTTCAATTTACATATATTGAAATACATTTTAATTAACTTAAGTTAAGGTTTACAATGCTTCACGAAAGTAGAATAGATATTGTCCTTAACATATAAATCTTATTTATAAGATTTCAGTTTGTGAAAACATCTTTACGATTGAAATGTATTGTGATTAAATCGTGTTTTTATAGTAAATAAAATAATCTAAATGAAGTTAATGTAATTTCTATTGCAGTTTCTTCAATAGAAATTAGAATGTGCAAAGAGAAGGGAAAACTTATCACAGACTTTGAAAATGCCGTAATAATCACTGATACCCTAATTAAAGAAGGATCTCTGAATTCCCTAAGTCCTGGTGAAAAAGCATCGATTACAATACAAATTCCTGAAGAATTCAAACCGACAAAATCGGATGCTTCCACGATATATTTCGCTGTAAAGGCAAAGGACGATGAAGGAAGCGTATCTTCAAGATTTAACGTTGCCTCGGCTACTTTAGGGTTTAAGTTTTTAGGAACAAGATCTATTCCTAAAGGCCATGTTACGACACAAGTAATTGACGAAGACAGAACTACGGCAGAAGTAATTGACGAAGACAGAACTACGACAGAAGTAATCGACGAAGATCTAGGATTTGAAGAAAGTTATGAGTTTAAATCAGAAGATGAGAAAATGAGTTCGAAATTAGAAGATGAGACAAGCCACGAAACTGAATTAGGTTCAAAAGAAGATTCTGATGAAGTGAGTGATTCAACAAGAAATGACTCTTCTTCTAAGTGGTGGCCCATAGTTGTTGGAATTGTAATCGCTATCACGACCATAATGATCATTGTAGTGATAACTATTGTGGTCATAAAGATGACTAGAAAGCGAACATATTCTTCGGTTCAGAGTCAGCAGTGTTGAGCATTCCAAGATTTATTGTCTATATATGTTTCCAACACCAATATGAAGATTTATTAATGCACAATGTATAGAACAGTTTACTTCAAATTTTGGAAGAATTACTGAATAAAATGACTAATAAAGTTTGATATGGTTGTTTAAACGCGTAGTTTATTTATTGTTGTTTACTTGTGGTCTCTTAAATTGAATTATTTGTGATTTAAAGATATCGTAGTACTGATACAATCTTAACCAATAAACATTTTATATTCGCATTTTCCAAGTGGATATATATCGTTGGCTTAATCCTAGCAGCTGTATCGGTTTGGCATTTTTAAAGAAATTCGCCAAAAGATGCGTCGTTTTTTTTTTGCTGACCGCAATGCTTGCTTCTTTTTTAATGGTCAACGAAGTCTGTATTCATGGCAATCGTAAAATACATCGTAGGGAAATGTGTTGTTAATGCTGTTTGTTAGTTCAAAGGCTACACTGTAAAAAAAGTGCTTAAAATGAGTACATGAACATACTCGTTTTTCTTTGAGTACAATTGCATCATAAATGAACGATGGCGTACTCAAATTTAAGTAATCGTACTTTCGTAAATATGAGCAGCGCGTTTTAATATTGCTAATATCAGCTTCTGTTCCAGCCATCTTAACAAAGCGACCTGACAAACTTAAAATAGTTGTTCAGAAGATGGCTTTCCACAGTATTTGATGTCGATTGCTTAAATTGAAACTGAATTATCACAATTCAATTATCTTACTTCCCATTCTTTTGGCACACCTTTTTAACATTACTTCTGTCTATAACTTTTTCACGTCGCCCTGGTAGCTTAACGGATAAGGCTCTGGACAGTGGTGCCTGCAGACCTGGGTTCGATTCCCGGTAAGTCTTGGTTGTAATTGTCGATATTTATTGAAAGTGGTTTATGAAGGTAGCCTATGTAGGCTAGCATCTGCTCTTTTTATTCATTTTTAACCAATGTGCTCATTTTTAAGTACATGTCTTTCTAAAAATTGAAACTTATGTATTCGGAGCCATGATAATAGAATAAATAACGATAAACAATTCTTAGACATTCATTACATTTAATTATTAATGGACTGTTTTTGTAAAAGCAAGTTGCAAAGCTTTCTAAACCAAGTTGTGATCCGCTATTTTGAAAATAGACTTTTTATTATTTATTATCAGCATTGTTGATTTCTTTTTAAAGAATTTATTTGATTTAAATCACGATTTTTAAAAAAATTATTGATTTTTTTAATATATATATACACACACAAATGATTCCAAATAGTTTCCCTTTTCCTTCTATATGCAGCCATTTTCATACATAAAATTTTTATATTTGGGTCGAATGGTCAAGCATATTATTTAAGCATTAGTAAAGAGAAGCTACTCCTTTCTTATGAAGCGGATTCTAAAACCAGTTTCCTCCCTTTCAAACATTACAGCTGGAGACTAGGCTACTTGCTAAAAACAAAACTAAAAGAACCCATCAGATGCAATAAAGCCACCTGCACATCTTATGAAACAGAAAGTTGAGATTACATCATATCATAAGATGTCGCAATATACTTAAGAATTGAGTTATAATATTTTTAATGAAATAGTTTTTTTTATGATATTATATTTCACAATAACAAGGATAATTAGAATCTCCAATTTTTTTTTTCTGGACAGAACAAATTATGATATTATATGTTGCAATAATATCTAAAAAAAAACATGTTATGTCCACATAACTTTTTAATTTTTTTTTTAATTTTAAAATGAAAACTCGCATTTTTTGCATTTTATTATATTGTTTTATTTATGAACCTGTTCCTTTCACAATGTTTTTTTTTTAATATTAAGTAGAAGGGGGGGGGGGGAGAGAATCTTACTTTAAATGATGTACTGTGCTGTGCTGCTTATAAGAGATTTATGTGCAATCTAATTTGCTTTAATGTATTCTCAAAAATATAGATATGAAAGATACTAGTTGCATTAATTCAATGAAATATATATATTAAACAAATAATTCACTTTTTAAAGCTACATAAATAATTTGATTTGATTGAAACACATAATTTTAAATATGTGGAATAAATTTATTTAAATCAGTGGTTTTTTTAAAAAAAATCAGTTGATTTAAATTATGATATAAATCGTCTGATTTAAATCACTACAACCCTGTTTTTATCTTCAAAAAAGACTACCTGCTACAGTATAATTTGTGGTTTATTTTGATTTAGAAATGTTTTTTCTGTTGACGTTATTTTTATTTCGCCTTCACAGACGACTTTTTAATTCATTTAAAAATGTGTGATTATGTTCCGACGGTTTCAGCAAATGGCAAAATTTGTTATCAAAATGTGTTTTAGTGGACAGTTTTTTTTATTTATGTAATTTAATTATATTAACATCGTTAAATATAATGTAGTTGATTATTGTCATTTATAAGCTTTGAAAGTAATATTTTTGTGGAATATTGCACTTACTTCCATGATCGCCAAATTTTTCCAAAATTCCTATTCTTTAGCAATAATAATTCTATAACACATTTTCCCGGTTTGCAAATTATTAAAAAAAAAAAAAAAAGTATATTTTTTCTAATTTTTTCATTGGAATATATTAAAAGGGTTTTCTTCTATACAAAACATAGGAATATTGGTAAATAATTCGACTTTTCTAGTTTATATAGAAGTTTTCAGGCGCCAAACAATCATAAGTTTTTTGCATACTCAAACAAGTCGACTGTTGGACTTGAATTAATTTTACCCAGAATTGTATTTTTTACTGAATGTTTAAAAAAAACAAACGAGATCAAAGCATAAGTTGAACAATGTGTAATTTATACTTTATTACAACTACCCACACCTTACCCTATACTACATAGATAAAACTTTTTTAGTTATTTTATGATAATTAAAAAAAAACTAACTCTGTTTTTATTATTTCATAGAAAACATATAGCATTACATTTGCATTTATTGATTTAATACTCCAATTCAGTTAATTGTTTATAAAAAATAATTACCATATTTATTTTTCTGAAAGCTGCTATAGGAGTGAAAACAATGATTTTATCTTGGAAAAAATATTGTTGTTCAAAGCAAAAAATACGCTTAAAAATAAACAAGGAATAGCAAACGTGATCGGATGGGAGATACAATAATCATAATAACAATAATTCAAATTTACTTTATAAATACTATATAAATTATGGCTAACATGATATTTCGATAAAATTGACATCAGAAACGATAAAAGTGTAAATTTTAGTCCCTGAGTAAAGCCACTCTCGCTGATGATGTATACAAAAATGGCACACGCTATTCAAATATATACGGATTTTTTTTCTTTATTACATACTAAATTAATTTAATTTCTAAAAATTAAGGTCACAAATTAGCATTTTTTATTTGCTGTTTGATTAAAGTGTTCTACGGTGAAAACAAATTTAATTTTTACAAATTATTATAAAAAAAAATTCGATACGTTTCAAATAAAGTTATAGAAATAAAGGACGTTTTTGTTAACATTAAAGTCTGTAATGTTTTTGTAATGCATGCAGGACTTATACTAGGCATATTCCAGTTACTACTACTTGATTACTAATATTATTTAGTCTTTGAGTAGTTTGCCCTAAACAATTGTCAATTGTTCAACGTCTCTAAATAAATTTCTGCCATCTAGTTATGCGATTATATCCATTTATGTATATTTGAGGATTGTTGAACACATTTGAATTTTATTTAGTTGGTTGGTTGGTTGCATGGGTTTTAATGGCGCAAGGGCCAAATATGGCCAAGCTGCGCCAAACACTAGACGAGAATTTTATTTAGAAAAACCAAATTAGAATATCTGACAAAGAACGCTTCATTTTGAAACCCACGGATTCAATTTCAAATATTTATCAAAGCTAAAATTCATGTAATTAATGTATTAAATTGAAACAAAATGCACCATAAACCTGCTAATTTTCAGATTTTTACACTATATTTAATAGCAAAATTATAAATAATTAGAATAATTTAGTTTAAGTTAATTTTAAATTAACTTTCTATTAATTATTTATTGGAAATGTAATAAATATTTTGGAAAAACAAATATTTTATCGTATTAAATAGTATAAATTTTATTTAAAATATATAGTAGAAATAATCAATCGAGATATTTTAATGAAATTTTGTAAAAAAGCTCTATACTGCTCTTTCAAACTAGAAAAAAAATATTTCTTTCAAACTAGATTTGCATAAAAACGATAGATAAATCTACTCTCAACAGAACGCATTACAAAACTCAATACAATTTCCTTCACAAAGATAAAACTTTCTTTCTAAATACTTTTTTCTAAGAATCGCGAATATACTTTTTTCGCAAACTCTAAATTCAATTTCCTGTGGCATCCTAAAATCTAAAATACATACTGAACTCATTACTCTTAAATCACACTCTAGAAACTTTGTTTCCAAATAATCTCGTGATCATTTTAGTCTATAATGAAACTCATCCTTTCGAATCCGATAAAGCATTCATTGAGAAAATCTTCCAGCCAACGAGTATTGGGCGAGGAGAGGATGGGGAGCGGAGGGGGAGAGATTCTACCGCATTATTCCAGTGATAAAAACCAGATGGCGCTCGCAGTCGGGATGGTGTAAAGCCTGCTCCGCCACATCCCACAATCTCTCTCCGTCCCTTCATCCCCGAATGAATACCTTTTGAATGACTCCACATCTTCCCATCAATGATGCAATCCAGTGACGGATTCGGAGACAGGAATGTGACATCCCATCCCCCGATAGCGTCCTCTGGTTCCAGGACACTTTTCCAGTTTATTTCTCTAGGGTTGATTATAGCGATCGGAAGCGCGGGCAATTCCATTGTCATCTATGCATTCGGCCGATTCCTGCGGGTGCGACGGAGAACACCACACACCTTCGTGGTCGGGTTCGTTTCCCTGGACCTAGTTCGAGTCCTGTTTTGTTTCCCCATTGTGTTCGTAACAGTGGTTCACCCCCTTCAGCTGAGGTACGGACCCGAGTTATGTCAATTGATGGCCTTCACCAATGTGTTCTGCCTGATCGGGAACAGCCTAAACGTGTGCGGGATGGCTTTCGACCGCTATTTCGACAACAAATATCGCGCGGCTTACAGAAGGAGGTGCCGCAGCTCTTTCGGCACTGCAATCTTGCTGGTGGTGCTGAGCCTGGCCTTTACGTTTTCCATCCCAGCGGTCTACAATGGACCGGCGCGGCAGTTCAAAGTGCAAGCTCAATGCACCTTCCCTAACTATTACTACGCGGAGGAGTTGCAGACTCTGACCGTGCCCGCGAGTGTCACCCTAACTTTCCTAATTACAAACTTTATCTACATCAAGCTATTCCTCTTGCTCCGTGGTCGTCGGAAGATGCGTCCAGTGATGTACGAACCAGCTGTAAGTGAAAATTGGGGGTTTTATGACCCCCGAATAGGAGTCACTGTCAGGAATAGATGGTTGGCTGATTCCCTGTCTGACACCCCAATTGCCGTTGTGAGCCGAACCATGTTCCAGAGTCACCCTCTACCAACCAACTATGAGATAGCACTGTGGAGGAGTAACAAACAGAAAGACAATGAAAAGATAACCAAGCTATGTTTTACGGTTCACGCAATATTTTCAGTTATGTGGCTACCTTACATCGTGACGCTCTTTTACGTAGCTCTGGATAGTACGAAACCAAGAATGGGAGTTCCTGATTGGGTTGAAATAATCGTCACATGGGTTACTTATTTACAAGCAACAATCACTCCCATAGCGTTTGCTTCTTTTTCTGGGCTAACTAGAAGAAAATTTAGAGTCCTGAATGGTAAAAGGTTTTCTCCCACTTTGAGTAGTTCAAGCACTTAATTCACGAGTTTTAAATCCAATACGCTAAATACGCCTCTAATACTAATAACTTATTGTTGGCAACCGGTAAGAGGGGGAATATGTATAAATGCAAAATAAGAGCAGTTCCTAATCAAATGTTATATTACCACATACATCAGGGATTCATACTAAAAAAATAACTATGTTTATACACCAGAAAAGAAATTTTTCTGAAATGATTAATATAAATTAGTTATTATTTAGTATTTTAAAAATTGGAAACTGACCATAAATTTGGATATTGGCAAGGTAGATTCTTCCAAAAGGAAAAAAAAAAGTTATTGGAAAATTGTTTTGTAACGGAGAATTATTCTCAACTAAAAATCAAAGTAGATTTCTAATATAAATAAATTATGATAAATCTTTTAATGATAACTACACATTTTTTAAATTATAGAACAATTTAAAAATATTTCTTTTAAAATTTACCTACAAATGATTTTTAAAAATACTCTTTAACAAGTAAAATAAATATTTTTTCTAAACTATTCACAGCAAGTAAATTAAGATAATGTTTACAGGAAAAGCTTTTGAAAGCTTATTTGCTCTAAAGAAGCATGAATCAACGGCAAAACTTTTCTTTAAAATCATACGGGCACTGTGATATCTTAGCCCAGTACTCGGAGGACCATGTTTTTGTCTATATATATATTTACCACATTCGGAAGATGTAAAAATTCTATATACAAATTTTATCTAAAATGTCTTAGCAAAAATTAAGGGATATAAAAGGCTTAAATTAAACAGGATGCATGTTAACTAAAAATGCTCTTTTGGAATGTGTACAATTAGTACCTTTGTCTCCCACGCTTTAGGGCAACATAATTTTAAATAAAGCTACCATAATTTTAACCGCATCATTCTTCATAATAGAATGCAGATGGCAGATGTCCTGAGAATTTTTTTTATAGAGAGAATTGCTTTTAAATGTTATATAAAGTAGCTATACAGATTAAAAATTATTTTCGTAACCTGCACGATTTATTTATATTTTAAACTTTGCGAATCTTATGCACTGTTGTCTCACATGTGTGTTCTACATATTATCAAAACATGTTTTTTCGTGGTTTTAAACATTGTAAATAGAAACAATGAGTTACAAATGTTAAGAATGTGATTTTAATGTATATATGTTAAAGTTTTGAAATTTTGTTACAATGTTTGAAGTAACGCCTATAGATTCGATTCTAGGCAAGATGCTAAGGGCTTAAATTTGATTGTGTCACAGTGATAGCTAGGTTGAAGATTTCTTTTTCGGATCAAGCTATAAGTCGTCCAGCTTTTAATAAATTTTTATCGATTACATTGACATAGCATAAGTGCAAAAAAAGTATCGCAATTGAAAATATTCACAGAAATCATAAAATAGTTTACACTATACTGTCGTCCAAACTTAAAAGGCAGAATATACATGTTTTGAAAAATTGCTGTAATTTAGTTTAGACGTTCATAAGGGAATATTTACAAAATACAAATGCCTATTTAGTCTATAGTAATTCTGCTACTATCTAGTGTTGAAGTAACTCATATTTATGTACATAATATGGCCAATAGTTATGAAAATGCTTCACTAGCATAGCAGTAAATTGATACAGCAGACCTCCAATTATCCAGATCAATACGAACCAGATCCCATTCGGATAATCAAATATACGGATAATTTAAGAAAAAAAAACGTCTATAATTTGTTATTAAAAAACGAATTTAGCTTTAGTATGTAATGCAATTTAATGACTATAAAAAGCAATATCATTCACCAATAAGAAACTTTTAAAATTTGGATTTTTTCGATTTTTTTCTCTCTAAGCAATCCGGATAATTGGCGATCGGCTTTATTCGATCCGGATAACTGGAGTTCGGATAATTGGAGATCTACTGTACAATAAAATTATACATATTTGTATACTTTTCAAAACAGAATAGTTTCATAAATACTTTTTTCGTTTAGTGGGAAATGTATTCATTTTTAAGTATATGGATGTAATATTTATTACAAATATGCTATAAATTTTATTTCCGTGGAACAGCTTGCAATTTAAAATATATAATACTTTAATTATCTACTCGTGTTACAATGTTTTCAAATTGTTATCAATCTTAACTTGTTACATACTATAAGAATTGTTACATTTAGCTATTCATTTGGATATGAAACAAACACTTTAATAATGTTTCTTGCACTGTTACTCTGTTCATATTTAATCTTTAAAATAGATACCAAAGTATAGAATTTAGAAACTTTATATTGCCTATTTAAAATATCAAAAATATTAAATTTATAATAAAACATTCCGAAAAAAACATTTAAAATTAGCATTTTTTTTGTGTATTATCCTTTGATATAGTATTTTAAGTATATTATCAAATGGCTCTAATACATTAAAATGAACCATTGCACTTGGAAATTAATTAAGTGAAAGAGATATATTTAAAGTGAAGTTATATATATATATTTGGTAGAAAATCAAGCCGAGGGTGCGATCCGTTGGATGTTACGGTGTATATTCTGAATACATGATATCGGTGTGGAAACCCATCATTGCGAGACTAGTTTCTACACCGATCAAGTAAGGTTCAATATCTGCTTTGCCCATGCACGTAGGTAAGGGGGTGGTTCAGGGGGTTCAAACCCCTCCCATTGAAAGTCAAGTAAAAAAATTAAAAATCGGAGAACTGTAAAAATCATAAAAATACTTTAAAAAACTAGAAAAATTTCGATTTCAAGTCTAATACTTCTTATTGAGTTGCACGAAGGAAATTTTTTTATTTTCCGGTGGTTCTACCCTGCAAAATAGTTTCAAAAGGCATTAAAAACATGATTTGAGGGCATTTTTAACTCAAACTAAACATAACATGACGGCATCGTGCTTCATTATATAGTATTTGAATTTCGGTGACAAAGTGAAAAGATCGCGAAACGGTGCCTTATAAACAAGCTGTAACTAAAGTAATATATTATTCTAAACAAGGAATTTTAAAATTTAAATTTATTCTCTAAATTTATATTATAAGTCGGGAGTGATATTTACTAATTTTAAAAATAGTTAATGATTGATACTGGTAACGATTTCATGAAAAATAAATGATAACAGTTGCTGTTTCGATATTTATTCTAAACAAGGAATTTATAGGCCAACTTATTTCTGTTTAATTGAATAAAAATTCATAAGTTTGAAAAAATAGGGGGGGGGGGCAGTTTGTTAATTTGGGAGGGTATAAGCTAACTAAAGAAATCCGTTGCTCAGTTACTGAACCAACCCCATGAAAAATCTATACCTACGTGCCTGGGTAAATTACCAGACTCCAGGCACGTATAATTATATAACATTTAAATTTCGGCGACGAAGGGAAAAGGTTTTAAAACTGGATCCTTATATTATTTTAAACAAGGAATCTAAAAATTTAAATTTGTTCTCTAAATTTATTTCATAATTAGGGAGTGATATTTACTAATTTTAAAAATAGTTAATAACTGATATTGGTAACGATTTCATGAAAATTAAATGTAGCTGTTTCGATACTTATATGTTAATGTATTCCTGTTTACTTGAATAAAAATTATTAAGTTTAAAAAAAAGGGGGGAAGGGGTATTTTGGGGGGGGGGGGGGATAAGTTACTTGGTCGCTGAACCACCCCCATGAAAAATCTATACCTACGTGCCTGGCTTTGCCATGTCTTTCTATTCACTGATAAACATTAAATTCCGTTTTCACGAAATCGATTTTAAAGCAAAACGAGGTTTCCCCTCAGTTCCCTTCAAATATTTTATAGCAATCTTTGGCACAGAGAATATTAGACTGTAATTAGTTTCGATATAATGTTCAATGTCTCAGTAATGTCAATCTGTCTCAATGTCTTCAAAAATTCCAGGTAGAGATGTATTTCCTATGAGATAGATCCCGAACCGCTGCGGTCGCCAGTATCCCATCGCGAATTTTAGCATTCACACTCGGTATATTCGGATTTCCCCCTTCCAACACAACCCAATCGCAAAAAAAGATGTTTTCAGGCTTTAATCATTCCGTAAACAGAGCGGATTGCTGTACTGTTAGATGCCGTCTGCGCAAGTGCACTACATATACATACTTCCGTTCCAGGCCACACCCTATTAACCAAACTGAAAGACGTTTCACGTCAAAACCCTATTTCTTCATACAATTCTGCTACGGTATACGTGGTCATTTTTTCGAATATCCATTTATTTTCAAGAATAATAAAAACATAATATATTCTATCCTGAATGGCAATTGTCTGGCCAGTAGGTCTTTCTGTTCTGTTCATTCCCCAGTCCCTGGCCCGTACGATATCTAGGAGAACAATCCAAGACGCATGACATGTGACGCCGACCAAGAAGGGGTTGAGTCGCTCAATTCTAAAACGTCTCTTGTCCACTTTTTAAAACTTATCGTAAGTCGCATTTTTTCTTATTAAAATTTATTTCTACACCTGGAATTAAGTAAAGTATTAAGTAAAGTAAGTAAAGCATTAAGTAAGTATTAAGTAAAGTAAGTAAAGATTTAAGTAAGTATTAAGTAAAGTAAGTAAAGAATTAAGTAAGTATTAAGTAAAGTAAGTAAAGAATAAAGTAAGTATTAAGTAAAGAATAAAGTAAGTATTAAGTAAAGTAAAAAAAATTTTGTTTAATATGTAAACCAACATATTTTGCTTAATTCAAGGTGTAGAATTAAAATTTAATGCAAAATAAAAAATTGATTTACCGTTTTTACAAAGTGGACAGGAGACGTTTTGGGATTCGCCTACTCACACTCAACATTTGAGTAGTAAATCATAGAAATATTTTATCGCCTAATGAGAGTTCTTTAGATGTTCAAACAATCGTGTAACAATTAAATATAGAATCAGGAATATAAGAAAATGGACTTACTGGGCCGAATGGAATTGACGAGAATGATTTTTGAATTGTTCACTATTATTTACAAGTTATGAAACACTAACCTTAAAGTGCGCGAAATATTTAAGAAACAGTACTGCCAGAGAATTTTTTAGGGTTAGGTTAATTAACGTCGCACTAGAGCTGCACAGTGGGCTATTGACGACGGTTCGGGGCCAATCTCGAAGGAAAGACCCGGGAACGATGCGTCGTAGGACAACACCTGAGCTGGCACCCAACGCCTTCAATAGACGTCCAGAACATCCGCAAAAATTAACGGTGCACGATAAATCTGATCGGGGTCAAAAGTCCCGACGTCTATTGAAGGCGTTGGTTGCCAGTTTAGGTGTTTCATCGTCATCTGACCATGGTTCTAAAATAACGAGGTGCATGTATGAATGTGTTCCTGGGTCTTTCCTTCGAGATAGACCCCGAACCGTCGCCAATAGCCCACTGTGCAGCTCTAGTACGACGCTAATTAACCAAACCAACTAGAGCTACACAATGGGCTATTGGTGACGGTTGGGGATCGGTCCAGAAGGAAACTCCAAGGAAAACTGCCATGACATTTTGAAGTAAGATCAGGTGAAGACGACAACACCTGAGCTGGCACCCTACGCACCTGACATACGAGTTGATGACGCTTGGAACGCGACAGATCGTGTACAAGTCCCCTATACAAGGTAGATGTTTTTGACAACAAGAAACGAAACTGGTTACCCACAACCCTCCGATTATGAGTCGAATACTTTACAAACGTGCAACCCACACTGGCCCTACGAGATCATAATCGGTTTGGTTAATTATACTCCAACTATAGTTGCATATTGGGCTATTGGCGACGGTTCGGGACGTATCCCGAAGGAAAGACTCGGGAACTCAATACCTCGTATTTTAAACCGTGCTCAGAAGACAAGGACAACACCCAAGCTGGCATCCATACCTATTATAGGCGTCAGGACTTTGTGCCCCGATCAGATTTATATATAATTTGTTAGATGTATAATTTGTATTGTTAACCAGTATAATTTGTTGGATATATTTAGACGATTTCTTCGTATTTTAGTAGCGATACGCTGATGACCCAATAATGACAAAGAACACTCCATTTTTACTTTTCTTTGTCAAGTCGTACATAATCGGACTCGCACTAGCATCCCTCTGATTACTAGCCGAACGCCTTTATCCACTGGTCAACTAGGGGAGATCATAATTGGAAGGTTGTGGATTCGATTTTTGTCTCAGGAGAGCAGTAAACTCGTAGTACTGAACTCTTTAACGTAACTTCTGAAAGGCTCACTTCGAGATAGACCCCGAACCAGGGGCGGCTCGAGGTAGATTTTCCACATGGGCAAAAAATATTTTGGCGCCCTTCCCCCCTCTCCATTCATTTTTTTGTTTCAAATTTAATAGACCTAAAAATGTAGAATTATAATGTTACGTTATTATCCAATAATGTTAAGTCATTACATATAACATTTTTTGTTCATTGAATGTTTTTTACGTCCTAATTATAATTAATTGTATACGTGGGTGCAAGAACCAGACAGCTCCACTTATTTCTGATTTTAAAAATTTCACTTATTCTTATAAAAAAAAAGATTCTCTATCGATTGGTGCCAGAACCAGACAGCTCTATGTAATGGCTATACATATATAAAGGAAATGGACTTTTGTATCATATAGCTAAATTATACTGGCGTGTATACGGGACTGGTGCACGATAAATCTGATAGGGGTCCAATGTCCTGACGCCTATTGAGGTTGCGTCGGGTGCCAGCTCAGGTGTTGTCCTCGTCATCTGACCATGGTTCAAAAATGTGAGGCATCATTCCTGGGTCTTTCCTTCGAGATAGGCCCGAACCGTCGCAAATAGCCCTCTGTGCAGCTCTAGTGCGTTAATTAAAACAAACCAAACCGTATCGTATAGCTGCAAGAAACGTGCAGTGTTATTAATCTGTCCTGAACAATTTTGAAAACTGGTGCTGTGTGGTTCTTTCACACACGTCTTCAATTGTATAATTCGTCATTCTCTTCAATTTAAGCAAGCACTCTACACGACCCGTGATTAGAACTAACGTTACAGTGATTAAACAAGCCAGCGTATGCTTCGGGCTGAATTTTTTTTAAATATATTGTTATACAATATAAAATAGTACGGAGTTGCGAGCTATTAAACAATTAAAAAACAATCAATGTTTTAAATTTTTACAAACAAGTGTTTAACTTGTTAAATGTTTTAACTTGTATCCGTTTTTGTTTGGACAGCTTTAGAACATAAAGTAACCAGGAAAAGGTTAATAGTAATTTCAAATGTTCGTATTATACGCTAAAATATGATTTTTTTCAGCTTTGAGGAATTCGTCTCTTTTTAACTTTCTTTAACAAAATCTTAATTTTCTAAAAGAAGAAATTTCAACTATATAAGCTGTTTAGAAAATAGTGCATGAATCTGATGGTTTATTATTTGAAAGGGAATAAATTACGGGATATACGATTATAATTTATGAAATGTCCACAAATAATATTTTTTTTTATTTAAAAGCGTATTTTTTACATTATTCTTAAAATTACTCTTTAAAGCTTTAGCGTTGTAGCTTTCAAAGCAAATTCCCCCCATTTTAAAGCACGTTTAGAATAAATGAGGGACGCTTCCTTTCGAATGCCTCTTTGTAGGAATTATCTATTTCTACAATTTGTTTTTTAAGTATTTAAAAAAAAAAAAATAGTATAATATTAGGGGGGGGGGGGCTGAGCCCCTTCAAAATAATTCCAGGGGGGGCTCGAGCACCCCCAGCCCCCCTACTTCCTACGCCTATGCTTAGAGGTCAAATTACTTCGGAGGCTACGGAAAGTTTTCGAAAGTGTCTACTCTAGATTTAGCTAGACATATTTTGTGATCTTAAACTTCTACTGTATTCAATAATAAATAGAAAAGGCGTAAACTTAAAATTTGTAAAATAAAGTACAGTTTTTATTTAAGCAGTGTGTTTGCAAAATATTTGATAGGGGTACGTACTTCAGCGTCATCGTCATACATTTTAAGAGCGAGTTTTTTTGTGCAATCATTGGACACAAAAATTTAAAAAAAATATACACTTCTCTGTTCATAGTACTGTAAAATGTGTTGATATGTGAATAAATTGAGCAACAAAACTAATTAGTTTAAGAAAATCTGCTTGATTGAATAACACGAAAAACAATAAATAAGAATTAATTTATCAAAATAAAGTTTTAAAATTCAGATTATGCTCTAATATTTTAGTAAATTTATTATTTTTTAAAACTGTAGGGTTTGAGCTTATAAATAAAATTAAAAATTCCATTGCCATGTTATTTAATTTTGTATTACTCAATATTAAAAGTAGAGAAATCAAAATCTTGTGTTGTTCAAATCGAAACTTCGTAGTTGTAGTGGAAATTTCTACATATTTCGATGTCCTTCGAGTTCTTTTTTTTTAAATAAAATGTGTTTATTTAGTGTTTTTGAGGAAATCGAGTAGACACTTTCCTACTGAAATGTAAGGTTTGGTTCGTGATACTGTACACGCGCCTGCTCGACCTCCTCCTTCTTGCGTTTTCGAAAAGCTCTAGATCTCTCCTCACTTATTATAAGTTTATACTTCTTGGTATCATTTTGTTTGTTTAGAACTGTTCTTTCAACCTATTTAATTTTCCTTTCACGCAGTTGAACTTTAATGTGATATGTTCGTTTCATAGTAAAATCTTAGCTGTCTTCGCCAAATCTACACTTTCCACTCCACACTATGGACAATGATTTAATCTGTCAACTAGTCCAATGGAATCGTAGAATTTGTCGTTATCTTCAATTTAAACACGCACACAATGAGCCGTCGATTAAAACTGATGCTACAGTGGTTACACAGGCAAGTTTATGCCAAAGTTTGACCCCCCATACCCGGTGTGTGTAAATCTCAGAAGTGGGAATGGATTAGTAGCTTACCTGGTCGACCTAACGGCTCTCAACATCATATTTTTTATAGTATTTAATATTTGGAGAAAGTTTGCTAATTGAAATCCCGCTCTTTTCTTGTTTACTACTAGTTTTAAATTTGATCTTACTAATCTGACATGAAGTGAGTTTTAAATTACATATATTATTTCAAAATTGCAGACGGAAGAGAGGGCAAACGGGCCCCGCCAACACCACCTAGATTGATCTAGGTGGTGTTGGCCCCGCTCGGAAAGTGTTTCCCAAAATTTTGCCAAAAATCTTAAATCCGGCGCTGCAATCGTTTATTTTCTATTGAACGTTTTCAAAAGAATTTTGAAAGAGGACCAACCCTTCCTGGTTGTTTATAATAAAAAAATATCTGCAAAAACGAAATGTGAGCAGGTTGGTTTGTTTAATTAACGTCGCACTAGAGCTGCACAGTGGGCTATTGGCGACGGTTCGGGGCCTATCTCGAAGGAAAGACCCGGGAACGATGCCTCGTATTTTTGAACCATGGTGAGATGACGAGGACAACACCTGAGCTGGCACCCGACGCAACCTCAATAGGCGTCAGGACATTGGACCCCGATTTGATTTATCGTGCACCAGTCCCATATACACGCCAGTATAATTTGTTGGATGTTCTGGACGACTTTCTAGTATTTTTGTAGCGAAGCTGGCAACCCTCCGATCGCAAGACCACTACTTTTTTACTTTTCTTTGTCAAGTCCATCGCACGGATTCGAACCACAAATGATCTGATTAGTAGCTGAACACCTTATCCACTGAGCAGCTGAGACTCCAAAATGTGAGCAGAAAAAAATTTATAGAGAACGAACGATTGACGAAATTTTTTTTTAATTAAAATTACGCTGTAGCATGTTTAGTTCTTGCTTATTGATGGTTGGTAAAAATTAAAATCGCAAAAGAGCTGCACAATGGGCTATTGGCGGCGGTTCGGGAACTATCTCGAAGGGGAAACCCTTGAACACTACCTAGTATTTTTGAGCCATGGTCAGATGACGACTTGCTTCTGGAGTTGGGGAAAACTCGCTCATTTACTTGGGGATGAATACACGGAGGAGTAGGTTTTGGAAAACATTACACTGCGACTATAGTCAGATGTAAATTGTAATAACAAAATGCTTTTTCAATAAATTTGTTATTCAGTTGTGTTGTTTAAAATTGATATTAGAAAAAAAAATAATTTAAAAATGAAAAAAAAAAAAAAAAAAAAATTGGCGCCCTTTGTGGAGGGCGGCGCCCTGGGCAATTGCCCAGTTTGCCCGGCCCTTAAGCCGCCCCTGCCCCGAACCGTCACCAATAGCCCACTGTGCAGCTCTAGTGCGACGTTATTTAACCAAACCAAACTGAAAGGCTCAAAACTTGTTTCCTCTATGGACACGTTGAAGCTTGGTTTTGGTTTTTGTTAATTAACGTCGCACTAGAGCTGCACAGTGGGCTATTGGCGACGGTTCGGGGTCAATCTCGAAGGAAAGACCCGGGAACACATACACACATATTCATACATGCACCTCGTTATTTTAGAACCATGGACAGATGACGAGGAAACACCTGAACTGGCACCCAACGCCTTCAATAGACGTTGGGACTTTGGACCCCGATTAGATTTATCGTGCACCAGTCCCGTATACACGCCAGTATAACTTGTTGGATATTCTGGACGACTTTCTAATATTTTTGTAGCGAAGCTGGTAACCCTCCGATCTCAAGATGACTACTTTTTTACTTTTCTATGTCAAGCCCATTTCACGGATTCGAACCACCAATCCTCCGATTAGTAGCTGAACGCCTTACCAACTGAGCAACTGGGGTTGAAGCAGCCATACTGTGTTCCAACTTTTTTTGAAAGTGGTTTAGTGGTGTTTTTTAATACCATAGCATTATAGAAATATAACTGTATATAAATATATTTTCTTTTTATAGAATTAATTTTTATATTGCTAAACAGTTTTTGCTTTTCGACTTGCAAATGACTTTCTAATGTAATAGCAGATATTGCATTTAAAATGGGTTTTAAAAGAAAATAAAAAAAAACGCAACCAAAAGCAATTCATTGACTTATTTGAGCATGAAAATATACGAAATATTGAGATAGCAATGAAAGTGGGATACAGCATGGCTGCTTCCACATTGACTTCAAGTTAACACAATGTCTTGCCCAATCCAGAAGTTACAGATCAGCGACTGTACCCCAAAAATGTTTTTAAAGCGATTTAGTGGTATTTTTCAATATCACAGCATTTCAGAAATATTAAATGCATATAAATATATTTTCTTCTTATAGAATTTTTATAATGCCAAAAAAGTTTTTGCTCTTGCTTTTTAACCTGTTTGACTTGCAAATGACTATTTTATTAGCAGATTACATTTCAAACGGGTTTCAAAAGAAAAAAAACTCAGCCAAAAGCAATACATGTCCGTATATTTTAATACGAAAAATATACGAAATATTGCGGTAGCGACGGAAATGGGATACAGTTGTTACCCCTTCAATTGGCTTCAAGTCAACAAAATGTCTTGCCAATCCAGAAGTCACAGATCAGTGGCTCGTAGTCCGAGTTGTTAATTCATTAGCAACCAGGAAGAACTCGAAAACAAAACCTCGTAATATAGAATAATGATCAGATGACAAGGACAATTAAAAGCGAAACTTAGGTGTTTTTTGAATACCAAACACATGGCTTAAAGAGGTTGGGAACTCTCTTCAAACCGATGTCGAAAGTTATACGATCATTGATTATTACTAAAAACAAAATTTTTTGATTATCGGCCTCGGCGATCTGAATAAACTCTTCCAACCAGGTAATCGCATTTTTAAATAACCAGTGCCAGCATCACAATGTTATATCGGGAATTTACTAAAATATCTTATTTTAAAATCAAAAATATATTCGGAAATCACCAAATTGGCGATTTTTAATAAATCTGACAACCTTGTGCAATAGACAAACTGGGACCTCGGGTATAGTCAGGCCAAAAAAAAATATAACCGTGGAAAAATTTTATACTATTTTTCACAAAAACACAAATATTTTATTACTGGGTGATTAAGTTTAGTTGTCTTACAATCCTGCTCCTCACCCCTCCCTTTCACACCTCAGAACTTGCGCCAATGCGCTTTCATTTTTTTTTTAAATAGCTCCAAAAAAGTTTTCGAGTTTGAAAATATTCTTTGGTTTTTCTAAGGTCCTTTGAGGAAAAAATAAAGTTTCTAAGCACTTTATAAAGGCCCTTGTGAACCAAACTACGTTTCTAAGGACTTACAATGACCGTACGAATCCTGTTGCGTATACACCCTGAAATAAGGGTAATAAAAACTTTCATTGATACAATTCAAGTTCAGAACCACTCTTTCCCCGT
Source organism: Troglohyphantes excavatus (assembly GCA_963932185.1). Lineage (NCBI taxonomy): Eukaryota > Metazoa > Arthropoda > Arachnida > Araneae > Linyphiidae > Troglohyphantes > Troglohyphantes excavatus. Next base: position 37,703,750 of record OZ010672.1, read on the forward strand.
GTATGATGCTTAATTATGTATCTTTCTTTATATAAAAAAAATATCTTATGATAATGTTGTAACATTTGGAGAAACATTTGGAACAAATGAAAAATCGTTCAAATGTTAGTTAACAATTTCTATAGTCGTAGTTATTAATTTGGCCGGAACGATAAAAAAAATAATTTAAATACTTAAACAGTCAAAATAACTATCGCATGCTGGGTAAAAGTATGCAATATTAATTTTGTGAAAGAATTGTTTTGCTGAAGCATATTAGCTAGGAAAATTCTTTTAAATGTTTTGTACTTATTTTATACAGAATGTAAATAGAGATAACTGTTTACAACAAATATAATAATATCTATAAAACATAACTATTAATTTACACTTATCTAAAATATAATTAAATTAGAGATTGCTTTAACTTATGGCTACGCTGGTTGTTGGGCATAATAAAGTGACCACATTATAGCAATTTTGCAGGTAGTCTGAAATAATTGTGAAATTTTAAAATGAAAACAAATAAATTAAACATTGATAATTTTCACAAAATATTAAAAATATTTTATTGAAGTGAGTTACAATAAAATATTTAAGGTTAAACAATTGTGAATCATGTATCAAAGTATACAATTGTGAAAAGTGGCAGTATTGTAAATATTAATGAAGTTTATCTTTGGGAAAAATAGACAAAAATCGCATACAAGTTGTAATAAATACAATAAGAAATAAACTATAATCACTACTAGAGAAAATAAATAATGTGAATGAAATATAAATAAACTTTTTATAAAACAAACAGAAGGAATGCCCAATTACTCCCTCAAACGAATGTTAAAAAAGCAACTCCCCAAAAATTTATAAAGATGCACATTTGGATTCTTTGTTTTCATTTTTAAATTGCATCCTTCAAATAATTATGTTTAATGCAATATTCATTACATTACATTACAGTAGTCCAATTTGTATTAACTTTACTAACTTATTTTGAAGTGCATATTTTATGGGAATAAATTCTATTATCTTGCAAAGAGATGCAGTTTTTGGGGAATAATGCATGTTTCAACAATTCTTGTATAGGTGGTAAAAATGTCTTACTTAACCACCATCAATAAAATTAGACATTCCTGATTGTTGAATGAACATAATGTCCAGTTTATATACAAAATCTTTCACTACAACTCTTCTCTGCTATAAAGTGGTTTTAATTCTTCAATCCTTTTTATAAAATCAGTTTTTTCCAGGCAGCCTTCGCATCGTTCATCCCAATCAGCCAGAATTTTTTTCAGTTCTCTCACTTTAAGTTTCTTCAAATCAACAGTCTTCAGGTCAATTGTTTTTTCTAAATAAATAAGAAATAAAAATAGTCCAACACTTAAAAAATATAAATATTAAAACTAATAACATATATTAAACATCCAAAACAAGTGACATTCATTTATTAGGCATTTAATTTTCACTTCATACCCTCTTTCCATGTAATAAGCGCTTTGAATAAATATTGAATAGACCCTAAACTAACATTAAATGCAACATCAAAAAAGAATGAAAGGCAGAAACACCTTTATTTCATAATGGACGAGGAATTTTGAGAAGTCTACTTATGAAGTAGTAAAGATTCATTTACAATATTTCACTGCAACAACAGTCGGGGAGGTTGAAATATTGTTCCTACTCAAATTACTAAATATTGTTGCCCATGAATAATCGGAATAAAAAATAGTAAGCACAAATATATTGAAAATTTATATCAAATTCAACAATAAAAGCAAAGGCTAAGAAAACAAACACGAAGAGCAGAATTTCAGTATATCATAAATTTTTATAACATACCTTCATACATAATTTTATTAAAAACTTATTGAAATTTAAATGAATTAAAATAAATTACTAAAGCACAAAAAACATAAGTTTATAATCTTTTTTCAGACAAAAGTTATGGACTTATACTAAACCAATATTGATTATTCTTTTTTTTTTATAAATGATAGTTCTGAATGTGCACAAAAATATATAAAGTTGCAAAAAAAAAAAATTTGTACCTATATTTTTTATATTAGAAAATATTTCACTTCTATTGAACCAAATTTTTAAACATGGCTTTCTCTCAAACATTTAGGATTTCTACTGGATGGATTTTGTTGATTCCTGTTTTTAAATAATAGCTTGAATGTGTAGTTACAAAAATTTAAAAAGGACAATTTTATACTCAATATATTTTTTGTTAACCTAATTTTTTAAAAAAAGTTTGATATATGGGCCAAACATACACTACATTTGTTTTTGTAAAGACAAATTATGTACATTATTTCCCCAGCAAAATGACACGCTAATATATCTTTAAAAATTTGGTTATATAAAATAGACAAAAGCACAAATTTGAAATTATATTACAAACACTGAACTGTTTTTATTAAATTAATAGAATTGTAGAATACATCATACCAAAACAAAGTACTATTTAATTTTTTCTAATTTGTTGCATTTGAGACATTCCAATATATATATATTAACCATTTTCTTAAATATCTACTTTAGGCTAGAACGATAATTGTACAGCAAGTATGGCTCAGCGATAATCAACCGAGCAACCAAAAATTCACTTAGCAACTGCCTGGCTATTATTTCAATTATATTTGACTCACTGCTGCAACATTTCAGATTTCGAAATCATCAAAGATGAATAATCTTCAAAACTCCGGAACTTTTCAGAAAAGCATTTTCCTATTTTTTTGTATGCTCCATTTCATTTCCTAACTTCTTTAAATATTTTCAATTTATAATATTTTTCTAAATAAATTTTAGATGTTTAAGTTTGGAACCATATATAATTAAACCACTTATTAAAATTATGTTGATGCAAATAAGCTTTGTAGATCTCCATTCACTATCAAATATAAGGCTTCATACACATTCCATAGAAATCCAGTTAGTCTTATGCAGCTGTAGTGCAACCATAATCAAATAAAATAGTTATAGCTATTAACATATTTTTATAACATTATATTTATAACATTATTTTGTTCAATAAATAGGCACAGGTGCTGATTTTTACATTAGTGAATGTATACAAATATATTTAAATTGTTTCTTAATATAATATTTTATTAGTAAGTTTCATTTAAATATAAAAAAAAGACAATTTTATTATTTATTAGAAAATTTTCTGCCCTAAATACAAGATTTTGTATTTATGCTCTTTAAACAAAACACACAATCAGCACAACACTATAGTATATATTCTTTAAAGATTCATATGAAAATAAATAAAATTGCTATTATGTGAAAGTACGATTAACATTTTAGAATTTAATTTAAATTTAAAAATTATTCTTTTTCGAAAATCAATTGAATGTATACCACAATCGATACAAAATTTCCAAATTGTTGATTATTTGCCGAAGTTGTTAATTGCATGCAACTAAATAGTTCAGTTGCATGTCTGATAGTTGTCGGTATGTGGCTAGCTTTAAACACCCCAGATGAGTAGGAAATTTAACAAAAGAATATTATCTTACCATAACGAAGGTCACAGATTTGTACATCTTTCTTTTTAAGTTTTTCACACAGTTTATCCACAGGAACACCCCAGCTCATTGGTTTTGACATTTCAGATACAATTTTAGTAGCTGATTCCTCGAGGCCTCCAATATAGTAACACTGAAAAAATATTTATTTTAATATTTTCTAATGGCATTTGAAATACAGTGGAACCTCACTAAAAGACCACCTCTGTTAAGAGACTACCTCTTCTGAAGACCGATATTTTATGGAATTAAACTTTAGTACATAGACCCAATGTTAATTTTACCTCTATTTAAAAACCACCCCTTATTTCTCTTGCTCTTTGAAAGACCAGATTTTAGAACAAAGTATGATTTCATATACCTTTACGCTTCAGAGACCACTCTGAAACCCTTAATGCTTTTAAAAAAATATTTTTAAACATCCCTACTCATAACAATGCTTTTGCTGTAAAGACATTGTAATGCTACCTTTGAAAACTACCTTTAACTGATCAAGTAAAAGTCTCCATCTCCTTTTGTGGTAAGAATTTACAGTTATGACACACTATTGAACAACAGAATGAATAGCCAGAGGGAAATGTGCCGTTATGTCTGTTAGTGGTTTTAACCCTCGCATGGATTTTAGACAGAGTTAAAAGAGGGAGATGGTTAATGTACTAGGTGTTAATTGCATTGCAAACAACTAGTGTTATAAAGATGATGTTAACTTTTCTTGTGCAAATTGTAGAAGCATAAATGAATAAAGATAAATAAAATGGCCAACTAAAATGGATGATTTCATTTGTGAAATTAAGAAATAGTGTATGTATAATTTCATCGACATTTTACAATCGAATGCCGGATATTCAATGCTGTAACATATTTAAAAAAGTACGGCAGATGAAAAAATTACATTTTTACTATTTGGCATTTAAAAATATTTTACACAACAATTTGAATAAAAGTAGGAATTTTAGCGGCCTTACCATACCGATTAAAAAGCCATTGAGGATATCTACTTTTGAGTACATATTCGAAACAGTAACTAAATAAAAGAGTCTAGTTCCTTCAAATTCTCATAACAAACCTAATTTTTACTTTCATAATCATTTTTTGTCCCACATTTCTTTTTTAATGTATTCAGCACTCCTGTTATGCTTAATATAGATAAATAAAACCAACAAAGTTTTATAAGTTAATGAATAAGGAGCGAAATAAATAAAAAGCAGAAAAAAAAAATGGTGACAAACTTTTAAGTTCGAATGTCAGAAAATACCATAGACAATAAACATGTGTTACCGAATTGTATTAGAATTGCTGCAACAAAATTTAGTGGTGTGAAAAATTCTTTGTTGTAATATTCTTTAAGGCTGAATATTTTTTACTTATTCATAACTTCGAAAAACCTGGTTTCTGCAAGCCCATAACACAATCTGTAGATACTGGCATTTTATAATAATTAGCTTGGGTAAATAAAAAACCTAATATAGGAAAAATACCTGAACACTTCAAAATGCCAGAATAAGATAAAATATCTTTTCATATAACCATTGCTTATAAAAGTTAAATTTAAAAATACTTACAAATCGTTCTTCAGACTTTTTTGTGCTCAAACAGAACTCTCTGAATTTTTCTTCTATTTTAGGAACTGATGATTTTTCTGAATCCGATAGCGTTTTAATGAACTTGTTCAGAACACCCACACACACTGTAAAAAAATACAAATTTAAAACCATCTCTAATTAAATTTTATTGATAATATCAAAGTGTTTTAAAATTACATCCCAAGGATTAATATTATTTAGATAGATATTGGAGTCAAGTATTTAAAAACTCATTCAGGAAAATTTCTAATTCTTGGAAAATATATTCCAAAAATCTTTTGAATACTTAAGTCCTTAAGAGGCAAAAGTCTAACGATTAGAATATTTCTTTATATTTGAAACAATAAATTAAATATTGAAATTCATGCCAAAAATACAATTTGTAGAAAATGACAAATTTAAAGAGTTCTATATATATTGTCACGAGAGAAAGTTAATACTTGTCATAACATTCACAAATTAAAAGGAGTATGTTATACTTAATACAATATTTCAATAATGATTATTTATAAACTATAAGCATGTAAAACAAGCTGAAATTAAAATATAATCACAGGTTTAAAGATATTACAACTTGATTAAAATAAAGGATATTCAAGAAACAAAGCAAACAATGCCGACAGTAACATTAATAATTGCTGAAATACAAAGTACTGTTTAAACAGGTTTATTTATAGTTGGCAGGTTTATCTATATGCATAAAGATGTGTCAACACTATTAATGATGTTGGATATAAAGAAATGCTGAACTAGTAAGAAAATGTAAATGAGTATTGGAACAAATATTTCTATACGAAACCAAAACCAAAAATAACATTGAACATTATAAAAGACTTCTATTAAAAATATACTTTAGCTTAGAAAAGTATATTTAATAATTTAAAAAATGGTTATAAAGCTTAGCAAATATTAAATATATATATATATTCTCGAAATAAAAGTTAGTATTTTATGATGCAAAAGTTACTTTGATTTGAGTCACAGAAATTTGCTTACTGAAATCATACTTCCAGAGATAATTTTATTTTAAACTTTTCCAATTGCAGACTAGTTAAAACCAGTTTTTTATTACCTATTTTACATTCTGAAAGCTGGGAACTGCAAAAAAAACCACACACACACAACAAAACAGATTTTTGCATCTAAATATTCAGGTGGAAGTAACTGTTTATATTTTAACATTGCGATTTAATTTTTTTTTCTAATGGCAATGCACAAGAAATATTATGTCATTTGTCGACTTAATAAAATGTATATTTATGCAATTTATTAAGTCAACAAAAAATTATAACTTAATATTTTCTTATTTATAAAACACAATTGATTTCAACTTGTATAGCATCACTTTTGGTTCAAGGCCAAAAATATTATTTTAATACGATACAGATATAGTTTAGAGTATTTACAAGATCTAATGTAACATGATAAACTCAATAAGCCATTTTGACATTTAACACTCAGCATGCACACAGAAGACTTTGGACTCTGCCTTTATAACTACAATTTACTAAGGTTATAAAAAGTTTCAAGTTGAACCTTTCGTCAAGAGCAATATGATCTAATAAGCACTGCTCTTATATGTAACTATGGGTACAGCTTATATTGCGCTCGATTAAAGGTTACCTAATATCGCAACACAATTTTTAACCGTTTAGGGTCATTACAGAGAGAAGTTGTAAATTAAGAAATGCAAGTAATAAATTACCAATAAAAAAAGTCAAACTCGTAAAAAAACATGCAGTGTCTAAACTAGTTTAAGAAAGTGAAACTAGTTTCTAAGTTTAGCATTAGTATGTAAACAATGCTAGGCACTTTTTTTAGGAAAAGGTGGTTACTAAATATGGCATATCAGTGTCAATTTCCATTGTGGGTTTATTCAACGTTTAAGAGAAATTTATAAATGGCGATTTATATCTTTAGTTAGCACCAAAATAATCACACTACAGTATTAAAAGTTCAATCATACAAAAATTAATCCATTAATAGTTACACACGGATATAGAAACACAAATAAAATATTATAAGATTTGTTTGCTTACCTTCACATTCTCCTTCCTTCAACCCATTTGTCAAATTTATTATGTATAATATGGGCATAATACATTTTAAAAAGTAAGTCACTTGAGCCATAATCGTATTTGGAGATAAAAAATAATTTCACCGTTTTTCTCAATTGGGAGTAAAGCAAAGAATACAAACAGATAATAAAACTATGTGACAAAACAGGTGAATTTACAGTAAGCGTAGTAAATGTCACTCAAAGTACACATGTAAACTAACGCGATGAGATGATATACCACCAGTTTTAAAGAACGAAAGGTTTTCGTTTTGACAACACGTAAAAATTACCGGCAAGGCAAGAAGCCAGTTGTCGGTGGATGATTGGTCTGAATCACTACTCCCACTTCAGAAAATCTAACACTCAATTTGTGTTTCAAGTACGTCACTGTTTACTCTCACGGTAGGCTTGATTTGGTTTGGTTAAATAACCTCATAGTAGAGCTGCACAATGGGCAACTGATGACGGTTCGAGGACTATCTCGAAGATTTTTTTTTAAAGTTTTGGCTAAATAACGTCGCACTACAGCTGCACAGTGGGCTATTGGCGACGGTTCGGGGCCTATCTCGAAGGACAGACCCGGGAACGATGCTTCGTATTATTTAACCATGGTCAGATGACGAGGAAACACCTGAACTGGCACCCAAGCCTTCAATAGAAGTCGGGACTTTGGACCCCCATCAGATTTATCGTGCACCAGTCCCGTATACACGCCACTAATTCTTTGTGGATGTTCTGGACGACATACTAGTATTTTGGTAGCGAAGTTGGCAATCCTCCGATCGCAATAGCACTACTTTTTTACTATTCTTAGTCTAGTACGTCGCACAGTTCGAACCACGAACCCACGGATTCCCAGCTGACGCCTTAATCCACTTGGCCACGTAGGCCTCCTATCTCGAAGAAAACACTCGGGGACGATGCCTCGTATTTTTGAACCGTGGTCAGATGACGAGGACAACACATGAGCTGCCACCCACGCCTTCAATAGGCCTCAAGACTTTGGACCTCGATCATATTTATCATGCAATAGTTCCGTATACACGCAGATATAATTTGTTGGATGTTCTGGACGACATTCTAGTAGTTTTGTAGCGAAGCTGGCAACCTTTCTGATCACAAGATCACTACTTTTTTACTTTTCTTTGTTAAATCCACCCATCGCACGGGCTCGAACTAGCAATCCTCTGATTACTATCTGAACGCCTTTTATCCACTGAGTTACCGGAATCTCTGGACATGACTGAGTGTTCAGTTAATACAGAGGGCAGGCACGTAGGTATAGATTTTGCATGGGAGGGGTTCAGTGATTGAGCAACGGATTTCTTTAGGTAACTTCAGTGCTCTTAATCAGAGCGGGGTAGGGGGGAATCTTCCTCCAAAGTTAACAATCCCTCAAAAAAACTCCTCCTCACCCCCCATTTAAAAAAAAAAAAAAACTTAGTAATTTTTATTTAAGTAAACAAGAATACATTAGCAGATAAATATCAAAACAGCAGCATAATTTATTTTTCATGAAATCGATATCAATATCTGACATTATCTATTTTGAAAATTAGTAAATATCACTCCCTAATTAGGAAATAAATTAGAAAACAAATTTAAATTTTGAGAACTCTTGTTTAGAATAACATATAGTTATGGGATATCTTGTTTATACGGCCCCGTTTAACGATCTTTTTCCTGTGTAGCCGAAATCCAAATACTAAACAATGAAACACGATGACGCCATGTTAGGCTTAGTCTGTGATAAAAATGATATCAAAACATGTTTTTGAAGCTTTTTAAAAACTATTTTCCGGGATAGGACCCCGGAATATTAACAGGTTTTTCTTCATGCAACTCAACAAGAAATTATTATACGAGAAAATGAAAATTTTCTAGTATTTTAAAGTATTATTAGGATTTTTAGAGTAATTCGATGGCCGAGCGGTTAAAGGCGTTCAGCTACTAATCCGAGGATTGGTGGTTCAATTTGGTTTGGTTTGGTTGACTAAAGTTAAGCTAGAGCTGAACAGTGGGCTATTGTCGACGGTTCGGGGTCTATCTCGAAGTAAATACCCAATTGGAGGTTCGAACCCGTGCGATGGACTTGACAAAGAAAAGTAAAAAAGTAGTGATCTTGTGATCGGAGGGTTCCCAGCTATCGCTACAAAAATACTAGAAAAGTCGTCCAGAACATCTGCAAAAATTAACGGCGTGTATGCAGGACTGGTGCACGATAAATCTGATCGGAGTCCAAAGTCCCGACGTCTATTGGAGGCGTTGGGTGCCAGTTTAGGTGTTTCTTCGTCATCTGACCATGGTTCTAAAATAACGAGGTGCATGTATGAATGTGTGTGTGAATGTGTTCTCGGGTCTTTCCTTCGAGATAGACCCCGAACCGTCGCCAATAGCCCACTGTGCAGCTCTAGTGCTACGTTCATTAACCAAACCAAATCAGTAATTCGATTATTATTTTTTTACATTCTTGACTTTTAATGGGAGGGGTTTGAACCCCCTGAACCACCCCCTTACCTACGTGCCTGACAGAGACCAGTAGTTAGAACTGACTCAGAGGTTTATGACTTATGACTTATGACTGCAGTCCTAGGCCCCCGATCTATACCGAAGGTTAACAGGTATTGGCCCAAGACTGCTGCGTAGTCTGATTTGGGACAATTATTAACATACATTAAAAAAAAAAATTAGTTCTTCTCCTTGGTTAAACAATGAATTACTTGCACAGTAAACCCTCACTACAGCGACTCCTCACGGGACCAGCAGTAAATGGTCTTAAAAGTTAAGTCTATACAATGAATGAAATAAAAGAAAAATATTTACATACACTAGACACATATAATTTAAACTAGTTAACTGTTGAGGCTTTAGTAATGGTCTTACAAGGAAGGAATCGCTAGATCGTGGAGTCGCTGCAAGGAGGGTCCACCGTATAATGGATATTATATATATATAAAAAAAAAAATACTATATACAGTTTGTGGATTATGGTGCAACCTCACAGAGCTCGCGGCCGTTGTCTTGTAGGTAGTCCAGAACTTTCTTTACCCTTCTCGTCATTTCTCTGTGAGAAAGCAGCAGGCGCCGCTGTTCTTCCAACTTCGGTCCTGGGTGACGGATGTGCCACTTAGATGTCAGTGGACAGTCGTAGATATAATGATCCATATCACCCTCTGATCCACAAACACAGTTTCCCGATTCCTCAATTTTCCTCTCGTAGAAGTATTTTGGACAAGGTCCATGTCCGGTGATGAACCTGGTGAGGCGATTATCTCCCACTGTGAAATTAAGATTGACTTTATTAAAGTAAGAGTATGCTCGTCTTCCATGTGGAGCCTCATTCCATTCCTTTTGCCATTTCCTTAATGAAATCCCTCTCAAAATGTTTTTTAAATGGGACAATGGCCATGATGTTTGGCAATGGAAATCCGTTGACCTCAGAGCGGCTTCCTTGGCCAGTTCATCAGCTTTCTCGTTACCTTCGTTCATATTGTGAGCTTTAACCCACTTAATGATGATGTTTGTGTTGCACTATTTTTGTAGATTGTGTTTTGTATACTTTTAACTATTTTGGATTTGTGATCTGGCTTATTAATATAATCAATGGCTGCTTGACTATCTGTGAATATGATGTTATTTCTTATGTTTGAGCTGATGATGTGTTCAATTGCATATTTAATTGCTAAAAGTTCCGCTTGAAATACAGAGTTGTTTTTATGCAGAAAGCCTTGCCATTTTGAGATTTCTATTTTGTTAATGTAATGAACGAATGCTGACCCCACTTTCTCATCGATTTTTGATCCATCAGTATAGAAGGTACTGTTACAAAGATGTGATACCTTCTCTGATTTGTCGGTCTTGATTCCAACTCCTGCAGTGGCTGGATGATGGCTATGAATATTTATTGTATCTTCATAGTCCTCTGGATTTAGATGTTCTTCTTGGTATTTACTTTCCTCACGGATTCGACCCACGAGTGCTCTGTGTGCTTCTTCTTCTACTTTAATATGTAGCGGGAGAATACCTGAGAGTGCTATTGCTGCCGATGTCGCAGTGGTTCGAAATGCCCTGGAGATCGAAAGGGCAAATTTTCTTTGCAAAATTAACATTTCCTTCTTTTTTCTTGCCTGCATTAGTAGAGCCCAAACAACAGCGGCATAAGATATAATAGGTTCTATAACAGTAGTGTAAAGAGTTTTCAGCATTTTGGATGAGAGACCCCAACTTGATCCAGTCATTTTCCTGAGTTGGTTGAAAATTGTGTTTGTTTTGTTTTTTAGATAGGTAATATGGGGCAACCAAGTGAGTCTTTTGTCTATGATTACTCCTAGATATTTCACTTGGTCTACTACCTTGATTCTTTTGTCATTGAATCTCACAATCGGTTTTCTTATGAGAGGTTTATCCTTTGAAAACATTACCGCAAAAGATTTGTTTTCCGCTATTTTAAGCTTATGTTCTTTGCAAAATTCGGCAAAAAGTTCTAAAGTCTCCCTTGCATTTTTCTCGACTTCCTCCAACAATTTGGTCAGTTGGTTTGGTTTGGTTTGTTAATTAACGTCGCACTAGAGCTGCACAATGGGCTATTGGCGACGGTTCGGGGTCAATCTCGAAGGAAAGACCCGGGAACACATACAATTTGGTCAGAGATTACGGGTTTTGTTTTGTTAATGAACTTCGCACTAGAGCTGCACAGTGGGCTATTGGCGACGGTTCGGGGCCTATCTCGAAGGAAAGGCCTGGGAACGATGCCTCGTATTTTTGAACCATGGTCAGATGACGAGGACAACACCTGAGCTGGCACCCAACGCCTTCAATAGACGTCGGGACTTTGGACCCCGACCAGATTTATCGTGCACCAGTCCCGTATACACGCCGTTAATTTTTTGTGGATGTTTTAAACGACATTCTAGTATTTTGGTAGCGAAGTTGGCAACCCTCCGATCGCAATATCCCTACTTTTTTACTATTCTTTAGCTTAGTCCATCGCAAGGTTTGAACCGGGGACCCTTGAATTCCCAGCTGACGCCTTAATCCACTCGGCCACGGAGGCCTCCATAGATTACGGGATCGATCGACAAGGCTGGTTAGTCAAATAACGTCGCACTAGAGCTACACAATGGGCAATTGGCGTCGGACAGAATTCGATGTTTTTTTGGTTTTGGTTAATTAACGTCGCACTACAGCTGAACAATGAGCTATTGGCGACGGTTCGGATTGATGAACGATAAAGTTTACATTTTGGCAACACGAAATTTTATTCTCAGCGATTGGAAATTGTTCGGTCACCCGGCGTTTCGGTGTGGCGAGTGGAGAGTGGTGTACCTAGCGTAGTCTATTCTTCGAGTTTAATTTCTAATCAAAATTTTCTTAACCTTTACACAAAGAACTGTGTCTTTATCGGTTTATTATTCACCTATATTCTTTCACAGGAAAATACTCCTGTTTTTCTTTTTCCTGCGGACAGCCTGGGGGCGGTTCCCAGATGCCGGTAGGAGATGGCCAAGAGAACTCTCTCTACTGAAACTGCCGACGACAGAATATCTAAAGAACTAAAGGCAGGAAATTTCTTTTCCACGGACCTAATGAACTTCAAAAAATCCAAACGGCCCTCCAATTCGGAGCCAAAAAAATAAAAATCGTAGTTGACACCGAAACTGGAGGTTGTCCAATATCAACACCAAAGAAAATCCATGAGATCTTTCACAGCATTACAACAAGAGACGATCAATTTGAAATAACAAGATCTAAAAAACTTGTCATCACTACTAGCAACGCTGAATCAGCAGAACAAATCCTCCAACTCTCAGAGATTCAAAGTGTTCCCATCAGAACGAGAGTTATCGAAGACTCAATTGTATCCAAATACATAGTCCGGAACGTAGATACCGATTTTTCAACATCAGAGCTAGCCCAAGAACTGGAAGCTGAGGGAGTGAGACTAGCCAGTGTAACAAGATTCACCAAAAAGAACTCCACGGACCCGATTCCCATTATTCTTATTAAAGAATTGGGTAAAGTTCACCCGGAAGAGATCAGACTTTTCCGCATGATCATACGAACCTCAATATTCCAAGAAAACCCAAGAGTATGTAATAAATGCCAAGGCCTAGGACACTTTCAAAACAAATGTACCAGGGAAATTAGATGCAGTCGCTGCGGGGAAGCACATCCACTTAACGAATGTGATTCGAATCGTACAGAAATCTTTTGTGTTAGATGTAACGGACATACTCATTCATCTTCAGACTTAAACAAGTGCCCAAAATATAATTCCGAGAAGGAAACGCTAAACCTCGCAAAAGACAGAGGAATTTCCTTCCGGGAAGCGAAGAGACAAATCGGACCTCCCCAAAATCAAACCTACTCATCCATCGTCCAAACAGTAGCCAGACCAACGGCTAACAACGAATCCGAACTAAAAAAAGAGATTGCCGAACTTCAATAACTGAAATAAAAGAAAGCCTCCTAAACTTACTGCCCCAAAACACCCAAATCCCAGCCAACGAAGAACAATCAAATATCACACAGCCAAATGAAATAAAACTGGCTGTCCAGGATATCCTGTCTGAGATAAAAAACCTCAAAACAGAGATTAAAGAAATCAAAACAGACATACTATTTCTAAAATATAAATCAAAAAACACAAAAACTAGCCGATCAACTCCAGGAAAGACTTCCACGACCTTAACGACAGACGAAGAATGTCAAATACTCCAGCAACAATCCATGTCGTCCAGTGGAACTGCAATGGAATTCGAAATAAACTCCTAGCAAAAGACATTTTATTTAAAGCATCTATAGTCGCCCTCCAGGAGACTTTTTTAAAACCAACCATACAATACTTCCTTCCGGGAAAAACTATTTATCGCCTCGACCGGCAAAACATACCAGGAGGAGGCTTATTAATCGGCATAGATTCAAAATTCCAATCCAAAATGTTTTCTCTTAACCTCCCACCCTCCGAGGCAGACTGCCTCGCAGTTACTTTTATAATCGAAGACACTCCTTTCACTATCGCTAATATTTACTCCCGCAGAGGGGTGTTTGACGATACATGGCTTCACGCACTACAGAAAGGACTAAACCCACCTTTTCTCATTCTCGGAGACTTTAACATCCACCATCCAGCCCTTGGGAGCCAAAAAACAAGTCAAAGTGCAAATAAATTTTTTGACTGGATCAACACTACGAATTATTGCATACTAAATTCTACCGAACCTACCTTTTTCAAACAAGGCTGCAAACCGTCCCTTCTAGATCTATCTATATCATCCCCTGATCTATTTTTCAACATCCAATGGGAAGTCCTAACAGACAATTTTGATAGCGATCACTCTCCAATTCTCTTAAAAATTCCAAGTAACTCTGATATATACCCCAAAGCTAGAGTCTGGACTCACTGGGGAAATTTCTCCATTCAGATAAATGCATCCTTGGACAAATCAGACAACATAGCTGATATTGAGAAATTAGAATCCACATGCATTAACACACAAAAAGCAAACTCCAAAATACAATCTTTTCTTCCAAAAAAGTTCCCTCCATGGTGGACTTCCAAATGTAGTTTCCTCCTCGCACTTAAACGGAAATTTCTCCGAATCTCAAAGAGAAACATAACATTGGGAAACTATTGGCTAAAAGCAAAAAAAAAATCGCGGCAAAACTCCGACAACTCACCAAACAACTCCGAAGAAATTTTTGGAACAACCTGTGTTCCAGAGCCGAATCTACACCAACCGCTTTTCGTATTCTAAAATCTTTAAGAAACAGAGATATTCCACTCCAAACAACCCATAAAATCCTCACCACAGGAGGTGTGCCTATTATTTCCACACTAGCACAATCAAATGCATTTGCGGCTATCTTTTCCAGACAACAGATCCAGGAAAATCTTCCAATTGACTTCTCCCAAAATAACGAAAATTGCCCTGTAAATTTTTCATTTGAAGATATCGCAATAGCTATTAACAACTCAAAAAATAAAACACCGGGGCCAGACAAAATCTCAACAAAAATGATCAAATGCCTTTCTGAGGAAAACGTTGGAAAACTTCTAAGATTATTTAATCACAGTTGGAACTCGGGAATTATCCCCAATAGCTGGAAAAAAGCCACCATCGTCCCTATTCATAAACAGGGAAAACCTACCAACGAAATTAAATCTTATCGTCCAATTGCCCTGACCTCAGCTGTTAGCAAAATAATGGAGAAAATTATAAACTCTAGGATTGTCAATTTCATTACAGAACGGAAAAAACTACATCCCTTCCATTTTGGGTTTTTTCCTTTCAAAGGATGCGATGTCGCATTGTACACAATTTTTAACTCTATCCTACTTGCCCGGGCAAAAAAAGAGCACATAGTACTTCTATCCCTCGACATCTCTGGAGCCTATGACTCTATCTGGCACGATGGTTTTGCATTGAAGGCCCTCCAACTAGGCATCCCGGGTCATATGGTCTGGTGGATTCACCAATTTCTCCAAGACCGCACCATAAATGTTAGATGGGCGAATCAAACATCTGCAACGTTCCCATATAACAGAGGAACTCCACAGGGCAGCGTCCTATCCCCCACCATTTACACAATATATAAAAGTGACTTTCTAAATATCCTTCCACCCTCAGTCACAGGAATTATCTACGCAGACGACATTTTCATCATAAGTTCGTCCCAATCTCCAACCAAATTAGAAAATAACTTAAAAGAGGCAACGCGAGCTATCGAAGAATGGTGCTACAGCTGGAAACTCAAACTCGAACCATCTAAATGCTCCATTATAAATTTCTCCAATAAAAGGAACCCTGAGCCATTTAATCTAACTATCGATGGCAAAGGAATCCACTGGGTTACAAACGTCAAAATCCTCGGCGTCCATTTTACAAATAACCTCTCATTTCAGGCTCATTTCAATTATATTGCAAAAAAAGCCCTCAAACGAATCAACTACCTCAAAGCCCTTGGTGGATGTTTTTGGGGTGCCAGCAGAGTGCACCTTTTCAGGCTTGCTAACACCTGCATTCGCAGCCTTCTTGAATATGGAAGTCAAATTACAACGTATGGTAGTAAAACAGATTGGAAGAAAATTGAAGCGATCCAAAATCAGATCACTCGATTTGCAAGCGGTCTTTGCAAATGGACCCCTATCCCTGTCCTCCTGGCTGAAACCGGGGTTTGCCTGGCTAAGGAAAGGAGTCAGGCAATGGCTCTATCCTTCCTACTGAAGCATATAGCCCTCGATAACCAATCCCCAGTCAAACAAATAACCAACGAAATCGGACAAATTGCATCCCCTGCAACCTTCAATAGGATTCCAGGAGGCCTTTTGCTCAATTCATTCATAGCTAGGAACTCCGTCGATCTTAAAGCAATTATCCCATATACCCATCCAATAGTGATCGCTCATATCAAAAACCTAACGATTCACACGAATGACCTCCCATTCCAAAACCTCCAAATCCCAAATATCCCCAAAATTTTTGATCAATATCGGAAATCGAACTGGGGTTCGAGCACCGTAATCGCAACCGATTGTTCTAAATCGGGAACAAATATTTCTGTAGCCATCATCAACTCTTCCAACAACCATACAGCAACAGGAAAGATTCACCGTCTAAACTCCACTTTCACAGGAGAAGCTTGTGCTCTCCTTATTGCAATCCAACGCGAAGTAGTAGACGCAAACAAACCCTATGTTATATGCACCGACAGTCTTTCCACACTAAAGGCCCTAGCCAATATAAAGAGAGCGTCAGCCCCAATCATCCTCCAACTAGGCCAGGCAATTAAAAGAGCAGCACACTCCGTCCCTCTAATCTCCCTAGTATGGGTCCCATATGGGACCCATACTAGGGAGATTAGAGGGACGGATCCACACGATGTCAACGAACAGGCAGATAGAGCAGCAAAGGCAGCTCTTCAAACCCAGTCAGATTTGACACAATGGGTCTCCACAGAAGACCTCCGAAACCAAGTTTGGACTGAATGCAAGCAAAATAGTCAGTTCAGCTGGCGTACATCTAAATATGCTCTACTCTTTCCCCACCTCGACCCGGCAAATCAACCAAAAAATCGAATAAACCTCAAACGAGAGGAAGAAACCCTTCTCTCACGACTCCGAACTCGCTCACTCCCAACCAAAAGTATTCTACATAAAGTAGGTCTTGAGATTTCTCCGACCTGTAATATATGTAACACCCACGACACCAACGACCACCTCATCCTCTCCTGTCGAAAATTCGAAAATGAAAGAAATCACCTACGAAAAATCATAGGAATTGTTCCTCTTCAATACAACTGGCTATGCGAAATGGCAACAAAAAATAGAAAAATAGCTAAAGCACTCATCCACTTCTTGAAGAAGATCCAAATCTAACCCCAAATCACTAATTGAATCATATCAACTCATCCAACCAAAGGAACACTGGCAAAGCTTAGCATCTACGCTAATAGCATAAGCCTTTAAACTCACCTACCTAGCTACCTACCCGGCGTTTCAATGTCGTTGTTTTGTTTTGGATTGAGCTATGGATGTGTTTACTGCAGATCTATTTGAATAGTAAATATTTTGGAAGTTGAAGGCACAAAGCAAATACTGCTGATTTAGCTCATTTTGACCAAAACTGCTATTGTTTTGGATATCTGGTATCTTAATAATTGCTTGAAGGGTGAGGGATTCGGCCACTTCACTGTGAACCAATGTCAACTTAAAGGGTCATCGGCACGCACAACAACTGGATTGAGGGTACGTACCGTATACCTTTATATTGATTAATGTCATAATTATATTAAACTGTAAATAACTGCTGGGAGGATTGCATGTGAGCACCATAATCGTCTGTTCGAAGGGGGTACCAGCTTTGAAACTGAATAGTGGGAGGCCGGAGACCAATATAGGCAGGAGAAATAATCGCGGTACGAGTCTGTGACATTAGCGCTCGGTACGTCCGTGCGCTTAATACTTTTTTGATTTTGTTGTATTTTAATTAATTGCATAAGTAGCGAATTCGAACCGTCGTCAATAGCCTATTGGGCATCTCTAATGCGACGTTATTTAACCATATTGTCTTGTCGAATCCGAACCGTCGCCAATTACTGTTTATGCAGGTTGCTCAGTTGGTAAGGCGTTCAGCTACTAATCAGAGGATTGGTGGCTCGAATCCGTGCAATGGACTTGACATAGAAAAGTAAAAAAGTAGTGATCTTGCGATCGGAGAGTTGCCAGCTTCGCTACAAAAATACTAGAAAGTCGTCCAGAATATCTAACAAATTATACTGGCGTGTATACGGGACTGGTGCACGATAAATCTGATCGGGGTCCAAAGTCCCGACGTCTATTGAAGGCGTTGGGTGCCAGTTCAGGTGTTTCTTCGTCATCTGACCTTGTTTCTAAAATAACTTTGTGCATGTATGAATGTGTGTATGAATGTATGTGTGAATGTGTATGTGTTCCCGGGTCTTTCCTTCGAGATCGACCCCGAACCGTCGCCAATAGCCCACTGTGCAGCTCTAGTGCGACGTTAATTAACAAAACGAAACCAATACTGTTTATGCAGCTCTAGTGCGACGTTATTCAACAAACCAAACAGTTTTGTTGAATTAAAATTGTCGCCAACAGCCTATTGTGCAGCTTTATTGCGACGTTATTTCACCAACCAATTTTGTGGAATCCGAACCGAGGCCTCCTTCGCCGAGTGGATACAGGCGTCAGATTTGAATCGAAGGGTTCCTGGTTCGATCCTGTGCGACGGATTTGACTAAGAAAAGTAAAAAAGTAGTGATCTTGTGATCGGAGGTTTGCCAGCTTCACTGCAAAATACTAGGAATGTCGTCCAGAACACCCACAAAACTTATAGGCGTATACACGGGGTCCAAAGTCCCGACGTCTATTGAAGGCGTTGGGTGCCAGTTCATGTGTTTCCTCGTCATCTGACCATGGTTCTAAAATAAAGAGGTGCATGTATGAATGTGTGTGTGAATGTGTATGTGTTCCCGGGTCTTTCCTTTGCGATAGACCCCGAACCGTCGCCAATAGCCCACTGTGCAACTCTAGTGCGACGTTAACAAAAACCAAACCAAATGTCGCATCTGAACCGGCGCCAATAGCCCATTGTCGTTCTTCGGGTTCAAACTTCCTCATTTATTTTATTTTGGTGGACCTCCAGTTGCCCAGTGGATAAAGCCGTTCAGCTGGTGATCAGAGGATTGGTAGTTCGACCCTGTGCAATGGGCATCACAAAGAAAAGTAATAAAGTAGGGATCTTGCGAGCGAAGGGTTGCTAACTTCGCTCCAAAAATACTAGAAAGTCTTCCAGAACATTCAACAAATTATACTTGAGTATATACGTCACTGGTGCACGATAAATCTGATCGGGGTCCAATTTCCTGACGCCTTTTGAAGTTACGTTGGGTGCTAGATCAGGTGTTGTCCTCATCTGAACATGCTTAAAAAATACGAGGCATTGTTCCCGGGTCTTTCCTTCGGGATAGGCCGCGGAGGCCTCCGTGGCCGAGTGGATTGTGGCGTCAGCTGGGAATCCAAGGGGTCCCCGGTTCGAGCCTTTGCGCGGACTAGACTAAAGAATAGTAAAAAGTAGTGATGTTGCGATCGGAGGGTTGCCAGCTTCGCTACCAAAATACTAGAATGTCGTCCAGAACATCCACAAAAATTAACGACGTGTATACGGGACTGGTGCACGATAAATCTGATCGGGGTCCAAAGTCCCGACGTCTATTGAAGGCGTTGGGTGCCAGCTCAGGTGTTGTCCTCGTCATCTGACCATGGTTTCAAAATACGAGGCATCGTTCCCTGGTATTTCCTTCGAGATAGGCCCCGAACCGTCGCCAATAGCCCACTGTGCAGCTCTAGTGCGACGTTATTAACCAAACCAATCGGGATAGGCCCCGAACCGTCGCCAATAGCGCAAAGTGCAGCACTAGTGCGACGTTCGTTAATCAAACCAAACATTTATTTTAGTTTGTACTAAACATTTTATTTGATTTTTTTATTTCTATTATTAATAAATAATGCAAAATTAATAATTATTAATTAATATAATAATTAATGTCACTTATTTGACCTCACCATCTTATATTTTGATGAAATTTTGCTCAGGGGTAGCCTCCATGTAAGACTACGAAAATACAAAAAAAAAAATCAACACGTTTTGAAAATATAGCTATAAAAAGTTTAAAAAAAGCATCAAAACTATCGTGGCTGACATATATTTAAATTGCCATAGCAGCTCTTCTAATAAGAGGTGAGTGAAGTGTCATTTCATAGATTTTTTATGGCATTTCTTGTGATATGCAACATAATAGTTGTTTTGAGGAATTTGTAAAAAAAAAATTAATGTGAAAATTAAAATTTTGAAAACAAATTGTCTTTAAAAATTAAAAAAAAAAAATCTAGAAAATAGTTTATACTAATGTTAAATGATCTACAAAGTTTAAAAGTGGGATGATAAAGGGTTGATGGATAAAATATTTGAAAACAAAAGCAGTTTTCCTTCAAATTTTTTTTTCTATAATATAAATAAATAGCAAAAACAAGCATAATACATTAATTTCAAAAGCGAAATTGTTGAAATAATGAAAATAGAACTGACATACTTGACATTGTATGTTCTGTTCAATGGTAATAGATTATTGCTTGATTGGTTTTTAAAGTATCAATTTGAGATAGCCCATAAATTCTTCCGGTTAGCGTTACAAGATTTACTGTACATCTGTGAGAAGCATCTATAGCACATCGGGCTTTCTTGGATAAGAAAATGATGAAAGGGCCAGCTGGATGAAAAAATTTAATTTTACTTCGATTTCTTCATTTTTTCTCAATCATATTAGCTAGCCACCAGTTCTTGTCATATTCACAGTACAGTAAATTCATGTCTGTTAATTTGAGTTTATCTGGTAATCTTACAACAATTACTTTTGATGATCGTGTAGCTTCAAAACATGTTTTAAGTAATTTTCAATGTGCTTAAGTGAGGCATGAGAGTTAGGTTAGTGGACAAGCCACAATTCACCCTTTTGTTATATATTACAAAGGAGAAACAAAAATTGATTAGTTGAGTTATATGAGATTTCTGATTGCTTTGAACAAAACACACTTGCTATTTACACCTTAAAAAAAACCTATTTTCATTTTAACAGTAAAATTTGAAAACAATCCCGATAGATCTTTTATTTTACTGATGGCTGTGCTGCCAATATAAAAATAAGAAAAGTTTCACCAACTTGTGTTTTCACAAGCGAGACTTCAATATTGATGCTGAATGTCATATTTCAGCAACAGCACATGTAAAAGAGTTTATGTGGTGGCTGGTTGATGAAGTAAAAGTAAACATTTTTATCCAGCTGGCCCACCCCCATCATTTTTTTAAACCACGGAAGCCAGATGTGCTATGGATGCCTGTCACATATGTATTACGGTTAGTAAATCCTGTGGCGCCAAACGAAAGAATTTATGTAGGTATGTGCAATCTCAAATTAACACTTTAAAAACCAATGAAGCATTAATCTACTACCATTGAACAATACAATTTCAAGTATGTCAATTCTATTTTAGTTATTTCAACAATTTCTTTTTTTGAAATTTATGTATTATGCTTTTTTTTGCTTTTTATTTATAATATGACCTGAATGTTGAAGAAACACTCCTATTGTTTTCAATTATTTTACCCATGAGCCTGTTATCATCTCATTTTTAAACTTTGTAAATAATTTAACATTAATATAAATTATTTTCTAGATTTATTTTTAAAAAGACACTTAATGTAAATGTAACTCGGTTATTAAAACACTATTTTGTAATTAAATGTACTTATAAAAAAGCTTTATTTTTAAATTAAAAATTGCCAAAGTAATGCATTAAATTATTAAAAATATTTATATTTAATCGTCTTTTAAATAATTACAAATTTTGATAGTAATATTAAGCATAGCAGTATATTTAAAAACGGTAGTGGAAAGAAATAACACCCCTACAATACTGCAAAAGAAAGGATGACATATACATATTTTATTGCCAGCTATGCATTTTAAATTTCTAATATATATCAGAAGACGGATAAAAACTCTCCATTTTACAATAAAATATACATAAAACTCGGAACTCTTTTCTCTTGTGGAAAAAAACCCATTTTGATTCAAAGTCGAATTATTTACCCATATTCATTGGTTTCGTATAGAAAAGAAACCTTTTAATACTATCAAATGAAAAAAATCAGAAAAAAACTATTTTATTTACCTTTTTATAATGATTTGCAAGGTGAGGTAAATGGGTAATCGAATTATTAATGCTAAATAATAGGAAATTTGCAAAAAATGTAACAATCTTTGAAAAAAGTGCAATATTTTACAATAATATGGTTTCGAAGCTAATAAATGACAACAGTTATCTGCAATATATTTAACACTGTATAACGTTAATATAATTAAGTTACATACCTGTTTTTTTAAACAAATTGTGAACAAAAACTCGTTTCGATCACAAAAATACACAATTTTCTGGTTTTGTTAGCGCAAAATCAATAAGTTTTAAATGGATTAAAAAATCGCCGGAGGAACTAATTAAAAATAAAGTAGATACAGCAAATATTGCAGAAACAAAATAAACCACCAAAAAGGATTCAAACAGACATGTTATTTCGAAGATAACAAATAATAAAAAAGTCGAATTTTCAAAATGGCGGAATAAAACTTTTTTTAGAAAGATTGTGACTGAATTTTTATATACTGAGTTTTTAAGCGTTGATGGCTGCTAATTTTTCTATTTTATTAAAGTTAATTTGACTAAAATATTTGTTTTAATAGTGCCTTTTAATACGAAAAATTTCACGATATCCCACTGTCTACATATTTTACCTCACCTTGAATTAAAAAGTATATAATTTTAGCAACTTAAAATTAAAAATTAATTACCTTTTAAAGTATAAAATAGCTTTGAATGAAAAAAAATAGCACTTTCCTACTCAGAATATAGTAATCTTAGTTATACGTTTTGAAGATCTATCGTTATTATATATTTTATAGCACTTCATCTGAAATTATATATAGAGACACATTTTAATATTATATTCTGTAGAATACTATTATTTAAATTTCTGTAGCAAAATGATGTGGAAATATAGAGTCGTCATATTTTCTATAATACAGGCTGCATTACTAAATATAACAATTAACAAATAAAATAATGATAACATAACAATAGGAAGTTAACTGAAATTCATATCTAGGGGGGGGGGGGGGGGGGGGGGGGGGCTGGAGTGGAAAGGGGGTATTTTTTTTTAAATACATCAACGCCATCAAAACTAGATGTTGCTATAATTGAGCAAGAATATTATATAACTGTAAGCATAAGCACTGGAATGATGACTCCTATTGAGCGACAATGTACTTTCCCGTGCCGTGCGGACGCATACAATTCGGAAGAAGGGTTAAGAAAACATTCGTCCTTGGCTATGCGGGAGTCTCACGTGACGTCACAGAAATATTTAAAACTTTTTTTTTCGGTGCCTTTTGTCTTCTTTTTCTTGTAAGTAAGTGTGGAAAAACATTAAATGTGTAGCATTTAATGTATTTTTGAAAGCCAGAAATGCGTTTCTGAATCTTCGCAAACTTATGCGAAAGGAATATTTTTTCAACCTTGGCAATGTGCATTATTGATTTTATCAAACAGTTTACTTACTTCGGAATTGAGTTATAATATTGTAACAAATTGTGAAACCAGAATGTTTGCTATTTTACGATTGAACAATTAGTGTTATTTTAACCATAGTATAAAGCATAGAGTGTTATTTAAATCATTTTATTAGGGAAAATATTAACCTAATATTTCAATTTGCTGTCCATATCCATGCTTTGAAACTCACAAATATCTAGAAATTGACAAAGTTCGTCACATATTGGCGCATTCACTATATTAGTATTCCCATAACTAAGCATATTATAAAATTTCGTCTATTGATACCTCTGGTACTTAGAAAAGATTGTTCCTCATATTTTTCGCAATGCGTAGCATTTTGTAAAACTGTTGTGGTAAATTATTAATTCTAGATGTGATGAATACTGTAAGCCCACGCCAAAAGCATCAAACTTTTATTACATGGAGGAATAAACATAACTGTTTTGAAAATAAATGTGTTGCGTTGAATAAAAAGGAGAAAGGAATATAACAGAAATATCTGAGGTTTCAGTAGAAAAACTATTAATTTAATTGTTAAGAAAACCAGTTGAATATTCATTTCAGTTATATAATACTACACATGATTTTTTAAAAATAATTTGTTATGTATAACAATATAGAGAATACCTTAGTTACTTTAGCTTGAAAATTAATTCGTATTTAAATGAATTATTATAGAAATAAAATATTAGTGAAAATTTTATTCATGGATTAATATTCTACAATAATTTGAAATCAATTAAAATTGAAATTCTTGCTATTTGGGGAAAGGGAACCAAAACTCTGTAAATTTCTTAATTTTTGAAAATAAAGAATCTGCAATTTTTTGCGAGGATGTAGTGTCTTATGTTTTAAAATCTCGTACTATTTTCTATAGTAAACAATATTTTGTTGTAAAATTAAAAAAATACCATACATCAGAAGGTTCTATATTTTTAACTACTTAATTAAAAATACTTAACTTTAAGGTAAAAACTTTTTAATTAAATTAAAAAAATGCCTTAAATATCGTACAAAATTGTCTTTTTTCTTTTTACATAAGGAAAACATAAAAATATTTAACTAAAAAAATCATAACTAGCGTATTGCATTATTTTGTGTAATTATATAATAATAAACTTTATATGCGAATGATTTATGAGAATACAAAAAATAACTTTAGGAAATATCCTATATTTCAAATCGTAATCTTGCGTTATATCAAACTCCAAAAACCTAAAAACTGCTTTATTTAGAATAATTTACTTACAATTTTAAACCCTTCTGATATACAAGTGTGCGCGTTTTCAAGTATGAGTACTGAATATTAAATAACCATTAAACCACTAATTAAAATAAATAATTTTTATAGTAATTAATTTCTAATATTTGGACATCCGGATCCTCTTAACGTTATTCATATTATTGATCATTTTCAAGTTAGATTTTTTATTTTTATATATGAAATATTTAAGTGACAAAAATTGAAAATTAACCAAAGGGGAACTTATAAAAGTAAAAAAGCAATTTCAAGGAAATTCAAAACTGAAAAGAAAAAAAAAATATTTAAATGAACATTCAAACTTTTTGAGCAATTTCAAATGAAGAAAAAAGTATTAATGTTTTGTTAACAGATATAGTTTTCTGACCTGTCAATGTTTCGTATATAGTTGAAAAAATTAAAAGAAAAGCTAATATCGCTAAATGAATACAATCAGAGGATACATTAGTATTAACCCTCTCACGGAACTGAACGACTTAAGTAGTATATGGATATCCAGTTTTTCTAGCAATACACAGAATCTTTAAATAATTGAACTTAATTAATTAAAATTTAACTTTAATTTAATTAATTCATAAAAAAATTCCATGTTGAAATTTTTTTTTAAATCTAAAGTTCTGGGTTTTTATTGGAAGCCATATCTATTAGGATAATAAAAATAAAATTATTTATAATATACATGCATTGAAAATCTAAAGTAAACTATTTTTCAGAGCAGAGAAATCGACTTTAAAATGTTGCCTCTTTTCTAATCGCTCAATGGGTTTATTTCTTTATTAATGAAAAATAAATATACAAATTGTTGAATTTTATTAATGAGACATAAAATATATAGAAATGGGAATATAGGTTATTTTTTGTGAAATGAATAATATTACTTAGAAGTTTATTCATGAAATTTTATTTTTCATACTTAAGTTTTATATGATATATTATTTTTAAACTTCAAAAAATAGATTATGCACATGTTTTATTTTATAAAGATAAATCGAATGATTTTGGATAGTAATTTTTGAACGAAATGTATAAGAAGAAAATGGTATATGAAATTCAATGTTTCTTTATCAAATATGATACAATTATGTTTGCAGATTATTGTTGTGTTCTAACATACATATTTTGTATTTGGTTTAGCTTTTATTTTTTCTAATTAACCAACATATATATTTTAGAAGTGTATTGGGTTTACGTTTTACATTTTAATCATGCGCTTTTCTCAACATCACAGACTCACGCAAAGGGTGTTTAAAAAATAAAAACATATACCAAAGAATGAAAAGCTTGCAAGAGGAAAACGAAGAAACTTATAGTTAGATTAAAAAATTAGCTTTATTTATAAAAAATGTTCAGTTTATTCCAATAATTATTACTTTTGTAATTAAAAATACTTTCCAAACAAAGTGAAAAAAATGTTTTACATGCAGATTTGTTGACAAAAGAGATGGAGACATTTTGTAATGATAAGTGTTGCTAACATCTTCGGATATTGAAAATCATTCGAAGTTAAATCCTGTTAGGAAGTTTGAATAATTAAGACTTTCTACGCAAGAGAATTAAATTAATTTTAATGGAGATAATAGTAAAACTGCTTCTGCTTGTTAAATCGAGTTACTTTTGCTATAAATATTCAGAAGTGGAAAAATATTTTTTCTTTATATTTTCACTTGAATAGACTGTATTTTGTAGTAATTATTTGCGCATTACTAATAACATTTTGTTCATTATGGATACAAAATTACATCTGCGTAAGGTAACTTTAAACAACAAACCCACTTCGACATTTTCCGGGGATACTAATCTATATTTTTACTAGCAAAAGTACCCGTTCTTCGCACGGGGATAAATAAAATAACGACAAATGACAGAAAACATATAATTTCCTCACCTCCCAGAGAAAATCGCATATGCCATTTAGAATTCCTCCTTAAAAATATTTTTTTAAATTTAAAATTTATTAAAATTTATAATATAAAATATTTTTAATTTTTATAAATTAGAAGTTAAAAAAGTAAAAATATATCTATACTACTTGGTTGCTAATACACCGATAAAAATCCTATAATTTCTAGTTTATCTCTCATAAGTTTTGGAGTTTTAAAAATTAAGCATTCCTGCACAAAAAAACTTTTAGAAATTAATAGGAATTTCCTTTCGGTATAGGTAGTTTCGGTACATAGTTGCATGAAATCCCATAATAAAAAACGACATTTGTAAAATCCTTAACTGTAAGTGGAATCAGCTGATGGGTATAAATAATATACCATCGTGTAGACGATATTTTTTTACGTGCCGATTTTACCCCCCCCCCCCTCTTCCTTTTTGGGCTTGTACCAGGTGAAAAGGAGGCTACATCTTTGCAATATCTTCGACCAACAACTTGTGTATCTAATTAGCAGTTTGCATTTTTAACCTCAGAAATAAAGAACATAAAAATGTAAATTACAGCCAGAATAAACCTAGAAGTTTATTGCGACTAAACTGACTCAAATTCTTAATAGAAGTGAGAACAAAATTAACAGCTTGCTGGCATAAATACTCAACGAAAAATAGTATGTTTTAAAATACTACGTAACTTTCTTTTACTATATCCAAATGCCCATGTTTTAAACAATTTCCATTAATGCTATTATTACAGAAGAATAACCATACCTATTTTAATTTTAAAAACATTTTTTTTTATTTCCGTACCAATGTATTAAAAATTCGGTATTTACTCATTTTGTTAAACCATTATTCTTAAATTTTTTTATTTTGTGATACTATTGTTATTGCATTCGCATAGAAAAATACCCGTCATAAAAATATTTAGAAAGTTTCCACTGCAAATTAAAGCCAAGACGCACTTTATCCAAAGAATAAACTGTTATAACTTGGCGATAGTTTAGCAAACAATGCAGCATATTATAATGTCACCATGTACTTTCGATCATTGAGAACATTGATTCAGAACAATAATTCAGAACATTTAATTCATAATGATCGCCCTTTGGTGTTTTAAACGGAAATATTCATTGGCGCATTAAATAAAATCTTTATTTTCTCAATTACCATTTGGTATCTGTGGAATTTTATTTTTTAATAATGTTAAAAAGTCATATATAGTTGAGAAGTCACAGTGAAACGAAGCTTCGTACAATTAAAAAAAATACTTGCATAACATATTTTTCAAATAAATAAAATGGACGTTCATGCACAAATTACTCGCATTTTGGAAGAATTGTTCTAAAAGTCCGATTTAAGATAATTAAATAGAGTTACAATTAACCTGTACCTGTTAATAACTACAAACAAAACAGAAGAGATGAAACAATTATAACATTTTAAAAGAATTCGAAACCATTTTCTAAGATAAAATTCTGGTTGTTTTAATTTTTGAATGAATCCGCATTGTAACAAAAAGCTTAATGTGCAGACGTTTTTCCAATAATTATTAAATCAAACAAACCTGTGACTTCATTTTTATAGTGTCAATAACGAAAAAATTTATTTTAAATTGCATACGATATTTTCATCCATGTTAAGTCAATGGAATACATTAAAATAGTTATAACATACGAATGGAACATCGTACACACTTAAAAATGATCACAAAAAATGTCTAATTTTTCAAGTAAAGTATTCTGTAAATTTTATAAAGCTACGTTTTGTAGTTATGGAGTATTCCGTGTAAAGATCGGCATTTTAATTGATTAATAATTTTTTTTATATTATATTTTCGCTTTTTTCCGTTGATTTTAACTGATTTTACCGTTGCCACTTCGTGAAACTTTGCTGACGTGAGCTAAAAAATATCATAACGTTCGAAAGGAATATCGTAGAGACTTGAAAATAGTCACGTTAAAATTCTTATTTTTTGAACTAATTATTCTGTGAATTTCAAAGCTCTACGATTTGTAGTTACGGAGCTTATTTTGTACTGACAAACAAACAAACAAACATCCGGACAGATTTCGGGATTTTCAGCTTTATATATAAGATGCAATATTATAAACTCATGGGGAGTCTGTTATTTAAAAGAAAATATCTAGTTTTATGAATGCACGATTTAATTTTATATAACTGATTATTGTTGTTTGTATCATTAATATTAGAAATTCAATTTTATTCACCTTCTAAATGTTATATCGACTAAACCCTCTGAGCTGTTAGAAAAAGGGCAAACATGTAAATTTGTTTTTTCTGTAAAACAGTTTACTTTAAATTTCTAATGCAAGTATATTATTATTTTATTTAATTTTTATTATTTTAATAGATATAGCTATCAAAAAGCACTTCAACGCCTTAGATTTGAAAAATATTTGAAAATCGTATATTTTTGATAAATTTAAAGTTAATGTGTATTACTAGAAAACTGGAAATCCATGGATGACTTAAGTCGTTCGTCTCCGTCAGGAGTTAAAATTATACTTCTTATATAATTCTGATGCCATTCTGCTAATTAGTTATAATAATGAATGATTACTAAAAACTAATAATGAGTTTGACTTAACATTCAAAACATGGAGAGCGGCAAGTTTCGAATCCTCGTTATCAGCACAAAGCTTCTAATCACGTACGCTATGTGAAACGAGTCTTCTTAAAAACGTTTTGTATAGAGAATTAAGATTATCCTTATAACCTTGTAAACCTAAATATCTAAGAGTTTTTATAACAATGTATTTTATAATATAAAAAGTGTAGTAAAGAGTTCAATTTTTAGCAGTGACAAAACAATGAATAAATATCCACTATATTATTATCAGTATAATCCAAAAATTTTACTGAACACATTTAACTAACTGGAAGTTTTGAGTTAAGTGAATATAATTACAAAAAATTTAAGATCTCATTAAATTTTACTAAATCTTATAAATTTTTCATGGATTATCATACCATAGTCGTTCAAGAATAATTGAAAAATCTTGTTCGGTATTATATCTTTTACATTTGTTAATCAATTTATCTTATCAATCGTGATATAAATTTCTACTTTTCAACAAAATATAACTACTTTTATCGAATCACCGACATTTCTCCTTAATCATCTCATTTAATCATTTCATTTTTACTCAATCAGTGTATATATAATACAAGAATACTAAACAAAAGCAAGAAATCCAATTGAATATTTCTTACACCAATTATCTCATAATTATTCCTAATTATTCTCAAATCACACCATTATTACTCTGAAGAAACTTTACAATTAATCGTTAGCACCGGCGCCTATCGGGCGGATTTCAACAGACTTCTTTTTCCAAGTTAGAACTACTTTATCACCCAGAATAAATTAATCGCTTATTCTTAGTTCATGTTTAACCCGCTAGATGGCGCAGTCTCTTGACCGATGAGTTCAACTCAAAAAAGGCGGTGCGTTGCAGGAAAGTGTCATTCATAAGGTCGCCTTCACTGCGAGTTTCATCTCCAAAGCTCGTTCCGTTCCACATGGTAAGTTTATTTTATAACTTATTTTTTGATTTTTTTTGCAAAGCCAATTAAATAAAAAATAAAGTGCATAGTGTAATGCAAGTAATGAAGTTTAATATATGTTCATTTAAAGCTGTGATTTCATGTTGGAAATGTTTATTAAGCCTAATCGCAACTACTTTAGGACGGGATAAATGTACTTGAGAGTCTGAAAAGTTTTAGTAAAGTTTTCGGTGTGTCTTGAAATGCGCGAATTGAAAGGAAATTAAGTTGATAAAAATATGAAAATGTAATGAAGTTTATAATTTTGTATAGTATAACTTTTAAAGTTGGAGTGGGTATGAAAGAACAGTTTTTCGAACTTCGTTAAATGGAACAATCAAAACTTTTGAACTCCCACGGAAACTATATTTTAAAAACTTTGAACTAATGAAAGTTAGAAGAATGCAAAAAAGTTTTTTATATACTGTTAAAAATGTATAATTTTTTTTTTCATTTTGTTGTTTTGAAATATTTGAAACTCACAAGTTTTGAGGAATATCTAATCCCAATTGTATCGATGAAAAAAACCACTTTAAGTTATTCTGTTTTAAGATAATGTTATTAATTTTTATTTTGTATATATTTATATTTAATTCAATTTAGTAAGCGCCTTTTTTCTTAAGTAAGAAAGTTGGATTTTAAGAGTTTTAAAAGCAAGATCGTCTAATTGTAAATAGACTTGCCGTGAATATTCGAATTAATGTGAGTTAGAGTTTTAAAAATTACAAAATATGCAATGTATACATATCTTTACATTTAGTGATATTCTTTTTAAGGTTACTGAAATGTATATTATGAAATTGTTGTTGATGGAATTTATTTAAAAGCAGGAAGCTAAAAATTTGGGGAACGGAGCAGTTTATAAGATAGGGCGAATCTTTATAATAGGATAAATTAAGGTTTGTTTTATAAAAATACATTTTATGAAATAATTCGATCAACGTATTTTTAAAAAACTCGTTATCAATTTATCTAAAATAGTAAATCACTACTTTTTGGAATTTTTTTACTTTCATGGCTGCTATTGAAATGATTATTATAGTACAAGGGATAAATGGGTTATAAAAATTGCAATGAAGGTTTTGTAAATTTTAAAACTAATAAAATATTAATACCCAAATTTACAGGCTAGGTAATAATATTTTATTAAAACAATTCTGGGATTATGTATCAGGCTCGACGCATGTTAAATAATATAATTTAGATTGGAACATGGAATATTAGATTGTGTTTTTCTTTTACGAAAAAAGTTTATAGAGTTAAGTTAATATTTTATGGAGTTATAAATTAATTAAATTAAACTACATTTACTAATAAAGAAATGGTTAGACTAACGTAGCATCACATTTTTACAAAACAATTACATATTTTATTTTCAATAGAATGCCAACCATTATCATTGTTCTCCAACTCAGCTTCATTTAATCAAATAAATTTTTCAGAAGGCGCATATGACACCTGTTATCGCATTTATTTAATTAGGGTTTTAAAAATAATAATAAAATTATTAATAAATTAAAATAACTTAGGTTAAAATAACTTAATAAATTAATTACCTTAATTAATTCAAATTATCAGCAAATATATCAAGACTTTTATGGCATAAGTTATAAAATTTACCTCGTTTAAGTGCACCCTTTCTTTACAATGGTTCAATTCAAAAGTGTAAAATCATAGACACTAAAACATATTTTGTATGGTTTTTGATTCGCAAAACCTCACTGGAGCATGATGAATAATATTTTTCTAATTTTTCATATTCATAAATGCATATTTCGTGCAACTTCAAATAAATTATAATAGAAAAAATAAACCCATTCATTGGCAAAAAATTTTTTGGTTGATTTTATTCCTACATTTTTTAACTGATTAATAGTCTATAGATATTTTAATGGGAATACTTTAATTAAAAAGCTTCATGAATAGTTATTTTAAACTGATAACATCACACATTCCGCGAGCTGCATATTAATATCATTCTTTAAAGCAGACTTCAGAGGATACAAACTGTAATGTGAATGAAATTTCGTTTATATAAGCATTAAAGCAATGCTTATTTTTAAGAATTGAACGATATTTAGCTTACCAGATTCATACCTAGTATTGGGTAAGTACCTAGTATTGGGTACCTGATAATAAGATAAGAAGTTTTTCCACATGCTATTGCACGCAATAGTTTGGAGAAAGAAATCACACGCAATACATTACACGATATGTCGGGAAAGCGTATTATTTTCTAGAAAGCAGTTTCAAAAGTATTTTTTGTGTGTTTTAAACAAATGGAATAAATTATGATATTATAAAAATATATACGTTTTTAAAAATGTTTTTGGCGACTATTTTTTGTGTAAGGCCTGATGGAGACATGTTTGTTCGTAAAAGATGCAATTATTAGGTTGGAACACGCATATGTTAAAGATTGATACACGATTCAAATTTAATGTTTTGTTTTGCTCGTTTTTCTAAAGTATTTGAAACATAGATTTTTAAGATTCCTGAGTAGATTTCGTTTATATGGGAGAGATACATTGAGGTTTACACGAAATAAGCTGTTTTTTCTTTCGCATATTTTTTTATTTCTGTTGAAATCTCAGTTTTAGATTATTATAATTCGAGAAATATATTGTGTCTTATAATTTTAGCTGATGAGTAACACTTAATTTGGTAGCGGAAACTTTTGAAATCACGATTTTTATATTCTATAGATGTAACCCATTTTATGCTCTTTTAATAATGAAATATATTTAGCAATTGAAACATTTTCTAACTGAAATAACAATTTCTGTTAAACGAGCGGGATTAAACTTTTAAAAACATATAAACAATTTTATTCAAGAAATGTCAAATAATTATTTAATATTATATTACTTTAATTTATTTAGCAGATATTTCAAATTTCACATATGAAATTTATCAAATTTTATTGAAAATGTATATTAATGTATTTAAGATAAGCTTACAACAGTCTTGTAAAAAGTTTGAAGCGTATTCAAAAATGTTTTTATTAATTTATCGATAAAAATTTACACTATTTAAGTAATATTTATTTTTTACTCTTTAAACTTTTTTCTCGTTTTGTGTAAGACGATTTACCAAATTATTTAAAATTGTAACATTTATATTTAAATTTTTATATTAAAGTTTTCAATGGTTTTAATTATAAGTTATATTTAAACTTTTAAAAAGACTACGCGTTATACAATTCGAAATTATAGCTCGTATGATGGTCGATTTACTATTATAAGTATTTAAAAAACAAATTAATCATACAACTTTATTAAAACCATATACAATTATTAATTAAATCACAGAGAAAAGAAAAAAAATTATTTTTCTTACCAGTAACTAATTATATAATGTTTAATTTTATAAAAATAGTCTTTTTTTTTAAAATTAATATTATAAATTCAATATCGTATAATTTTTCTTGTATGTAGGAAATCGTATAGATTTTTCTTATTACTTATCTTATAATATATTTTCATTCACACTTAATACTACAGATTTTTTAAAGTGTTTTACCACGCGATACTATAGATAATAATGTATATTGTTTTTCTCATGAAATGTTATATGTAAATCGAAACATATGAATTTAATATAAATAAATTATTATAAAAGCCAAGCTCGTATACGTTTCCCCTTTACTTAATCGCATTGCATACTAGGCGCATAAAATATTAGATTTTTCTCTACATACTGTCGATGTAGAGATAGAATTCTAGTGTAATCCAAACACCTTTTACCGAACCAAAAGCCCTAGGGTATAGAATATCGATTTCGTAACGGATATGTACGTCCCTATACATACAACTGAAACCTTTCATGTTAATATGTGTAACGGAGATAGCTCGGGTTTTCGTTTCTGTAATAAGCTTCCATGATATTTAGATGTGCATGTATATCGTAGAAAATATACATAAATATTTTGATAAAGAACTGAAATTTCATTGTACATTTTGAAAGAAAATATTTTTAAAGATAGTTCTAACTAAAGTTTAACGATCTAAATATTTAAATACTATTGTACCGGCAAATAGTTTATCAGTCTATATAAAATAAGAATGTACATACACGCAAAAGTTTAACAGTTGTTTTATAATTTTATTAAAAAAAATAAAAACACGCTTGCAGTTTTTATTTTTTTCACCAGTTTGCGTGCATAAATAAATCAAATAAAAATACAAAATTTATATCAATAAAATGAACTAAATAACATGTTTACAAAATACCCTAATAATATACTTATATTTGTAAGAAGTTAATAAATTTTGCTATTATTATATATACAATGTAATGCACATAATTTCTTTAGAATAACAATCATGATTAAACTTAAGAATCAGCAGAGAATTAAGCTTAGCATACAATATACACCATTTGTTAAATAATCCCATAAGGAATTCAAAATATATTCAGCGGTAGTTTCTGACACATAGAGATAAGTTTCGCTGGCGGGCTGCATTAATGTGATAAAACTTGTCACCTTTAGTTTAAAATTACATTTGGTGTAGTGAATTAAAGTAGACGTTAATCAAACATTGGTTCAAACGTAGATCTAAGGCGAGTAGGAACAAAGTTTCATACAAACTTGATTATTGACTATTTAAATGAATTTCGAGAATCTCTATTTTGTAAATTTATTCCATTTATATGTTCAAAATAATGTTTAATGTGTTTATTAAGCTATTGTTTAACAAAACTATTTACTATCGAAGAATAAAACACTTGATCGACCCCTATATCAATATTATACCGTTACAAAATTGAAAGCCTTTAAAAAAGCAGGGAATATAAAACCACAAACGACTGCTCTGAGGATGTATCAGCTGTTCTCGAACAGTTATTATGATACGAGATTCTAAAAAATACTGACAATTGTTGAAACATAATATCATTTATTTATTTTTTGGGATTTAAATTGCAAACTTTCGCACTTTGACGATTCGGAATACATCAATGTGCACATTGTGTAACACACTGGTCCGTGGGTTGATGGTAGGGGGTCCACGGGAACGAGATTATGAAAAAAAAATAAAAAAAGTCACTTATCCCATCCAGTTCGACAATCAGTGCAGTAACCAATACGCAGTTTTCGTGAGTTTAAATATGTATTAAATGTACAAGCAAGATACTAAAAGTAATTAAACTTCTGATTGTTGTGTTATCTTTCCTGTATTTGAGTCCATATATGTGTAAATTTAAAAAATTAATTAAAAAATATGTTCTTCCCTTCATTTTCGTGTTCAAACAAAATTGGAATGCAACGTATATATGCCAAGAAAGCGGGGGGAATGCGGGAGTTTCACGTGACGTAGTAACATGAATTCCCTACTTGTAGTTTCGATTTCTTCTCTTTAGCAGACAAGCCTGTGGTTTGGTCGCTCCGCTCGCTCGCTTATTCCACTCAACTTTGTATTGTATTTTAAAGAAATAATTTAGCTGTGTATTTTCATCGTTTATTTTTAACAATGCAAAGTTTAGGTAAAAGACCCTTTGTTAGTAAATTTCGGCTTATTACATATTTATTCATATGCAGAAAAACTAAGTGAAATTGTCTTTTTCTATATATCGTTTGATATTTCCTCCAGTTTGAAAAAAACATTTTGGATCAAAATGATTGGAGCACAACTTTGAATATTTCGTAGGAACGAAGTTTTTTCGTTTTATCCTACCTAGCCATGCTTTGATCAGATTAGAATCAGAATAAGGGAAACTGTGAAAAGAAACTCTTCTTGCAATACAATCCGCTTTCGAAACAGTGTTCGAGCAACCGAATGCACTGCACGAAATCATCATGTTAGTATTTTAAAAAGAAAAATCTTAAAAAGCATAGTGCAGCAGCTGTACTTCCATACTAATTCTACGGAACTTTTTCAGCGTCTAGAATACGTCTCCCTGTTCCGTTGGAACAGCGGTCTTCTTCTTCTTGGCGTGAAACTCCCCCATTGCATGAGTATATATGAAAAAAGGGGTCCCCGGTCCTATTTTAATTTTAGTTAGGCTGCTTTTTTGCACACGGGGAGTACCGGAGACGGTAACGGTACCGGCGAAAGGAGAAAAAGTTATCCAATTATAACTTTGTCACGTTGTCCGGTCCAGCATTGTGTTCTGTAATATTGCATCCGGCACCGGTTTTTCCATTCTGTGAAAAAGCTGTCTTAGGAATTTTCCGGACTGAAGAAATCAGGCAATCTGCAGAATTACTAGGAAATGTGCATATTGACGGTTTTCTCACTTTGACGGTAACATATGACTGAAGAAATCAGGTAACCTGCAGAATTACTAGGAAATGTGCATGTTGACGGTTTTCACACTTTGACGGTAACATATGACTGAAGAAATCAGGTAACCTGCAGAATTACTAGGAAATGTGCATATTGACGGTTTTCTCACTTTGACGGTAACATATGACTGAAGAAATCAGGTAACCTGCAGAATTACTAGGAAATGTGCATGTTGACGGTTTTCACACTTTGACGGTAACATTCACGCTTTTCAAATAAACCAAAAAGTAATATATTACCTCTTAATTTATCTTAAAAGAGTAGACTGGGCTTTAAAAACTAAATCTTCCTTTTGAAAACAATTATTTAACTTTGAGAAGTTTATAAATTAAAAATTGCGATTCTCATTCTAGTACATCACAGACTATTTTGTCGCTAGATCTTCTTTTATTCATGCAGCCTTTTCTCTAAGTAAGATATTCAAGCTGCGTGCTCTCCGAACAGCTGTAGAGTTTGTTTCTTGGCTAGAAGTCAATAGCTGCTGTGAAAGTAGTTCACTGCGCGAACTCCCCTTTCAACGGACGTTTTTCGCTTCTTAGGGAGACTAGAGTCTACGCATACGAGTTTTAAGGAATATAGGAAAGCATTTATAAAACATGTCGTGCTCGTTCTTTGTGTTCTACCTTTCTGGTATGACAAGGAACACTTTTAATATTTATTATGGGAGTTACACGAGTCGAATCTTTCGACTTAGCTTGCGATACAGATGTCACGCATTTTGTAGGATCTGAGTTTTTACGTCAAAAGATTTATGCCTTTTGAAAAATGTTATATGTGCTAGAGAT
Source organism: Troglohyphantes excavatus (assembly GCA_963932185.1). NCBI lineage: Eukaryota > Metazoa > Arthropoda > Arachnida > Araneae > Linyphiidae > Troglohyphantes > Troglohyphantes excavatus. The sequence goes on from OZ010672.1 coordinate 37,741,372, forward strand.
AAAGCAACTATGCCATTTATTTTCATTGTAAAATATTACGGGAATTTTTATCTATTGAACGTTTATTTAAATTTTTAGGAACACTTAGATTAAATAGATTGATTAAGCTTTAAATCATTGATTAAGTGTTATATATGACGATGGACTTAATATTCTTATTACAATACAATCAAAATATATATCCATGTGTTTTTGAAAACTTGTAAGCTTATTCGAAATTGATAAATGAAAAACTGTATAAAATAACTTATATTTTTTTCTGAGCATTTTTATTATAAAAACTAATTCTTAAAAATTCTAAATTAACAAGAAGTACATTAAAAAAAGAGTATGTTTTAAATATTTGATATAATGAAAAAATGGAATTTTATTTGTTTTACTCAACATGCTAAAATATCATATTTTTAAATTAAGATATATTTCAATTTCACAATATGGCAATTTTAGAATATAATATAATATGATATTTTGTATTTAATATATTAATATGTTTTTGAAAAGTTCATTTTGATAATCATTGTTTGAATAGATATGTAAGCGTGATTAATAATTCAGTTTGACATCTGACATTATTTTATGATTTAATTTATTCATATTAAAAATATGTCATGACATATCCATTGATCCATTTTTAACAAAATTTCTTTTTTCATGAAATGCATGTGATGAAAGCATACAAATATGAAATATTTATGCATAATTCAATTCTTAACCCTCTATGCTCATGAACTTGATTTCAAGTCTAGGGATCTTCAGTATTTCCATCTATGCTTTCAATTTTCAAATTCATGAAAATATTCCATTTTTAAAATATAATTTTTTGAAATATACTGTGACAGCTATCTCATTACAATTAATTAAAATTTTAGAAAACAAATTAAAGTGCACGCCAATTAAAAATTATTTAAATTTTTAAAAAGTTAAAACAACCTTACAACTGCAAAATTCGTGTGAGCGTCAGTGGGTTAAAATAAATACAAAGCTGTCATAAATTCTAGTAATTTAAATATAAAATAATTTAACCCGTTATTAAAAACTTCCCTTTATTTAAACAAAATCTCGTGTAGGAATAAGATGCAAAGCCAGCAGATATTTTTATTCAAAATAAATCTACAAACTCTACATAAGTCGGTTTATCGAATATTATTTTAAACAAACCGAGTTGTCATCGATAGACAGTCACAAGGATTGATAAGTTCTTTAAAATACAATTTTCACTTCAAAGCAGGATTTTGTGCTTGAAGAAGATAAACGGATTTGTGGAATGTGCAAAGGGTGAAGAATATTTTTCTTCTAATCCGTAGACGAGCAGATTTCTTTTCTACCAACGGGATGTTTTTTGGTCAAAGGAAAGGGATGGACGCGTTTTTCGAAAAAATGCTATTGCTTTCTATCGAAGAGGATAAACAGTATATAATTTAGTTGAAATAGGTCGAGGTGGGGTAAGATAGGTCATAGGGTAAAATGTATTTTTTTTTAAATTACACAAAGCTAGACTTGTGTTTTGATCTTGTTTTTTTAAAAAAAATACTTCGTTTAATGGAGTACATTTTAGCAAAAATTACATTTCTGGGTGTTGAAGTACAACAGTCTATTTTTTTGAATATATAAAAAAAAATTATGATAGTTTGATGCATGAAAACTTTTATATAAAAATTAGAAAAGCCAAGTATGTATTTACCAATTTTCCTGGGTTTTGTATAAAAAGAAATCTTTTAATATATTTTTTAATAAAAACAATTAGAAAATTTATAATTTATTTAGCTTTTTTTCAATGTTTTGCAAAATGGGAAAAATGGATTTTCGAATTATTAATGCTAATGAATAGGACATTTGTTAAAATATAACACCAGCTTTGACAAAAGTGCAGTTATTCTACAAAAATGTGAATTTCGAAACTTATAAATGACAAGCGTTAACTGCAATATATTTAACACTGTTTATATGTGAATTTAATGAAGTTACATATCTGTTGATTTTCCAAATATAATGTCAACGAAAGAACCTGTTTCGAAAAAATTAACACCATTTGCTTGCTTTGTTAAGTAAAAATAAAATAAAAAAATGATGAATGTTAATGACATAAAAAAAAATCGTCTGCAGAAAAAAAAAATAACATCAGTACAACCTTTTACCCCTTTTTTTACTTTTTGAATAAATACTTTAATATATGTTATTTAAATTTACATAAAAGAACAATATTTTACAACAAAATTACATATTTGTATTTTTTTTAAAAATGTAAATTTTTCAATTTTGTAAAGCTTTTTTTTAAAACGCTAATGTTTTTTTAAATATATTTTTTCACTTTCTCGGATGCTTTGAACTGCAATATATAAGAATCGGCATTAAAATATTGTATACTATATGTATTTGATTTTTATATAAATAGTTATTCATAATAACACAAAAATTTCCTTAAAACTATTATTTTTGGCTTTAGTAACTTTTTTTAAATACTACTCTTAAAGGTAATTAGCATTATACGTATATTTTAAAATATGATTTAAATTATACATTTCTATTTTAATAATAGATAAAAGCCTTTGCGTTTCGAAAAACTTTATTATCAAGGAAATCCAAACACTGAAAAAAAAGGATTTAAATTTTTCGTGCCCTGAAAAACATACCTGTCATTCAGGATAAAATCTCAAATAATAACTCATTAAAAACATAAATACAGTTCCAGAAGTTTTCAAGCATATTTAGAACTATACAAATTATAAAGTTTAGCGAATAAAAAAAATTTGTGAATTTTACAATTTTTTTTAGTACGGTGTTTCTTTAATAATCCTTTCTTTTAAACAACTAGTTAAATAAGTCTTTTATAATTTATGTTCTTTTGACATAGAATTCACGTGAAACACTTAGTAATTAGAGTTGCAAATACCCTATTATACCCTTCATAGGCCATGCACCATTTTGAGAAAAATTAATTTGGTCCAACAAACTCATCTATTTACTGTCGTATATGATAAAAATTATCAAAATATATTTTAAAATTATCTTTTTAGAAATTTAATAAAAATTCACTTTTAATGAGCCTTATTTGAAAACTGTTCCTTTTAGAGAATCAGCTAAATTTCTGTGAAACTACTTTCAAAATAAACGGAATTTGATGAATTGTTAATTGTATGTTTAATTAAAATGTCTTGTGTATAGAAATACAATATACCACTGTTTAAAAAAATTTGGGGGGACAAAAGAAGCAAATAGGGGGAGGGGGTGCAGTAAAGAGTATGTTTTTTAAAGTATTCCATTATCAATAAAATATTTAACAAGAAAACATAAAGAGACTGCCACTTACTTTTTTTCAAAGAAAAAATTGTGTTTTTAATACAATATATAGTCTTAAAATTGCCCTTTATCATTATTGTTAAAACGCATGAAGTTTCACATTACTTTTTAAGTATTTACTTTTAGAATAATTGTCTTAAAAATAATCAAAAAAAGCATATCTTATTCAGGAAGTTTAAATCGGGATTTAATTTTTTATGTTGGATGAAATGTAAATTATATGCGTAATGACTGAAAATTCGAAAACATAAATAATTTAACATATTTAGTTTCTTTCAAAGAGCGACTACTTTCAGAGACAAATTTAATTGTCATTTTTAAAAGCATCGTAATTAAACAATATTCATACTTTTATTTGCAATAAATTTTTGACAAAATTAAGCAAACAAATAAACTAACTATTTATACATTTATTGATTTAAATAAAAGGAACTTATACAACTTTGTAAACATTTATTTAATAAACAATCAACAAATATAAGACTGATACAATTTTAAAATCTTATGAAAACTGAACATAGTCAGTCCATATTTTATCTTTGTAGTTCAAATATATTTACATATTTCCTAAATGAGCGTAAAATGTATATTTGCAGTTTGAATGTAATCACTATTTAACCTTCATAAATATTAATGCGGATTAGATACTGTTACGAGAACGTGTAAAGTGATTACTGTTCCTAATACAATCAATCTTGCAATATGATACCAGACCTCTGGAAGCCCGTTTTAATGAAATTGGTCTCGGGATGTCAATTGCCGCATTAATAAGCTTTGAATGGATGGTGCCAGAATATATATATATATACGAATATGTATAATTTTCAAATTGTGGTAGAACATTGAATCAGGGGTCGATTTTACATTAGGCACGTTATAGGCCTAAGCCTAAAAGTTCGTATTTTTGAGGCCCAACTTTTATTTCACTGAGCATCAAATGTATAAAAATATCTTATCATCAGAAAATATTATTGTTATTGATATTAAAAAAAAAATTTGCAAATCTTTATAATAATTTCTTGCATAAAAATTAGTTGTGCAAAATCTTTTTAATATTTCTATGCTATTTTTAATGATGGAAGGCTGCATTAAAGGTACAAATAAAAAGTTTTGAATTGAATTTTCTAGATAAAGTTCTGGGTTTAATTAATGAATAACAATGTTAATATAAATATACATATAATAAATTTTAAGTAAAATTAATTGCTATTTCTCTAAATTATATTTGATTTTAAGAAATAAACTTATTTCGACACAAAAATACAGATATAAAAAATTGTGGCTTTAGAATATAATACTAAATAAAATAAAATTGAGATAAATAAAAAATCATTCTATAAATAAAAATTCATTTGAGTTTATTTTCATTCGTTTTATTTTCTTTCAAAATGAGTATAACTTGACTTGACAAAGTAAACTGGTGTTTATTCGTAAATTATTTATATGAACGAAAAATGCCAACACAACTTAGACGATATAACCAAAATCGTAAAAATCGAAATAGGAAAAGTTCAAGCTTAGCATGAATGCTTCCATGGTGTGTGTAATTAGATGACATCTATTCTTTCGCTTCTCTTTTAGCAAATTAAATCATGGATCGAGTCCTGCTTTTTGAACGAAGATTAGCGTTCGTTCTCTTATCTTGTGTTTATATTTCCGTGAATGAAATAAGAAGGAATTAGATTAACTCCAAAGTTTCGCACTTTTAGCGATGCTACTAAACACAAACTGAATTACTCGAATGGCTTTTATTTAGTACGTTACGTTTTTTGTTGAGCACTAAGCCTGAATTGTTTGCCTTATAGAAGTCTATTACATTTCTATTTTAAAGTTTTATATAATAAATACTATTTTATAAACAAAAAAACCCCTTATTTTATAAACATAAACCTTAAAATATCACACTTTAAAAGAGTTTAATACTCCTTTAAAGTATGATATTTTAAGGTTTATATTTATAAAATAAAATTTTAAAGGTTTTTTTTGTTTATAAAATAATATTTATTATAGAAAACTTTAAAGAAAAACTGTTTTGTTGAAATTGTTTTATTTCATATTGCAGCTGCTTTTGAAATAACTTTTAAAAATATACATTTTAAATATATTTTAGTACTAGTTTCGGGGTGTTATGACTTTTGAAAGGATAAAGAAATAGTAGGATTTTATAATCTATTTTATTAAAAAAATTTTTTACTTATTTTATGTTTCATTACAAATGTTAAAATTGTATTGCATAAAATAACAAATGCCCTAAGAACATATATTTCCTCATACATCGCAAAAAATTCTGAATATTTTAATGTTATATCAATGATATTATTACATAAATAAGATAAAAGGAATTAACGTAAAATTCCCATTACCAATTTTCAATACACGCAACAGTGGTACCATTTTTTGATATTAAATGTATATTTGAATTAAAAAAATTATACTATAAATATTATCTTCGAAAACGCTTTTATATTTCTTTATATTAACTATTCGAGAACCATTCGTCAGTGGTAAAAGTGACAAAATTAAACGATATATAAATGTATTTAGTTATATGCCAATTTTAATCAATTTTGTAGTACACCGATGTAATAGTTGGAACATTGTAAAAATTAAAAAAAAAAATGTTAAGTAATAACTCGAAACGCTTACATATTTAAACTTTATATATTTCTTTTAAATATTCTGTTAGTAGAAGAGATTATTATAAAGATTGAGAGTAAATTTTCATCAATTTCCTTCTGTAAGCTATGTAAACCTAAAAAACGATATTTAATAATACCTTTTTAAAACTCATAAAAAAATATTTCATTTGAAACTTTTTACTGTTTTTTAAAGTATTTACGAAATTAGGAATTTATTGTCGGAACCCCCTGACGTTCACTGACGTGATTTCACGTCCAATATCTCCAGTTTTTCCAGAAATTTCTATACTCCTAAAAATACTCTAATTTATAATTTTAATTTAAAGGTTTGAGGTACAAAATTACAAGCTATCTCAGTGTATAATTAATTAAAAAAAATATATAAAAGGGCATGTGCAAGAAAATTTATTTAAAAATGATAACAGAAAAACCAACTTTACAATTGCAAAAATCATGTAAGTGTCAGTGGTTTAAATTGAAAATGTATGATTTTATCAACTAAGGACAGTTTAAAATGTAAACTATTGCTATCTATATCTATTGATGTCATATTCATGTGTGTAAATGTTTTAAAGACAACAATATACTTACACAAATTTAATTATTACGCACACGTATGTTAAATACTTAGAAACGTCTAAAACAATATACATCCCAATTATAAAAAAAATATAGACAGCCCGTATTGAACTCAATGCTTTCTTATTCTCATATCATTAATTAAATCAAGGTGTGGATATACGCCAAACATGTAATCTATCCATTTCCATCTTCGTCTAAGACACCTCAGAAAATACAATATTATATCTTATCACAAGAAAACGGGGGTTAGATCATTGATGCTCAATATGAGGTTCTTTCCTTTCATTTGCATGGATATTAAAAAGTAAACAAGGCATAACAGTGATACTAAATTTCAGCTCCAGCAGTGTTACATCAACTCATGAACGCAACAGATGCTTAGAGAAATAACAATGACGTCAAGGTTTTAGGCGAAACTGCTTTGTTTTTAGTCTCGATAGTTTTATTAAAGACGTTTGTTTAGAACGGAAAGTTAGTTATCTTGTTAATCATAATGGGATTCCTGGAAAAAAGACGAGTGTTAAGAATGAAAAAAATATTAAAATTCAAGCAGTAAAGGAACTGGAGTAAGAAGATATGGCTAAAAGTTGTAAAGTTTTTGTTTTATAAAGACTTAAAAGCTTTTCCAACCATGTGCAAATTTTTAATTAAAATTTTCCGTAAAACAATTATAGTGATTTACGGGGAAACAGTACCCAAAAAATTGTGAAAGTTACGATTTTTTAACTTACTAAAATTATAGTTTGGAATCTTCTAAGTATACTAGCAAACTACCAGAACTGTATGTTTTAAATGAGTTATTTGAGATTTTATGCTGGATGATGTGTTATAGTTTTTTCTCAGTATTTGATTTTCCTTGATAGTAATGTTTTTCGAAACGCTAAGGTTTTTTTATTTTTAATAGAGATATGTATATTTTTTTAAGCTTATTGTGTATAATCTAAATTGGCATATGAATTAGCTCTATGAGTAGTATATTTAAGAAAAAATTACTAAAGTAAAAAAAATGTGAGTTTTAAGGAAAAGTTTTCTGTTATTATGAATAACTATTTATATAAAATTCAAAAACATTTAGTATATAAGATTTTAATGCCAATTCTTATGTTATATAATTCAAATTATCTGAAAAAAAAAATTTGGTAAAAAAAAGCTTTAAAATAATTAAAGCTTAAATTTAAAAAAAAAAAGGAAAACTAATATATAATTTTTGTGCGAAATATTTTTTTTTATATATTTTTATAATACACATTAAATTTTTGATTCAAAAGTTCAAGTGTACCGTGTATCTTTAAATTCAAATACAAAACCGTATTAATTCAAATTCAGAAAATATAAATGAATCCAAGATCATAAGAAATTACAAAAAAATTATAAAAGATATCAGTTTTATTTATTGTCTAATCACACTTTAAAACAATTCCTAGACATTAAAATTAGTTGAAATTTAAAATATATATTTTAATCAAAATACAATGGCTAAACAGATCAATAAGAAGAAAGTATAGTCTGAGGTGTTTCTAACAACTTTGTTAGATAAAAAAAACATTGTTCGGGAAAGCGTACTTATTTATAGTTCTCGTATATTAGCGACTTGATCTTTGTAATCACATAATAGCCCGTAACAAATGAGACTGGACTTGGTGACAGGTGAAAGACATGATTCATTAGAAAAGTAATCTGTTGTAACGTTGTAACTATTTAAAGAATGCGTCTTCGACAAATACAGCTGTTTATGATGATATATTGCATTGATCTTTAACGAAAATGTTTGATAGGAAACTACTGAAGTAAATATCATATCTATAGCCTTTATGTGTTTAAATAATATATTTATTAAAATGAAGTAAATTACAAATGATATTGATTAAAAATGTCCCTCATAATTTAATATGTAATTGTATTTTATAGCGTTAGTTAGAAATTGGTTACTACAGTAGGCCCCAAATACTACATCCCTTTACAACTCCCATACATTTCCATATAACAAACTTTTCCGTGTCCCTTCCGTTGAAATGTACGGCGAATAGTGCGGTTAAATATTCGTTTAGAGTAAATGGTTATAACTTTTAATATAAGGACGACACATAAACAAAAATGCGTAACACAGTTGAAGTGGGATAGCAACATACAATTACATAAATACACGTTTTCTTCCTTAATATGAATATGAACTGTCGTACTTTAATATAATTAAATAATTTAAATGAGTGAGAAGCGAAAAGGACTAATACTATGACTTATATTTAACACACTAAGTTGTTGCTTACTTTACTTTATTCAATATGCAGTTTCAAATATTTAAAAAAAAGAAGCGAGCTTTTTGTAAAACCGTTATGCGCGTTTAAACTTATATTGTAACGTTAATATATATATTTTAAAGGCCATGCATTTTTTTAAAGATCATTTTTATTTTATCTAATTTTATTAATTGCTTTACAAACAATATTTTCTTAGACCATACAAATTTTGCGCGTTTAAAACTCATAAAATAGTTGGGGACTCCGCCTCCTAGGCCTGTCAACCCCAAAAGGATTGTTACGCAACTTCTGGAAAAGTTATTTTGACTCTGCTCACATCAATTCCATGCCGTTCCTGCGTTTTAGTTGAATTCAGCCCGTTTGACAAAGTAATTTTACTGTAGTTCAAATTTTGAGATGTAGATGGCGCCACAATGCTAACTTTTTTTTAAGCTCAATAAACTAATTAATTGCTTAATATTTTATAGTTTTGGGACGCACGTCTCGGCACACGTACAGTTCACTCCCTTTCAAATGACATCTTGATAATAAAAATTGGTTACATAATTTAGGAGGAGTGACTTTCACAAAAAATCGTCTTGCGTATTAAATATATGGACTGCTAAACATAAACCATTTTAAATTAAATGAACTCTACTTTGCCTAAACCTGGTTTGAGTCACAAATACTTCATAAATGATTCGCCTCTCATCCCGCCTTACATATTATTTAATTATTCAATGCAACTTTCTTATTGTTTACCAATTTGGAAATTATGCGAACAATGGTCATGTAAGGTTATGGATGCCACTTCATAAAGGCTATGAGATAGTGCTTCTGGATAGTAATGAGTTTTGGAAAATATCTCATTTAGTAATGAGTTTTGGAATATATCTCATTTAGTAATGAGTTTTGGAATATATTTCATTTAATTCCATCGAAATATTTTCCTATAATTTAAATTGATATATTTTGATGGAATTCCTTATTTCAAATTATGCTCTCATTTATAAGTAATTGTTCCTATTATATGTATTAAAGAGAAAAAATATTAGAAGTACTTGAAATGGGGTTAATTTGTTTTCTGCCCGATAAATTTGCAAAATCATTACCCTGCATAATAAAACTTTGATGTTAGTACTAATAATGGTTTATGCATTTGAAATATGTTTTTATATGAATGCTGGCAATACTCTACTATACTGTTCTACTGAAAAAAACTATGCTCAGTTTCTTTCGGGTGTATATTAACCATTAAGCAATATTTCAGGCAAGTTTGTATGGAGAAATAGTTCATACTGGTATGAAAATATTGAATTGCGTTATGTAGTATGGCTATCATATCAAAACCATATTTTACAGCAATAATATAAATTTAAAATATAAAATTATATCTTAAATAAATTAATATTTATGTGCTCTGTTTGAGTTTTTGTTTGTTAGTTTGCACCATAAAAGAGTAGGTAAAATATTCATAACATCTTTTAAAATATTTTAATGCAGTGAATAAGTAAATTAAGTTGAAATTAGATTTAAGATTAAATTTATCAATAAATATTTTTTTATTCGGCCCACAGTTGAATTTTTTTTTATGTTAACCTAGTTTAGGGACCATATGTATTTAAAATGATGATTTTTTTCAAAAAAATCATTTAAATCTAATCTTTCTACATCATTTATTAAATATTTAAAAATTCAGTTCTTCCAAAAAGTAAATAGTTATGGTTAGTTTTCATTTCCCAAATGAATTATAAAGTCTATAAATATAATGACAATTATATTTTTTTTGTTAAAGTTTGCAAGTTGCATGCTGTATGTTAAACTAATCCATTAAACCTATTTAACTGTAACAAAATGCTAGAGAATATATAGCGTTTAAAATGCATAATAAAACAAAATAGTGAATTGCCTTTCTCTTAGAAAATATATTGATTACATTTTTAGGTGGAACTTAGAAGTAAATAGTAATGGTCAATTTAAAGAACGGAATCGGATAATGTTTCTTCGTCACGTAATAAGTATATAAATAACTTTTAAATTACCATGCAAGCTTATGTGTTTTTTTTAAATGCATGAGTCACAATTTAATGTTTAATGTTATCTAATTCCTTTATTACCTAGTCTTTGCATGCTCTTTATTATTAAATATTTTTAGTTTTCAGAAAAACTTGAATTGGTGTTTTGTGATGGTTTAAAAATAATTATTCAAGAAAATTTTTAATTCCTAGAATAAAATTTATTAAGTAATGAATGTATATGTTACTGTGAAAACCCGAAATCCCTCAATACCCGAATTTCCTAGTTAGAACTAATTTTATCATAGCCAATTCGTTAATACCAGTATTAACTAGGCAATACTAGAATTAACTGGTAGATGTAGGGAAAACTAGAATTTACGGAATGAATATTACGTTACCATTTTTTACAGTTTTTACTAGTTAAAATTAGGTTTCACTAAAATGAGTCGGTTTAAACTAGTTTTGCATGTCTAGACCTGCACGGAGGATTTATACACGCAAAAAAACATGCATTACCAAATCGGTGTTTACGCAAATAGAAAGGAACGTTTTGCAACTCTAAATGCCATGACAGCTTGCCTTGCGGAAACAAATAAAAAGTGACTGTTTATAAATATTTTTTTTAATAAAATAACAAACTTTTTATTTGCTTTTTGTCGCTTTCTACAGTTTTGTTTTCGAATAAGGAACAAAATATTTCCTAATAAATACTTGTAGTTCAAGTCGATAAGTAAATGTTTTTCTCTGTAAAGGTAGCAAAGTTTTTATTTTCTGACTGTTGTTGAACACTCTTTTGTTTTCAAATACGGAATAAACAGGATTGTTATAAATAATTACTTATAGTGGTTGTTGATGTCATGACATTTCAGTTAGTAAATACTAGTTGTAACTAACCACAAATAGCTTTAACTACAAAATATTTAGTTAAAACTAGAATTATCTAACAGAAATTGTTAATTCTTTTATTTACTAGATAATACTGGTGTTAACGAAGGGGCTATAATAAAACTAGTTCTAACTAGGAAATTCGGGTATTGACTGTTTTCGAGTTTTCACGTTAACATATATAACTGATTATTTCTAAAACATAGATATATATATATATATGTACCATATAAAACAACGATACTTTTTTGTTCTTTCCATTTTAATGGTATTAATAAGTATGCGTGCATTCATGATTTTATCAATATATAACAAAAATGAGTTTTTATATATTTAATGGTACAAATAGGAAGAAAGCCCTAAAGTACACATGTTGAATTAATTTTCATTTAATAATAAGAAAAGTTACTGATAAAACTAAAAGGCGTTAAAAACTCGACTTTGGGGAATTAAAAGTAGAAAATAAGGTAAAAAAAATATCGTAGGTTTAATGAGAATATTTCTATTCTTATCTGATGTTTGACATATCAAATGGTCGAGTTAACTGGTTAATTAATAGTTGATTGGAAAACGGATTTAGGAATGTTATGCCTTACAAAATAAAGAAAAATATCTCCACTCAATCTTTAAAGCTCTTTGAAATGTTAAGTTTTTTAGCAGCATAGTTTTTTAAAATTCTGTTAGTGAAGCAAGCATACCATGCGGGATAAAAAGTTTTATTACTAGACTACGTCTCAATATATAATTAAAGTTTGTTATGTCTCTTCAAACTTTTTATGGTTTGTCATGGTTAAATAGTTTTGTCACACAAGGAGCAAAAGTTTACTAATGAGAAATAAAACTATTTCTAAATTAAAGAAATCCTAAACTCGTAACGCTAATTAAAACTATTTTTTAAATCATATACCCGTTAAATGTTTATAGGAAGATTTGAAGTTTTAATAAGGGGATTTCAATTAATTAAAATAAGCGACGAATAAAAAATAACAACTGTCTTCGAACTTTGAATTTATAAAAGAATTTTAATTTCCCATTGTTTTTTGCAACCATTACGTTTTTAAACAGAAATTGTGTTTATAAGAAAGGAATGCATTCATACGTTAAAATAATTTGAAAATAAATAAAATTTATAATGCAAATGATTTTGTAATGCTAAGCGTATTTCCATAAAGATAAAAACTTATGGACTTCTTTTATTCACTTGAATGCATTCTAATTTCTTTAGAAAACTTTTGTGAAAAGTACAAATGATTTATGAATATACTACCTTCATTTTTAATTCGTATTTTTCTTTTATAACTTTTTTCTTTGTTCTCTCAAGCGCGTTGACAGAAATGGGAGAGGAAAGAACTTCTGTGATTAAACCCGGATTATATTTAGTTATAAAAATTATAGTAGCATTTTTATTTGTAGAACACGCAATGAATTATGATTTTTTTTATGATGAAATAAAGGCTTTTGATTAATTTGAAAGAATATTTTTAAATTTTTTTATATAAAATTTTAATATATTGTTTACGTAATATGTATTATAATGAGCTGAAATGACTTATTTTCTAAAGAAATAGTGTTGTTTGTTGAACAGTTAAGAAGGCAGTTATCTTAATTTTTTAAGCCTTTATATGGCTCTCCATTTGCACGAAAAAAGAAGCTTATCGTTCCATTTTTATTGCCGAGTTATAATTTTTCACTTCAAGTATAAGCGGTTTTTTTAAAGTAATAATTATATCGATTTAATAAATTTTGAGGTACCCTTTATTATAATTCAAGTGACGACTCTTGCCATGAAATCTAAAAAAAAATGACAACAAAAAAGTATTTTTTATTGGGTAATTTCTAACAACATATTACTGATTTAAATATTCAAATATGTCCTCATAACAATTTGAAGCAAAATTCTTAATACTGTTCTTCAGCAAAACTTAACATACTGAAATAAAACAATGAAATTTTCTCTTCACTAATATTCGTTTTTCACGTTCCTATTGACCGTCGCCAATAACCCATTGAGTAGATATAGGCCCTATTAACTCGTATATTGAAGCATTATTTCTCCTTTGTTCGTAGACACACAACGGAAAACTACTACTTTTTTGAACTCATTTAAATAACACAAAAAGCATTTTTTTTATAATTCTACAAACAACTACTCTAAGAACAAATTAAACTGCTCATTAGTCATTATTCAGAAATATTTAATAATGACTGTCATTGAAAAGTAAATGCAATAATTAGGTTTAATTAACCTTTACAAACCGATACGATTTCAGGGCAGCTATTCAGTTGAGAAACGATTAAAAATGTTTTTTCCTTATTTTATTAGATATTAAAAGAAAGGAACAAGAAAATCAATATTGTTTCTTAACAAACACAATATAAGTTTTTCTTTCTTTCAAACCTAGATAATAGAATTATTTTCTATCCTTTGAAAACGGATTTTTTTAATGGCATAGAACTATTGGAGATCGATAATTTATTCTTGATTTTGCTTATAAAACTTGGTGTGTTTTATTATATTTAAATTCAATGTTTTTTTAAAAAATAAATTTAAGAATGTATAGTAAAAAATGTAAAAAGTATCTTTCTTGTTTTTTCGTTAAAAACTTTAGTTTATATATATTTTAATATATTAATCGTTAAGATAAAAACTCGTCTAATAGAAACATTGCGTTAATGAATTTTAAAATACAAATACAACGTTAAAATACGCAATAAAATCCATAAAATCTGGACATGTTTCGGGAGATACGTCTCTCTTCATCAGTAGAGAATGAAAAAGTCTGTGTAATAAAATATAAATAAATAAACCCAGAAATTGAAAGTGTTTCCAAAAAAAAAAAAAAAAAAGACTATTTCAATCGGTTGGACTTAACTATTGTGTACCAACAAGTACCATGTTCCCAAGAGAGCTTGGCAATGGACAAGAAATAAAGAAACAAGAAATAAAGAAGTCCTCCATTGCTAAGCACTCTTGGGAACATGGTCATATATTTAATTTTTCTAACCCACATTTAATTTGCAAACCCAAATCTCCAGTTGAACTTAACTTCCTGGAGGCGTTTCATATTTTTAGCAATATTGATTCGATTGTCAACGAAACATTTGCAGTCCCAGTATTTCCCGCTTGTTGGCACACAATAGTTAACTCCAGGCGATTGAAATAGTCTTTTTGTTTTTTTTCTTTGGCAACACTTTCAATTTCTGGGTTTATTTATTTATATTTTATTACACAGACTTTTTCATTCTCTGCTGATGAAGGGAGACGTATCTCCCGAAACATTTCCAGATTTGATGGATTTTTATTGCGTATTTTAACGTTGTATTTGTATTTTAAAATGTTAATCATTATATATAATTTCTATACGTCTGAAAAAAGTATCAATGTTAATTTTTGTTTTAATAGAATATTTTATTTTACAAGTAATTAATAATGAATATGAAGTATAAATGTAATATATTCCTTAAATTACCATATTTTTAAATGTCCTTTTATATCACCTTTTTTAATCATTATAACTTAATTGCGATGTAATAATCTTCCCTCGTGTCTATAAAATTATTTTTACCAGATTCATGTTTATTTCTTTAGTAAAATAGAATTATATCATTTTCGCTAACGACAACAATTCTAGTCTCTATTTAGTCATAAAAAAAACTCGTCTACACGAATACTTGGCGTAACTTTCAGACAGGAACTCTGTAGGGGAACATTTTGTGGAACACCTCCACAAGAAAATTCCCTGGACAGAACCATTTCGAACCAATTAGCTGACTTCCTTTACTCAATCTATCTGAATATAATCCCTAAAATTCCCTGTCTTTATAAATGAAAGTCCCTACGAGAGGGCACACTCTCTCTGAATTCTAATGTAAACCTGATGCTGTAACAAAACTTCTCTCGGCTCTGGAGGAATAAATGTTTTGAAACTAACTTATTGGCCTTTATTACTGTAATTTTTAAGACTGACTGCCTAAAAACCATGACGTCTGCCCCCTCTAATTATAGAATCACGACATGTATATATGTATGTGTATGTATGCATATTATTTATATAGTTTGTGACATTTATTGATTAAAAATAAATAATTAATTTCAAATAAAAAAATTAATTTCAATTCACAACTAAAATACTTTGTTCAGTAATTTAGTAAATATTTCCTTTTAGTCTGTGTCAAAAATATCAGGAGTACCCAGAATTGATTCCAAATTTCAAATGATTTATTTTAGAAATATAGCAAGCATAATAAATGTAATGACTAATTATTGTTTCAAAAAGTCAAACATTTTACATTTTTTCCTTGTTAAAAAGATTTGTTAATGTTTAGAAAAAGTAAAAAAATTACATATATTGTCGAATGTACACACATTCTGATACAAAACTTTCAACTTGTTTCTGATATAAAACTTCCAATAACGAAAAAAAATATTATTTTTTACTCAATACAAATAAAAATTCACTTTTTGTTTAAGATTTTTTTTTTCTCATATTTAGGCAATAAAAGTATATAATTTGTAACAATAATATCTAATATGTTGTCTCTGAAATTCTACTTTTATTCAATTGAAATATAATGAATGATAATAATATATCAATGAAATAAATATAATGGTATATAATTATATATTGAAATATAATGGTATTTTGTATTCGTCCCAAGAAATCACGCACACAAATTTCGTGATTTTTTAGATTAGGAGTTTATTATGCTCGCATATTTCTCTATTTCGGTAGTTTCTCATTTGTCGATAAAATAAAATTCTTTAATAATTCTTATATAATGCGATAGTTAATTTAACAATGAAATTTATACACATTTTTATATTAGAATATATATGGAAGAAGTACTACATTTAATATTTTTAGTTTCTTTGCTCAGTACAAAGTATTAGGTTTAAATAGTTTATAGCTTTTAATTAGTTCTCAATTATTTGTGGTTTACTATTTAGTGTTTTCAGTGATTTAATTTATAATCGCTCCTTATTTTGTAGTTTATATATTTAAAGATTGAGTTTAGTATTATTCTAAATGAGTGTGCGTGTAAGAGGAAGGAATGGTATGTATGTTTTAATCAGTATATGACATAACGCAATTGTTTGAAAAAAAATTACTATCAAGAAGTGATTGCCTATAATCACACAACAATTTTCTGAATATACAAACTTTTGTACTTACCTTCCTAATTTCTGAAATTATTCGCATATATGCTTTTAAAATATTGAAATTCAGTAGGCAAACTGCGATAATTAAACACACAAATATCCTTTAGTTAATTTAGTTCTTCGCGATTATTAACCGTTCTTTACTTAAGGGACATTTTCTAATATTTCGAGAGTCGAGAGAAAGTGGAAAGAGCATGGTTACAGATTGAGTAATGTTGCGTAAATTGTGTGGACTTGAAAGTTAGGAATTTGTAATAATTTGTTATGAATGTAAGGTATTCATCATTTTCACAATGATAAGTTATATGTTTTCACACGAAGGCTTTTGAATGAAAAAAGATGAGGGTCCACTTTTTGTTGAAATCCAGATCTCAACACCTTATATTAGTTACATGGTTGTGTTTTCCATTAAAAACTGGAAATACGATGATACTCCGTTAAAATCGGTGAAAGATCAAATTACTGTAGAACTCCAATTATCCGGATCAATTGGGACCAGACCCCATCCGGATAATCGAATATCCCGATAATGGAATAATTCACCAAAATAGGCTATTTCTTAGTAAAAAAGAAATTTGCTTTAGTATGTAATGTAATTTAATGACTATTAAAAACAATATCATTCACCGATAAGAAACTTTTAAAATGTAGATTTTTTTGTCTGAAAGCCATCCGGATAATTGGCGATCTTCTGTGCTTGATCCGGTTAACTGGAGTTCGGATAATTGAATGAGACATGAAACTGTTTTTATGTTCAATGTGGATGGACTGAAATTGTTTTACCTTTGGATCCTTCTAATATACAAGGATTAGAGTTTGTTATATCCACTCCCACAATATTTTTTAGCCAACCAAAATAGCACACCACAAGATAATAAAGTCTACATTACAGTGCAACTTTGTTTTTGAAGTTCGAAACTTCAGTGCTGCGGCCATGCCTCTTTTCAACCTTATCATAGTTTGCCAGCGATTAAGCTTGTCATGACGATTCGAGCGAATTACGGATTCTATCGGGAGTTGACATGGAAAGGCCCACGACAAGTGACTCAATGTCCGGGTCGATTGGGCCTGTGGGGATTGCCCGTTCATTTAACCGTTTGACAGGCCTTCTTGCAATGTGACGTCACATTTGGATCGATGGGTAGGGGGAACCCTGTTCAAATCTCAAGGGTCATGACTTGGTGGAAGAAGTAATAAAAATTGGAAGAGTTTTGGCTGTTTAACTGCGTACTTGTTTGCGCAGCTGTCTACTTATCGGTTTTATTTCCTTTAATCTCGCTTCAATTGGGTGGAGAATTGGAACAATTGGGGAAAGTCCCTCAACCGAAATGATATCGGAATTCAATTGAGGAAGGCAGATTAGCTGTATTTGCTCTAAGTTGCAAGGAAGCAAATACGGATTAGTGCTTAAATTGATAAGTTCAATGAAAAAATTAATGTCCAATTTCTATTACGGTATGCATGATTCTGAAATGGATTTTTTCCTGAATTATCATTTAAAAAAAAAATCACTAAAGTATTTTTAATTTCCCATCTAATAACTAAAAAAAATCCTTTAAATGTTAATATTGTGTGTTTATACAAATTATTTATTTGACAATTTTAATAATATAGTAGCGAAGTAACAGGGTTTGGGGGATTTTATTTTTCAAGTATTAAAAATTAGAACAAAAAAAAAGACACAGCTAAAAGAAGTAATAGAGGTGGCCAGAAAGCATCATACCCAAGAGTTAACCTTATATAATATATTCTCCAGAAAATCCATTTTCTAAAATCAACATTATTACCCCCGATTCCTTTTATGTCACTATTATTTTTATGTGTACTGACGGCAACATAGGCATATGGTGTTAAGAATATCAATTCTTAAAATGAGACGGTTCTATGTAAATTTTTTCAAAACGTTCCTAGATAGTCTGGCTGTTGAATTTTTCCAATGCAGGGACGAAACCAATTTTCTATTTCTAATGGTGTCTTTTATGCAGCTTACGGGTATGTTTTGGAAGGAATAAAAATCGTTTTTTTATTTTCGTTTTATTCAAATTCTTATATTTTTGTATTTCACTCTAGATAAAATTTCGAAAAAAGAATAATATATATATATATATATATATATATATATATGTTTTCCAGTTTTTCTTATTAATAGAACATGCATATTTAAATAGCAGATGGCTAAAAGTATTTTAAATTGAAAAGAAACGGATAATAATAGTAGTAAAAAAAACGTAAAATAGTAATGTGGCTCCGTATAAATATATAAATGTAGTATCCCAAGTTATACTCAAATTTATAGTTTTTATTTATATTTAAAATTATATTTTGTTCATAACAATATGAGATTTGGAATTAAATATAGATGAAAACTTCTATACTTAAAATAAATATATATCAAGCGGAGTTTATATTTGTGTCATTGTAATTAAAAATTATCATTTTCATTCAATCGGCTAATTTTTTACTAATACATTAATCATAGATGTAGATCTTTTGATTAAATTTAATTAAAAGTTTTCTGTACCCACGTTTTACGTAAAGTAGAGTATAAAAGAAAAAAGGAGATCCCCACAAAATGGATTTTAGAAAATGAAAATATCAACGAACAATAAGAGTCTTTAATTAGTTAATATCGTTTTATTCTACTATGTAAGACATTCAGATGACAATAGAACTTTTTTATTACTAATATTAATATTTGTTTCAATGATTTACATTTAATTCAATTACGTTAGTAGCAACTGAAAATGATTTAAATTTTATAATTGCATAATGTAATGTGTTTTATTAGAGAACTATGTGAAAGTAGAAATTTAAGAATGGCACGCGCCTCTTGTAAAGAGAAGATTGCGCTTCAAGATTTTACTCTTAATTAGTAAGATGGAAACACTTATCCTTCGTTTAGTTGTTTACGAATGTTTTGTGTTATAGATTAGGAGTTACGTTAAATATTTTAATTATAAATTGCCGAAGTTTTATTTAGATATTTTGAATGGAACGAGCCATTAGGGTTTTTAAATGATGGAAGTTTATTTTTAATTGTTCAAACTTTCGTAATTGCTAATTTATAATTTTGAATGAAATAAATATTTAGATATCTTTTTAAATTATTATAAATTTTGGTTTATTATTAAACTTGTTTGGGATTTCAAAAAGGGAAAATTTGCATGAAAGAAGTTTTAATATCGTCAGGTCAGTACTACAATTAGATCACAACAAAATTGTCATAATATGGGTTTGTATGGGGATTTGTATAGACAATTGGTTTGTAGTTATATATTTGTAGTACTGACCCAACGATATTATGATTGTAAATTTCTTAAATTTAAAGTTGGCTAAAATTATGAACTAAAATGATTAAATTTTGAATAAATGAAGTAAATAATTACGCGTATTTGTATTTAAATAATTAAAATTCATTATTTTATGCATTATGAGTTGGTAAATAAAAATGTAATTTTTAAAAATAAATGTGAAATGAAATTTTGTTAAAAAAAAAAGAAGAAAAATATATTGCAATTTCATTTACTCTCATAAAAAATTCAATGAGATTTTCTTCAGGTGCTTTAATAACAAATGTTTAAAAAATCGTAATTTTTACATTATTTGTTCAACATATAATATGAGTGTAACATATAAGTTTTGTACATCTATATGTGTACTAACCTTATATATAACATAAATTTACTTCATATAAATTTTATCACTCTAAAATAATAGATATACTTTTAACTTCCTAAATATAGAAATGTATCTCTATACATGTTTAATACTGCTCGTTCAGTATTAAACATATATGGAGTGTATAAATACAGTGCACGTAGGAATCTTGATTGTGGCTGATTTATGCGCTCGAATGACACGTTCTTTCTTTCTGATAACCTCATAGAAAATAGTTCCAAGGATTTACGTTCCTTTATAGAGGGATTCAATTCCATTTCAAATAAAAGTAAATTATTTGGAATCTAACGCAATGACTAACTCTCCGAATGTTATTTATAGCCTTATAAATACTTCTGTTCTGTGGGCTCGATCCCCATCTTGAATAAATCATGACCGGCGAATCATGTTGCAGCGGCAAGCTTCCGCTTCAAAGGCTCTTTCCAGCAATGCACGATAGTTCTGTCTAATGACAGATTTTTCCAATAAAAGTTGGACGAATGATTTACTTCGTTAATAGAAAATTGAGGCTTTGTAGTGTACTAACATGCAGACTATCTATCTCCCAGATAAAGACAATACATTGTTACTACTATTTTTCTAAGTCAGAAATTTCTAAAATTCTATTTTACATGCAACATTATCATATATGAAATTTAGACCTCAACCTATCAATATGAAATAGTTAGAGTTTTACATATTTTATCGTATATTTTAAACCACTCTGTGTAAAGTATCTGGATATATAGTGTCGAGTTAGTGCTACAACTATATAACTCCATTGAAATTTTAAGGTATTACATATAAGTTCCTACTTAAAGAACTCGCCTAACGATATACCTACGGATGAGTACTACAACTCGGAACTTATATGTAATACCTTAATCTCCCTATGCAGTTATCTAGTTGTGGCACTAGCACGACGATATGATAGAATAAAAAAAAATCGGGTGATGCTGTTTTGCATCACAACCAGAACGATTTTATACGAAACATCACTTTTGAAAATTATGAAAATAGGGATTGATCGCTTACAAAAACCCAGTCAGTAGTTAGACATCAACCTATAAATATAAAATTGTTAGAGTTTTACATATTTTATCGTATATTTTAAACCATTCTGAATAGAGTATCTGGATATATAGTGTCGAGTTAGTGCTACAACTATATAACTCCATTGAAATTTTAAGGTATTACATATAAGTTCCTTCTTAAAGAACTCGCCTAACGATATACCTACGGATGAGTACTACAACTCGGAACTTATATGTAATACCTTAATCTCCCTATGCAGTTATCTAGTTGTGGCACTAGCACGACGATATGATAGAATAAAAAAAAAATCGGGTGATGCTGTTTTGCATCACAACCAGAACGATTTTATATGAAACATCACTTTAGAAAATTATGAAAATAGGGATTGATCGCTTACAAAAACCCAGTCAGTAGTTAGACATCAACCTATAAATATAAAATTGTTAGAGTTTTACATATTTTATCGTATATTTTAAACCATTCTGAATAGAGTATCTGGATATATAGTGTCGAGTTAGTGCTACAACTATATAACTCCATTGAAATTTTAAGGTATTACATATAAGTTCCTTCTTAAAGAACTCGCCTAACGATATACCTACGGATGAGTACTACAACTCGGAACTTATATGTAATACCTTAATCTCCCTATGCAGTTATCTAGTTGTGGCACTAGCACGACGATATGATAGAATAAAAAAAAAATCGGGTGATGCTGTTTTGCATCACAACCAGAACGATTTTATATGAAACATCACTTTAGAAAATTATGAAAATAGGGATTGATCGCTTACAAAAACCCAGTCAGTAGTTAGACATCAACCTATAAATATAAAATTGTTAGAGTTTTACATATTTTATCGTATATTTTAAACCATTCTGAATAGAGTATCTGGATATATAGTGTCGAGTTAGTGCTACAACTATATAACTCCATTGAAATTTTAAGGTATTACATATAAGTTCCTTCTTAAAGAACTCGCCTAACGATATACCTACGGATGAGTACTACAACTCGGAACTTATATGTAATACCTTAATCTCCCTATGCAGTTATCTAGTTGTGGCACTAGCACGACGATATGATAGAATAAAAAAAAAATCGGGTGATGCTGTTTTGCATCACAACCAGAACGATTTTATATGAAACATCACTTTAGAAAATTATGAAAATAGGGATTGATCGCTTACAAAAACCCAGTCAGTAGTTAGACATCAACCTATAAATATAAAATTGTTAGAGTTTTACATATTTTATCGTATATTTGAAACCATTCTGAATAGAGTATCTGGATATATAGTGTCGAGTTAGTGCTACAACTATATAACTCCATTGAAATTTTAAGGTATTACATATAAGTTCCTACTTAAAGAACTCGCCTAACGATATACCTACGGATGAGTACTACAACTCGGAACTTATATGTAATACCTTAATCTCCCTATGCAGTTATCTAGTTGTGGCACTAGCACGACGATATGATAGAATAAAAAAAAATCGGGTGATGCTGTTTTGCATCACAACCAGAACGATTTTATACGAAACATCACTTTAGAAAATTATGAAAATAGGGATTGATCGCTTACAAAAACCCAGTCAGTAGTTAGACATCAACCTATAAATATAAAATTGTTAGAGTTTTACATATTTTATTGTATATTTTAAACCATTCTGAATAGAGTATCTGGATATATAGTGTCGAGTTAGTGCTACAACTATATAACTCCATTGAAATTTTAAGGTATTACATATAAGTTCCTACTTAAAGAACTCGCCTAACGATATACCTACGGATGAGTACTACAACTCGGAACTTATATGTAATATCTTAATCTCCCTATGGAGTTATCTAGTTGTGGCACTGGCACGATGATATTATAGAATTAAAAAATCAGGTGAGGCTGTTTCGGATCACAACCAGAACGGTTTTACACGAGACATTACTTTAGAAAATTATAAAAATATGGATTGATCGCTTACAAAAACCTAGTCAGTAGACGGAATATAAACAAGCTGTTCCGTCTGACGCCGTGCCTCCTCCCTACCAATCCACGTCCTATATTGGCTTTGATTTTTTTTAAAGATTTTACATATATCTTCAACTATAATTTTCTACAGAATGAAAACAAATTTATGTCAGCCGCGCTATTTGTAACGGAGTTATATATGTCGGAATACCACTCAAAAAGCGCAACATTGTGTTTCTATTTTGATACCATGTATCTGATTTTTAAGATGTTCAAATAAAAAAGAATTCCCATCTAGTTCTATAAAGGAAAAGTATAACAACACAAAGTAGATGCGACTATTTATTCGTCACATCAAAAATACTATTTAGAGATAAGTGCATGTCCAAATGGATTAACACTATCTCAATGAAAGAAAGTTGAAGGAGGTTTCTAAGCTGAATTAATCCCATATTCATACTTTCCTGACCCTTTCAAAAGCAATCGATTCTGAGTTAGATGACCGGCGAAGAAGGACCATTACTAACTGTGTCTTTTACAGGGAACTTCGATCTCTTTGATATGCAGTTTGGCAGTGCCATTAATCTTGCATGAGACTGATATTTATTTAATTTAGGAAATGATAGATGTGATTTTGGAACACGAATTGTATTGGATAGATGAGCTGTATTTATTGGACGTCTTATTTTATATGTGATTTTATTTTAAAATGAAACATAAATAATAATCAATAGTAATAATTGAAAAAAATGACATTGTTTTTTATTAGAACTAATGGTTTTAAGTTCGATTGTTTCATAGTTTTAAAAATAGATAAACGAGAAAGAAAGAAAGTGAACGTGCAAAGTAAATAAATGAGTGCACTGGATGAACAATCGTATAAACATACAAACGAACATACATGTGATAATTTAAGATTTGTAAATTTATGGGACGTTTACGGAGAATTAATCGATTTAATTGTATATTGTTGACTAAGTTATGTTATTATTTTGAAATGTAAAGTTTTTCAATTTGTGTTATTAATATTTAATGGTATAATTTATTTAATTTTTGTTATACTACGATAGGTTTTAGTAAAGGAAAACAATTACGCATACAATACTAACTTATTTGGTCTATCCCCTTATTTATTGAATTTGAATTTGAATATTAATATATTAGCCATATTTGATAAAAAAATTGCTTTACTTATTAATTTAGAATGCTGCTGCTTATATTGCCTGTAACTGTTATTCCTTTAATTTTATATATTTGCAAACAATACTATATTTTATATAAATATTTTTAATATGAATGTTATGTATCGTAAAATACAAGTTGAAAGGCAATTTGAAATACTCCTAATGATATATATATATATATATATATATATATATATATATATATATATATATATATATATATATATATATATATATATATATATATATATATATATATTATTAAAACTTTGCAAACTTTTAAATTTAATCGAAATAAACTATTCAAAATATAAAATCGAATACCTGAACTTAAGAAATCTAATTTAAAAACAAATTCTAGGCATTTCTTGTATTTCGTTTTCGGAATAAACTATTCAAAATACAAAAACGAAATCTGAACTTAGGAAATCTAATTTAAACAAATTCTGGGCATTTTCTGTAGTTCGTATAAGACGCACTCAAGGTTTATCATAAACCAAAATCTTTTAATTTTTTTTGTAAGTTGGATATTTTAAAGGATTTTTTAAAAATATAATTTCATTCTGTTTGATGAAAAGTAATATCTAGGAATATTGGGGATTTTCAAAGGATAACCATTGGTTTTTGCACTGCCAGGTATTTTTTAAAATCAAAAATGTTTTGTTCAAAGTTGCTGAAAATATGCTAAAATACAAACTAATAACAATGCGAAGTAAATTTAAAAAAAAATTAATTGTTTACTCATGAAATTTAAATTTCATAATTAATTTTTTGAAACAATTTAATAATATTTTTATTGAAATATATTTTTTGGAGATATTTTTTTTAAATCTAAATGTTTTAAATTACAAAAGGTCTTCTTGTTTTGGTATTAGGCAACTATACTATTTAAAAAAAAATTATAGATGCTTACCCCAATAATATTACTAACATTTTTATATAAATACAGTACTAAGTTCAGAAATTGTGTCTGTATACAGTTGTTTAAAACTTTATATATTTATTATTATTTTTGGTTATAATACGTAGTTTCCATCAAAAGTATTACACAGTGACATGGGTGCTGCATTAATACAAATGAAGGTATTGGTTGCCAAAGTAACAAACTGTCTACACTTTTCTTGCGTCATCAACGATTATTTTTAATGTTTTATTATTAAGGGATGCGAAAATTAATCATAAAGAGGCTTCTTATAACTTTTATCAATGTTTGGGATCTTTCAAAGAAAGAACTTGTTTAGAGACTTCCTTTTTAGCATCTTAGGCAACTTCTATAACTTTCAAAGGAATATTTTTTTTGTTTCTTTAGGAGAAGCACGGGAAAATCTTACTTGTAAAAAATAAATATGAAGATTTTTTTGATAAATTAAAATTTGCATTTTAAGGTAAACTTTTTTTCTCCGTATTGTCTTAGCTTTTCATATTAAACAAAAAAAAAAGTGCAATTTAAATAAATGTCAAACAAATATTATCTTTATAAAACTTTCAAATGGGAGGTTTTTATTTCAAAGGTAAACGATGTGTAAGGTGATGTGACTTTACTATTTTTTAAAAAAAATAACTAACATTTTAATGAAATTTAATTATTTCTTTTTAACTAAAGGTTGAACTTAATAAAAGTATACATGCGTCAACATCTAAAAAATAAGGACATTTGATATTAAAATACAAGTACAGTTTGTGTACAACGATTCAAACATCGGCAGTTATATTCTTGTTGAACCTATATTACGAGTTTTGCGGAAAGAAAGGGGAAAATGAATCAAAACCCTGATAACGTAATTACCGATTTTGTTTCGTACGCAATGACTATTCTCGGAGGCTGCCGTTAACGTCGCGATTTTTATGACATTGTTTATTCTTCTTTGGAAGCTGGCCAAAAAAGAACACAGAAGAAACTACAAAAGAACACGAGAATTGCTTATTTATTTACAACACACTCGCTTGGGGTTTCCCGGGGAAATGTTTTGGCTACTTTTCGAGAGTGTGAATGTTGCGTATTAAATGCTATCTGTTGTGCTTATCATATAGTTTCTTTTGTGGCTGGGTCAAGTTTTATGGTACAATGGTTTTGGTTACTCGTACTATAAAGTAATGTTTGGTTTTTCGTTTCATTTTGTGCTTTGTAAGGGTACGTGATCTGTAAATTTAAAACTAAGTGCTAACAAAACTTTTATTTACTAGTATAAGGAATACGTTTCTTTTTTTACGAGTACTTTAAAATTTTTGGTCAATTTCTAGTATACGGTACGGATTTTAAATGCGACATGTGACGATATTTGGTGAGCGATAAAGTTTATATTTTGGCAAACAAAATTTATGATTATCATGATTACACCCTGCGCGGAGGGTTGTTGTGTTAGCCTTGCGCGTGTTTAGTTTGAATTTATCCCGGTATTTTATGCACTGCGATATCACCGATATCGTTATGAATGGAAGATGCGTATATTGCAGATGTGCATCTTAATAGTAAATATTTTTGGAATTTGGATGTGCAAGGCCACCGTGCCTTCATTGATTGGTGTACGGATGCTAGATTTCTGGTACAGACATAGTTTCCCGATTGCTTCTATCGGAAAGATGGTTCCTACGACTTTTGACATAACCGACTGATTGAAGTATTGAATGTAAGTACCATGATCGACTGATTGAAGTATTGAATGTAAGCACCATAATCGACTGCTAAAGGGAGCACCGGCTTTGATTATTAATAGACGGAGACCGTAGGACGGAGATCAATATTGCCCGGTTTAATAAATCGAGGTAAGAGTCTGTGACATTAGGGAACGGTACGGTATGCCTTAAGAATTTTGACGTTGTAGTATTTTTATTGCTTAGTTGCATAATTGTCGAATCAGAATCATCGCCAATAGTTCATTGTGCAGCTCTAATACGACGTTATTTAATAAACCAACCAGCCATTATGTTTATCATTTTGATTTGGCTACAAACAAAAAACACGTCATTTTGGGCTTGTCGCCAATTTAAAGAAATCGCGACAAGCCATCGGAATTTACCAATTTTTTTTATAAGGAGACGAACTTTCGTTTTGTTTCATAACCGGATTAAACATTTTATGGCATTTTTTATAAATAATTATTTTTGTAGCTTGTTGATCGTGTTTTTTAAGATTATTAAGAAGGAATACATAAATTTAAATTTAGCGAATCTTGCAAAGAGTACAATCTTGGAGTTCATACAAAAATTAGGAGGACACGTTTATTAAGTTTCCAATAGTTTCTCATTTAAAGTCATACAGCACGTTTAACAAATTACGAGCTTTTGAAAAAAATGATAATCTGATATTCAAAATCATTTTTAACAATTTTTAAGATGGGTTTTGCTAAAGTCACGTTTCACGATGTTGGAGACGAAGATGGGATTTTTGTCATTACATAAATAACTAAGCAGATTAGTAAAATGTATAACACTGAGAAAGTGAATGCCATTTTGAAACTCCCTTATTTTTATACACGCGTTCTTTTCAGAATTACCAAATAGCTGTAGAATTTCGATAATTTATTTTTAGAATTGTTTATTCGTATGTGATGCTTGATGTTTATTGAAACAAATGTTTTGAGTTAATTTTTTTTAGTTTCATATGAGTAACTAAATGTGTGGAATATGCAGTTCTACATATGGAAAATGAAAATATTCAGGCATGTCAGCTGAAGTGGATTTCAAAAAAGCTACTTTTTAAATAAAATTAATGCATTTCAAATTTGCCAAAAAAAATTACGACGTTAAGCGATATTTTTTAAATACATTCTAAATGCAAGAAGCTAATAATAAAAGACATAAAAAATATACAGAAGTTATACATAAAGAAAATTTTAAGTTTAAAATAACCAGGACAGGACGCAATTCGTTGGCCGCCGCAACAAAGTCTTTCACTCTTTTGAAGGAAAGTCCATTTTGAGGACTGATGATTATTAGAATTAGAGGGTTGGGTGAATAGACATTTTTCTGTAACTGGACAATGGAAAAGATCGCCTATCTTATTACAAATTAATATAGGTAAATTTTTAATTTTAAATCATTTAAAATATACTCTGAAGGAGGCCGTGATCTGTAAAAAATTTAATAGCGGAGTTTTGGGTAATTAATGTATTAGTACTAACATGTTTCCTGTCTGGAAATTTCCCCAAAAGGTTTTTCATTCGTTCGTTATATATTCTTTAAGGGTTTTTGAGAGTAATGGGATAGAGGTACATCCAGAGGCACGTCTAAGTGGCCAGAATAAATTAAAAAATAGTTACTTCTTATATTAGGTTACTCTTAATAAACTGAACTCAAAGTCTTACAAACTAAAATGGATAGAAATTATTTCGCTAATCCTCTGTTTTTTTTAACGTATTTTTTCTTTGCGAAGTTTTTATCTTGTTAAAAGCCCAGAGCGTAAAAAAAAATGTGGGAATAAAAATAATCATACTACGCTATTATTCAAAAAGAAATCTTCTTAAACTTCTTTAGAAAAGGCATTGCCTTAGAATAAAATATTTTTATTGCTACATTGTTATATTTTCTAAACACAGTAAAAGTAAATCTTCAAAAATAAACTTGCGCTATTGAAAAATCAATAAAAGTATTCAAAATGTTACTTGTTAAAACTTATAAAAACTACTTTCTGAAATATTTTATCGTTTAAGTGCTTTATTTTTAAAGATAGAAACATTTATAAATAAAAAAAAGTTTTTTTTAAAAATAAATACTACCATGTATCAAATGCACTTGATGCAAATATATGTAACGCATTTATTTTTAGTGTATATTATATCATAGCAAACAATACATAAGAATTGATAGATATAACTTCTGTGAATCTGAAAATACATATATTGCATTGGTCTTCTCCACTTAAAATTTTGATCATTTTTTGCATTTATATTTTTAAGTATCCAATTATCATTAATACAACCTTTTTAATATTTTTAATCTTGATAACAATTTTGAAAGACGACATTTCTTAATTCATGTAGCCGACAAAATAGCACTCCAAGGAAGAATTAATTTTTATAAATTTTCGGCAATAACCGGATTTAAAACAAGCGAAGATAATTTGAAATAATTGTAATTATTTAAAAGTAAAGTAATTCTATAACCACTCACCGAGCGAGAAGATTTGCTTGTCGGCGTAGAGACCACAATTCTTCGGGGAGCGTGAGAAAATGGGGACAGTTTTATGTTCAAGCTACTTTCGTTTCTCGCAATTTTTCTGGTACCCGTTAATGGAATTCTAGGTAGAAAGAACACCACCTGTGGGAATATAACAGAGCCACTTCGTTTACGAGACTAATATTTTACCAATGAGCATTTATTTGTGTCCTGCAAAATTGAAAGGAATAACCTTTTAATGTGTCTCATAAGAGACGTCATGGATGAAAGTGGTTAGAAGCGCAGTTTTTTTTTTGCCATTATAAATATATAGCATTTGAAAAACGTTTAAATAATAGGGATATTCTAATTTTAATTTTTATAAGTCCCCCCAACATGTATTAGATTTTTTTATCGTATTTTTACATGTGTTGAACTGATAAAGACTACTAAAAGCCCATTATCTAGTGTTTAAAACGTTTTCCTAAGTCTTTTGCCCAGTAGTACGCGATTATGTTGAGAGTTTTACGGAAATAAACTGATAAATATTTGTAGTACCATATGGCTTAAAATTTCGTTGGCTTAATGGCTTAAATTTTCGTTAAGCCATGGGCAAATGGCTTAAATTGTCGTTGTGCTAAAAAAAGCCCAAATTTAGTAATTTTTAAGTAGTGTTCTCACTAATAAATGAAGGATTCAGGGATGAAAACACTTTTTAAGCAAAAGTAAGATTTTGAATAAAACGCATTTGAAATTGAAGAAAGGTAGTTTTCCATTTCGCTTTACTTTCGAAACTTTACCAATTTATTTACGGCTTTAAAGGGGTCCTACTTCAAAAATGAATGCACGTGGTTATAGTACTCCTTGAAAGCTACAAGATATCACCGCTATATCATTTTCCTATAACCACTTTACTCAAAAAAAAAAAAATGGGAGTAAAGTAGTTTCACCCCTGAACCCTTTAAATATTAATAATTTATGAAGATTAACTTTCGAAATGAGTGATTCTTATAATTGGTAGCTAAAACCTTATATTTTACTTTAATTCACTGATGTTTCTCAACTTTGTTATTTAAAAAAATTTAAAGAATTTATTATTTTTGTTTTATAAGATTAATTTAGTGTAAAAAGTATAACATAACAGGTTAGTCAATTTGTTTACTGTTGATTTATATTTAATACAAGTATTTTTTTTAAAATCGAGTTAACGCAAAAACACAAATCTTTTAAATAATAGAAATCATATATTTTGACTAAAAATTCAAAGTAATTTGAAACATATTATTTAGTTTAATAAATAATAATTTTTACTTTCAAAAACATTCATTTACGTCAACTGACATGACAAGGCAAGGACTAAGTGAAGTTAATTAAACGAACAAAATCGTTTTACTTGATAAAAACAAGCTATTATATTTCGTTTTAAAGAGGTTTATAAGAATTAACGAAAAGAGCTTTTCAAAATTACTTTGTCTTCTTCAGCTAGTTGTCAAAATTGTCACGTATTAAGAGACGTAGGGTATTTGATTTTTAATCTTTGGTTGTATTCATGATTTTGATGCTTAACTTGTAATGAGGTACTGGCATTTTGAATCTTGATTGAAATTTATTCTCATAGAAAATACCGTTTTTCTTTATTTTTAAATAAAATTGTTTTTTTTGTTTGAATATTAATTTTTAATCATTTGAGTTCGACTGAAAGGTTTATTAAAAAATCTAATGAATTTGGTACGCTATTTGTAAAATAACGTATTAAATTTAGAAAATGTGTTTATATATTCAGTATCCCATTCTCTAATATATTTTAAATAAGTTTCCTTTTATTTTAAAATGAATGAGATATTTAAAATAACTTTAAAATTTAAAGTAAAATATAAACAATTATTGCTAATTTATTATTTAATTCAAAGTATAACGAATATTCAAAAATGTAAGTAATCTTATTTAATACAAGAAGTTAAAACTGATTGCGATATTGAATAAATAAATTGTATAAGAATATATTACGACCATTATGTTCCTGTAAAAC
Source organism: Troglohyphantes excavatus (assembly GCA_963932185.1). Lineage (NCBI taxonomy): Eukaryota > Metazoa > Arthropoda > Arachnida > Araneae > Linyphiidae > Troglohyphantes > Troglohyphantes excavatus. Next base: position 37,773,158 of record OZ010672.1, read on the forward strand.
TTTCTCAATTGGTTAAACACTAACTTCTTTCATATTTTTTCTATTTCACCAATTTTCAGGAAAATCAATCAAATAGTTTCACTAGTAAAGGAAGTATATTTTTTATTATTAATAATAAAATGATAGCATACAAAAGTATTTTATTGAAAGTATTCTATCGGTATCGCCAAAAATGGTAGCTTCACAGTTACATGAAAAAAAAATTCCCTAACCGAAAAAATTTCTTTTGAAGATTTTTTTTATACAATAGCAAAATAAAGTGTTAAGGGTATAAGAAATAACCACATTTCAAAGCATATTGACCTTTCGTCCTTGATAAAAAGCCATTTTCTATAAAGTGAAAATTGATATTTTTGGTTTGGAAAATAGCCAGTTAATGTAGAGCGAATCCAAGCGCGCCAGTAAATGTAAGTGCTGTAGACAAACATTAGGGTATGTGATAATGATTGAAACGATACAACTACTTTTAGAAATGAGAAATTTATTCTTCTCGTGGACAAGTGAAAGCATTCTGCAGATGTCACTTATGTCATTTCAATATTTAAATGTCTTTAAAAAAAGAGCTATTAAAATAATGAATTTAAAGTTGCATCTAAACCGCTGTGATACGTTGTTAAGTGAACTTAATATTTTTTTTTTGAATAAATGTATTAGCTTTAGAATAATTAATAGAAAATTTAAATAAAAAATGTGGTGCGAAATAATTTAATGCAAAAACGTTCCTTGGGGGTTTTATATAAATTACTTTCACCTTTGATCTTTTTCCAAATAGAAAGAAATGTTTTTTTTTCATTATGAATGTTTTATCTTTTGCTGAATACTTTAATTACAATAAATGTTGTTTTTAACTTTTTTTTCTTAGATAAAAGTATTCTTAAGAAATAAAACTAACAATATGCAAATTTATAGATGATAATGAGAAAAAAAATTTGATTAATTGTTAAAGATCCATGAAATAGCCTTTTTACACACCCGTGGGAAAGATATTGAAATAAGTTATTTAACAAAAATATTAAAATTTTTATATAATAATAACAAAGAAGATATAAATTGGTGTGTTACTTTTTTGACCAGGAGTTTTTTTTAACAATACATACCATTTTCAAATTCTTGAAAAAAAAATTATATTAGAATATTTTTCAAATACATTTCATTGAGCTATTTAAAAGTAATCTTTATTAGAATAAACAATACCTTTTTTTATTTAATCCAGATATTATAAATATATATGTAAAATAAAAAATAAAAGAAATAAGGATACGTAAAAACTTTTAAAAACTGAAAACCATTAGGCACGTATAATTAGTTTAATACGAAATGTTCAAACAGAATGGAAAATATGCGGTTTATAAAATATGAATAGAAAGTAAATAGATTAAAATGGGAACTTTAATACTGTAACAAAAAATATTTATACATATATACAAAACAAAGTCAAATATAGCCTTAAATAGTAGATTTATCACTTAAAATTAAACGTTTTCTCATTTAGACTTTTCCTAACTTTTTAATAAAGATCTAAATTAAAAAAAAAATCGAATTAGCATAAACATATAAAAGAAAATGTTTTCTTCGCGATTTAAAATTTCTATTTGAATAGAAATAAAAAAATTCCTTATGTTTTAAGTACTTATGTTTTACATTTTGCAATTTAAGTTTATTAAATAGAATTGAAAGATTATAGCAATACTACTCGAATTGAAGCTACCTTACTGTAGGAATTATTTAAACCATTGTTAGACTGTAAGAGCTTAATCGTAATTTAAATATCAACCATGCTGGTAAATATAATTGAATGTGAGCCCTAATTAGTTTTTAATGACATGATTATACATAAAAAGTTGAATTCCTAAAATTAATGATTCTTTTTGAAGCTAGTGAAACGGATCGATTACTTTCATTCATATCCTTATGTGTTATTTATGAAAAGTAATTAATTTTTGTTCGGATAGTTATGGCCTTGTTTGTAACGAAGGAAGTAATTTGTTTGGATTTGGAAGTTTAATTTAACTTAACAGAATACTGAAATGAAAATCTTCTTTAAGTTATTGAATTTTTCAGCTGTAGTTATAGTTATTGACGTTTATTGTAAAATGCAATAACATCATATACTCTATAAACTGTATGTTCATATAAAGTATTTGTAATTCACAAATAATTGTAACTTTTTGAAGGCATTCTATTACAAATTATTAATAATAAATATTTCATTTTACTATATTGAGAAATTTTCGTAGTTAAATATCAGCTGTTAAATATAGAGAACTTATATAATTATTTCAAACAATTCATTTTTCATCTAGTTTAAAAATACTAAAAAAAAAACATAAATTTTTTTCAAATGTGTATATTCAAATATGACGCTCAATAACGTCCTTTGTCATCAATCATGTCATCATAAAAAATATCAAAAAATAATGTAAGTTATTTTAGGGTATAAAACAAAACTATTTCAATTTAATATTTGTGATAAACTCAAAAATTTAATTATTCATAATGATAAATACTTAAATTGTTATACCTCCTTTAACTCAACTCGATGTGTAATTGCGTAGTGTAGCAATGCGGCAAAAATTGACCACTGTGGATCGAGAATATAATCTTATTCTGTGTGATGGAATTGACATTGCCTTATTTTTTTGTTCGGAATCGATGGTTGAAAGTCTCATAATCCCTAGTTGAGCTCTTTTCTACATGGATTATAATGAAAAAAGCTCTTGATCACTAGAAGATAGATTTATATATGAATGGTGGGACCAGTTGTTTTGGTAGTTCATGTGTATGTTAAGAAATGAATAAACCTGGTTTTAACACTTAAATAAGTTTAATAGATACCTATAACTCAAAAGTTTATTTTTGAGTAATAAAACATAAGAATAATAAGATTCAAACATGTATAAATTGAAAAACTACATATAAATACAATTTTAAGCAAAATTTCACATTAAACTTTGATGATTTTCGTGTATCGGTTAGAGTAGTTTATGAAATTAACTAGAATTACATTTATTTCTTTTTTAATGCCTTTTTCATCATGCTTCTTTGGCTTTCTTTTGAAACTTACTACTTCAAAGAGATCCTATCTTTAGGTGAATTTTTGAAGTAATGTTCCTATAGAATCTTTTTTATATTAACCTTAAATGTATTTTATAGTATTTTATATATATATATATAGAGAGAATATTAAAATATATACTTTAATAAGTACATGACTTAATATCAAGAATTGTGGATTGAAGACTTGCATATAACCGCATGAATGTTGGAATATTTTTGTTAAAAAATTATAAATGATTTATACTTAAAAAATTAAAATGACCTTTCCTGTTTAAGCACAAAATATACGAGGATAGTAAAGATTGTGAAAGTACACAAAAGCTCATTTTATTTACACATTGAAGAAAGCCAAAAATTTAACCAAATTTAAAAGGTTTAAAATTTATTATAAATATAACCCTCAAACATATTAATGTAAAAACACAATATATAAAATTCCTTTTTTTTGTAAAATGAGATCTGTGTAGCGAATTAAATTAAATTGACATTTACGTGAGTTGGTTCAGGATGAATTCATAAAAACCACGACAATGAATCTTTAGATTTAGATGATTGGATAAAAATATTATTTAAAATAAAGACATGGATTCCAAAATTAACGCGATTACTTTAAATGGGAAGATATATTAGTTTAAGGTCGAAGCTACAATACTCAACGCAAATTAAGCTGAACTATACAAGTAATAATTATTTTCTATATTTAAAGTAATTTTGTAATAAATTAAACAACAACAATAAAAATGGTTTATAGAATAACAATGTAAGTGTGTGCGAAAGTTTTATTTGGGACATTTTCTATGATTACCTTACAAAAGTTAGATTTTACAATTGTGCATAGCAAGTGTAAGCTAATATCATTGAATAAATGCTGGCTTTTTTAAAAACTTTATAATACCCAAAACGTTTAAATCATTAACGTGTTTGGTGAAGATAATGTGGTAAACAGTAGTATGTCTATAAGAGTCCCCTAAAAAATCTCATCACTTTCTTCATATATTTACTAACATTTGGCTAAGAAAATGTACGCTGATATGAAAATAAAAATATCCATAAAAAACGCTAATAATATAACACAATAAATTATAATCTTTTAGTCATAAATTTACTGTTGTATTAAAAATAAACTCACGTTTCAACAAGTCAGCTTCTCTTTCCTAAAATTTATACATATTATAATATTATTTTATAATCTGCTTAAACTGTTTAAGGCAAAATGCTTATTTATATAACCACACAACTGATTTTCTGCATGAAAGACCGAAGACAAATGGTTCAAAATGCGACTATTCAATTCTGCGGCTTTATAAAAGAACGGTTTTACTAACACTCTTTTCTATAGCAATTTTCAATGATTTTGCCACTTTTGGAACACTTCCAAAAAGATGGCTCTCCCATCCTCATCTGTTTTGCATAGATAATGTTCAAAAAGTCAACTTTTCCCGTTTGCTGTTATCGAAATAAATGCATGTGAAAGCATATTTTTGTAAAGATAACAGATACACAACTAACAATGTCGCTGAATATCTATTTATAAGCGAACAAACCTGTTCCCCATAGTTAAAAAATGGAGAAACATTAATAACCTTAACAGGCCTTTGAATTTTTTTATAATTACGTTTCCTAAAAAACTATGAAATCTGGTATGATTTATAAGATAGCGAAAAACTTGTTTTAAACGGTAATTAAAAAAGTAAATTTTTTGTTATGTAGTAATTTTTTTCTTTTATATTAAAACAACTGCACAGGCAATGGTTATCAGATTTTTGTGTGCATAATTTTTATAAATTATAATAATTAAACAAATCGGTGTGGCTGTGTCGAAGCATAATCCAGCAGAGTTTGACGTGAATCGTCATTATAACATACTATAGAAATAGAGTTTGGTCACCAACATAAACTTTGACAAACGAAAAAAGATATTTTGACTGATGTCGCTGTTCCCTATCCATGCCTCGTACGTACGTACTTTGCATTATTTCTAGATTTTACACGCATTTTTGTCTAAATCCTATTACAAAAAAACAAATGTATCTCAATTGTGCTATTTGTCATTATAGTGTCAGAATGGTTCACCTTAAAAACAGAACATAGTGTTTCTACATTGATACTCTATGTATAACTGATTTTAAAAACGTTTCAAGTTAAAACATTAAACGATTAACAACATTAACACCCCCCCCCCTCCCCCTTCCCCCATAGAAATATATTTTAAATTTTGAGAAGACGTTAGCGATAATTTTTATAATTACAACACTATCATATTCTAATTTATTTGATAAATTAATGAAATTGTCTTAAAAATCAGTTAATATAAGTTATTTATGAATTCATTTAATTTGTTAAATTATTATATTATTTAAAATTGTCCTCATTTTTGACGAAATAAATTTCGTTAAAAAAAACCCGCAGTTTGATGAAGTATTTAGTCAGTGGCGGATTTAAGAGAAAGGGCACAGGCGGCAAAACTTGCGAGGGGGCCCAATTTTTAATTTACTATTCAACCTTGAGGGGGGGGGGGGGTCTATCATCGGGGCGTGGCATATAGGTGGAGGTCCAGTGTTTATGTGACGTAGAAAAACTGTAGAAATATTTTTTAATTTCTTTCAATAACTTTGATATAAGTAACTTTAAAAAAAAACTTTTTTTAATAGGATATTTGGTAAAACTTTTGTTTTGGAAGTTTTATTTAAAAAAAAAATCTGTAAAACATTATTATGACGTGACACGAAGAGGGGGGTGGGGGTGAATAGAAGGGAAAATAAGGATACGCCATATTGATGTCTAGCCTTTCCTTTTTTCAGATTTTTTTTTGTTATAGATTCTAAGTTAATTTTATGTGCAAATGATCTTTCGATATTTAGAATACCTATAATTGTTTCAAGTATCATTAACTATAGTGGAACGACGGTATTCCTTAACGATAAAATAACTAAATATAGTCGACAAATAAACAATATTTTGAATTAAAAGAAACTAATATATATTTTAAATAAAATATTAATTTATTTAGTTAGAAATTCTCTCATTCGGTTTCATTTAATAAAGTCAACCCAAATGGTTGAGCTTTAGCCCTTATTACATTTTCCTAAGTGAAATAAAAATTTATGGTTAAGTTAATTTTTTGCAAAAAAATATATTCTATTTACAATGCCATTATATATTGATGCAAATTTGCAAAAAAAAATTATTAATCGAATTAACGTATTTTTCAAGTGAATTTGTTTATCAGTTTAATACAAGAATAAAATTGTAAAATTCCTACAACAGCATGTTACATTTTTGCCTTTTAAAATACATAACAAGTAATATTCATTATAAATAGGGTTCGATTGAATTCCCCTCCAAATTCCTCCCACGAAAAATCAATCGGAATTAAACAAAACATATGTATTAATATTGGAATTGCTTCCTACTTTTGCGCAACTTCATTTTTAAAACAACATGAATCTATGTATAATTTAATTGAATATTTTCAGACCAATCTTTTTGCGACATATGTGGCATTATGTTGTGCCTTTTATCACCGTGAAATACAGAAGTTTATTAATTAAAAACAAAACTTAAAAATCTACTTTTAAAAACACAAACATTTAAAATATATTTTACTAAAATCAGAAATAAAATGAAGAAATAAGTTTTATAATTAACAAAGACAAGTCTCCATAATTATTTTTTTTGTCAAATCGTTGCTGTTTATTAATTTGTTTTCAAGTTTTAATTAAAATAGAAACGTTTACTTACTTTAGTATAATTGAGTTGTTCTTTAAAAAGAAGAACTTGAACAAAAAACACTTTTACAAACATTACTAACATATAAAGATATACTTTTGGTTTGGATCAGGAAATCGACAGTGGATGTGGACACTGTGTTCTGTAAATGATCGTCTCGTCTTTTTTCACTCCTCTCCCTAACCCCCTCTACCACCGCCCCGTCCCCCACAGGCCAACTTTCTGAAACCCCCATCGCAGCAGCTTGAAATCCAGAACATCAAAGATAAGAAGTGACATTTTACGACCCCTTTAATTGGTACATTTCAATTCTATCGTAACCTCTCCAATACACATCCCAACAAAAGTCGGGAACAACTACGGACTAAATAGAAGTGTATCTTTGTGTTACCCGGCACTTCAATGATAGGCGTCTAAAAGAAAGAATAGCCCTTTCATACCTAAAAATCACTATGTCGTTAAAAATCCTGTTGCCCTGCTGGTCCTGGTTGCCCTGAGTAAAAGACTACAACTGAAGAGGTTTTTCGAAGATAGCTATTCTTCGAAAAACCTTTCGGGTGTCACTATGGTCGGACCCCTGCGAAATAATTAATGGGCGAAAGCTCAAGGATGGGACACACCTGTGTTGTTTGCAATACATGTCGTAGTTCTGGCGAACCGTGACATTCCTTCTTCCCCCATTGTACTCGATACTCACAAAGAAGAACCCTTGTTATCCGTCTCTACCCCTGGTCTCTACCTGGACTCTGGCCTGTCCCCAACTCTTTAAGCATTTTTATATGGAACTGTTGTATGCTAGGAATTATCTAGATCCGGAGCTGCTAAATATGTCAAGGTCGAAGAGAGAGAGACTTGAAAGAGATATTATTTTATTTGGAAAATTTTGCAATTAACTTAACATTAATTTAATATACAAGGTTGACCACTAAATGATAAAAAAAAAATATTATAAAAAGGTTCACTTACCTTTTCTGAAAAAAAAATGAAATTGAGCTTGGACATTTAGGACAGATGTCTATTTTATTCACAATTGATGTTTTCACACAGCATAAAAGATATAGTAAAGACCACCAAACATTTTAGGATCGCCAAACTATATATTTTATTCTTATTTAACTGAAATCTCCTCTGAAATATTTAAAAATAAATGTTGAATTCTAAGTCGAACTTTTATCTATTTTTGCATTTTGTGATGACTAATCTTAAAGGGATCCTAGAACATCCATTCAAACTTTTACATTTACTAAAACTTTAATCTTTATTATCCTTAAAAGGAATCGCATTCTAGAAAATGTGTTAAAAAGCATTAAAAGTAACAGAATGTGCCAAATCTTTTGTATTTATTTATATATCCCTACCCTAATTTGTATTTATGTGTCTATTCCTACTATAACTTACAAACAGATTAAACGAGACATAAGAGTTAATTTTTTCAAAAATTTTATGTAAGTGTTTTCAAGTAAATTTTGTAGCACATCACGTTAGAGAGAAGTTATATATTTTTATAGTAGATGGGATCAGAACCACCCTTAAGTGTGTGCCACAGGTGTCTTCGCACAGGGCCCCAGGATTTGGGTCGGGGCCCCACACCAAGAAAAAAATATATACTTTTTTTAATTCTAAAGTAACTTGTCATTTTTTAATTTTAGTTAGATCATACTGTTTTGCTACAGTTAAACTTAAAATAAATATTTTAAATAGTGATTAGAAAATGCTAATCTTTTGCGTTTCTATGCACCTAAATTGTGTGTATTTAATTTTCGAGTATCATTATCTATAGCCCTCCCCTCACACCAAAAAAACCTTAAAAGTAATCTAAAAATCTATTAAATATATTAGAAATCTTAAATCCATATTATAGTCCATGGTGTCCCGCTTGCTACATTTGCCCAGGACCCCTACGTCTGCTAAGGGGCCAGACGTAGGACCCCGCGTTTGCTTACAGAGGTAATCGGGCCTGTAAAGTGGAGTGGCCACGGTCCTTTGCAGAAGGGCCCCTATCTACTATTGTACGAGAAAGGGTAAGGGAAGCAATACAGAAAAATACTGTGAATTTTTTAATAAAATATGCTAAAAAAAATGTAAGAATTATTTCTTTTCGTGTCCTTTTTTAATTTCTGGAGTAAAGGGGGCCCCAAAAGGACTCAAGACGAGGGGGCCCAGGCGGCAAATGTCCATTTGCCGCCTGTTAAATCCGCCACTGTATTTAGTAGAAGTATATAGCAGGCACCTGTTTCGTCAAAAACACCAAAAGTTTCGTCAAATATGAGAATGCATTTTTAACAATGTATTGATTTATTATGCACTCAATATATAAACATTTCTTAGAATAGACTGTTAGTCGGATTTTCAAAATCAAATAAATAATGTCTCTAAACGTTTTCGTATACAAACTAGTATGGTGTTAATTAATTTATATTTAATAAATATTTCATACTTTACTCAAGATCAGAAAGTAAAGATAAAAAAAAATCTATAAAAATAAAAGGTGGAAGTTGGTATTGTTAATTGCAAATTTAAATAAGCCAAAAATTCCCCTTGACACCTAATTTACATGATCAGGAATGTCGTAGTGAGAAAGCTTAAATTGTGAATGATTATTGGGACAATAGAATTTCTTAATTACCTGTTGGAAAATCTATGTACCGGTTGAAAATTCCAGTTTTAATTGCCAAAGATTCTTAATTATACTCATGTTGTTGAGTTCCTTCAAATTTTAATTGAAGCAATTTGAACGCTAAACTAATAAAACTAACGTTAAAATAGTGCATTAAGTCTTCTATTCATCACCAATGCTCTAACAAAGGGACCAACAGTTTGAAGTTTGTTTTAAAAGTTTATGTTAAACTAGTTAATGCTAGTTAAATTTATATGTATAGTATTTGTTTAGTCTGGAAGTCTCATAGGACATTATATTTAAATGTATTAATTAAATTTTATTTTACTCTTTCAAGTCGAAATGAATATTTTGTATGTTGAATTAATTAATATTATTTAGTTTTACGTTATTTGGCAAATTTTCGTATGATTTTAAAGTTTTCAATCGAAATTAAATTCCTTTTGAGTATTATTGAATTATTACTACAAAGATTAAAAAAAAGTTGTTAAGTTATTGTAAATATACGAAAATATTTAAAAGTATATAATTTTACATTTTTATTTGTTAATCTTTTAGAAATTATAATTTCTACACAAAAATAAAAATAATGAAATCCCATTATAAGTCAATAGGTTTTTCATTTGTCTACTAATGACTGTAAGAAGTAAATTTAATTTGTTTAGGGGTCAGATTTTTGGATTCAATATGGCAAATAATCATTAACCAAATTTCTATTTAAGATTATTAGTACAAAATTTCACGCGTTTATGTTATAAAATTGACAGATATATATATATATATATATATATATATATATTCAAAGTCATAAAGTCTTTTACTCTGAGGGAAAAAACTTTACAAAACTCGGTAATATCTTCTTTACTTTTTCCGACGTTTAGAAAACTGAATGTCAGAATAAACCAGATATTCTTTAAAAGACCCTTTTGATAATAACCTTGCAGAAAACTGAATTCCACACCTTAAAATAGTGTAAAGATATCACGGCAGAAGTTGAACTGTCAAAAGTACTTTTTCTCCGAAAGAAGTTTTCTATTCCATTTCAGAACCATAAAAGGATAATAATGATTTCCTTTTATTTATTATATTTATTTCTTTTTTCCTATCAAACGAAATCGCGCACCCCTTTTTTTTTGAAAACTTAAGTGAAAGAAATTGGCTTTTTGTTGTCTGGTCATGCTTCTTTTCCTCATTCAGAATTCTTCAGGAATTCGTTTCGTAAAGAAGAAGCGCTGGATTTTTGAAGGAAAAATAGTCCAATCACTTGGTTTTCGATTTGGAGTTTGGAAATCGACTGGATAGACATTTGACTAAATTGGTTTGTGTCGCACCTTAATGAAATTGGCACAACCCGTTGTTTATTAAAAAGATTCTTTCAGTACGCAAGTTTTCTTCGTCTTTATGTATATTCTTTGATTTGGAATATTTTCTGGACATTTCTAACTCGGAAATTGAAGTTAAAAAATGTTGGTGAATATTTATTATACAATATTTTTAACCAATTAGAGAGAATGTTGGACGTCTCATTTTCAGGACGTTTGAAAAATGGCGTCGATGTCATATAATCCTTTCAACTCCAGAATCTTTCATACCAATTTTTATTTTCTAATGAAATATTAGTTTGAAAAAAAAATTTAAGTAATTATTTTTAAAAGTAATATAATTAACGATTTCGTTTGGGTTTCCGAACTTATTTTTAAGCATTTTCTTGTTGATATTACTAAGCATTTTATTTCTATTAAAATAATGAGTACTATGGATTTGTTTAAAGCCAAAAGCCTGCATTCGTTGAATAAATTTAAATTCTCCAAGTAATAGTAAAAAGATATTGGTTGCGTCTTGAATTTTGTTTGTACGTTTATACATTATAATTGTTGCACCTTGCATAAATTATGCATAAACATAAAATAAAACTACAATTGCTTTATTTCTCTATCAAGAATCGTAGAGTTTTAGCAGTGCTGTTAAAATTTAAAACAAAAGATTGAATAAGAATTTCTACCCTTGAATACATTAAACTTTTATGAGCGTGAAAATTTTCTATTCCATTGTTAAAAATTAAAAAAAATAAGTTTATTTACGTCCTAAAAATTCGTTTTTAAACTAATAACCCTTTTTAATAACCCCTTTAAACGCTTTTTATAAAAAAATCATTAATCAGAAATAATATTATTCAAACTCATATTTTTTAAAAAACTTTTCAAAAATCAATTTTATTTCTTTATGATAATGTACTTCAATTGTAAAGAAATTAATTAAATGTTTCTAAAAGTTGAAGTACAGCATAAATATTCAGTGAAAAAAAAACTGTACAGGATTCGAATTTAGTCAACATGCTTTATTTCTAACATTTACATACGGTTTACTGAGAAAAATCATATTTAAAGCTGCCAATTTTGGACTTTCCTTGGAACTGGAATATTTATTGCTCTTGTTTATTCCGTCGGCGAATGCAAATATTCAATTTAATCTATGAAACTGTAACAAACCCGTTCTTATTTCTTTGATATTTATTTCCCTTAAAAATATATTTGTATCTTTCGATTTACTGGCATTTCCTTCCTGAAAGTTCAATATGTCTCCCTTTTTTAAAAAAAACGTTTGCTTTAAATGATTTTAAATTGATAGTAAAAGTATAACATTTACTGGCAGAATTTTTAAAATTAATGTACATATTTTTAAGGTTGCGTTACAAAAAATAAATTATATGTGTATCACAACTGTAATTGCAACCCATTAGAAAATCTACATATTTGAATAAATAAGTAAAACAATTTTTATCGTTAGTGCAGTATTATTAAAGAGTAAAATAAAAATGAACTTCTTAAAAATAAAACCAAATACTTAAAAATTGGATGCAAACAACTAAAATAAATTATTTATTTTTCTCTTTGAAATTCGTCTGACACTCAGTTTTATTCAATAATGTTAAAATAATATCAATAATAAAACTTTAAGAAGCGCTCGGTTTAAAATTTGTAATATTAATTTTGAAAAAAGGTTTTTAAATATCCAACCTATCTCATTGATTGCCTAATTTCTAAATGCCCAATGCCGAGAATGCTAACACATACGAGATATTCTAATTATTATTACTTAAAATACAGGCCCTCAAGTAATTTTTGAAGTTGTAAAGTTGCTTTCACCCCAAGGGTGATTAAAAATAATTGCATTTTTAAGAATTAATCATTCGAAATATTTATTTTTAAATATAATTTTTAAACTATTTGTCAGATCAATAGATTAAAAACATTAATAACTAGGTGCATTGGTAGGAAAAACTGGAAATCGCAGAATGTGATATCAAGTTCACGATATTTTAAAGCTAAACCTTACAAAAACTAGCTAAACATAAAAAGAGATGCAGTGTACAGCGATGAGTAAAAGCATATATTCTGAATTTTTAAATACCAAATTACCTTATTTTAATTACTTAATTCACTTAAAAAACCTTATTGCGGAAATATTTGAAACGTTATATATGACTTTCATATCTAAACTTATAGTATCTTTCCTACGTCAACAATGCTTATGTATTCTACTCGATGCGCTTTAAAGGCGTCAAAACACTTGCTTTGGGTGCATTGCCAGGTCAAACCAACTGTTGACATACGTGATAATCATACTAAAAGTGCACATTGGCAAAATGCCAACAGCAACACAGATTTCTTAAGAAAAAATGGAACGAATATGGCAAATATACCAAAATATTTTAAATCCGAATTGGGCGCATTTTCTTTTGACTTTCATCCGGACATAAGCTAAAATCCTTCTTTATTCTGAAAAATTTAGAAAGAGATTATAATTGAAATTGTATAAATTATGTAGCAGAGTCAAAATAACGGATTTCTTTTAAAAACGAAGGCTAAATATAACTTTTGAACTTTAATAAATGTGACATAAAATTAACAATTATTGGACTACAATATTATTGATCAATGAAATATCAATATTTGAAATGTCAATATCAATTTACTTTGAAATTTGCGAAATAGAAAAATTTGCAATTAATGTTAAAACTTACTTAACTTTTTTATCTTGAAATATTAAATTAAAATAAAGTAATATATAAATTTATTCTGTAGTTTTATTAATAATTATTTAAACATCTAGCTAAATGCTTTTAATAATTCGTTTTGATATATTTATAATACATTACCACAAAATAAGGAAATATCAAGGAAAAATAAAATTTAAACATTTATAGTATAAAATTTTTATTGTTATTTTTTAATGATAAATAAAATTGTTTATATTTTCTATTAAATGAAAACACATTTTTCTCCTGATTGTAAAAAATCTTATAAAAAAAAAATTCCAATCCATAAAACTTGTAACTCGGGTAAATACCACAACATCCCAGTAAATCTTTTCCCCACACTTCAACTCAAAGCCAAAGAAACAAGAAACTCAACAGCTTGAAGAAATCATTTTATTCCACTTCCTAAAACTTCCACAACTTCTACTAATCTCCAACCCTCTTGAGAAATTAATTTCTGCTAACTACACTTTAACTTCCTTTTTTGAAACAAAGCATCCCTAAAGAAAACGTCCCGTAACTCAGAGCTAGTTTTTAATAATTAAAAACCGAAACCTCACACTTTCCAAAGAGCTACCCTCCTCCCCTTTGGAGTAGGAATTGGGCTTTCCCTGCATTGATCGTAGTTCAGCCTTTACATTCTCCTACTCGTGAAAAGGGGCTCCTGTAGTAAAACCAGATATCCGTCGTGACGTAAACTTTCCGTCCATTCATGGATTATAGTAGTACGGGATTTGCGTTACGTTGTCGCAAATGGTTAAGCATTCAATTGCAATTTTATATTGCAGAAATATTTCTACAATTTAATATTAAATAAAGTAATAAGTTTTTGCATGGGGATTTGAGCATGCATTGTTTTTTTCAATAAATTTGATTTTTTTTTTTAATTTTGAAATTGAGGAGTGCCATTTGAAATCATATTTATATACAAGTATGATAATATGAGAAAATCATATTTTTAATATTATCTCAATACAAATTGTAATTCAGTAAAATAATAGTTCTAGCTCAATAACAAACTGTATGCTCTTCAAATTAAATAAAAAAATATTTGTGGTTGTTCTAAATCCAGTTATATCCAAATGCATTGTTTGTTCGAAAATTGCTGTTTCCTTCTGGTATGCAGTACTATCAATACTTATATAGTTTAGTATATAACCAGTTTCTAGGAGTAGTTGTGTTTGCAAACTTTTTTAACTCCCAAAAAGTGTAATAATTTTGAAAACTAGTAGTACAGTTTCAAAACTTGTGTTATCACAAATAATTATAATCGTATTAATTTCTAGAAAACAGACAAAGTTCTGGAACTGTACTCTTCAAATATGTAATGCGTGCTTTGATTAGGTATTCATATTGTATGAGAAATTTTAATATCAACTAAAAAAGTATTTTACTAATTTAAAATGTATTGGTTATATGCTAAACAAAAACTTCGTGCTAAATAACAATGATAAAAAAAATCTGCAGTTTATTGTTTATTTCTTACCACTAAGAATAAACCAGTGTTCCAAGGTACCGAATCTAATATTTTTTATATGAAACGACAAAGCTCTACTAATAAGATAAAAAATGTGTTCATGTTATCGAATTTCTTATAAAGAAAATAAGTTTATATTTGAGGATTACAGTTTTAAAACTTGCCATCCTCATATTTGTTTTTATATTTTGTTTCTATGTTCATCTTAATATAATGTGTGTTGATATAACTTATAGATATTCTCAAAATTCATAGCTGTAATTTTAAGAACTCTTTGAAAGTAAATATAAAAGTTATTTCACATGTCATTTTGAATTAGACACATTTTAAAATAACATGATTGATAATAGAATGTAGGGGTACATCAGGAAAAGTGTTTCATCACAATCTAAGAATATAATCTTGCTATTGTATAGAGGTTTCGTTCGTAAAACCTCATCTTGAGTATGCTGTACAGTTTTGGTCACCGTACCCTAAAAAAGACATTGATTTGTCAGAGAAAGTTCAGCACAGGGATACTAAAATGGTCCAAGGGCTTTCAGGTATGGAATACGAAGATAGATTAAGAAATTTAAATATGTATACTCTGGAATAGAGAAGGGTTAGAGGATATTTGATTAAACTGTACAAATTTGTTAAACAAGGGGATGTGGAGGATTTAGATTTCAATGAGTGATGGAACGAGAGGTCACGGGTTTAAATTAAACAAATCACATTTTAATGGGAAGGGATAAAACACTGGGGGGATAGTCAGGAGATCACAGCTTTGTTGGGCCTTGAGTCGTCAATATTTTTTGTCGTCAATATTTGTATGAGATAAGTTTGGTTGAATAATTGTTTAAATAAACGTCGCATTTAAGCTGCACAATTGGCTATTGGAGGTAAGATAAGTTTTGAAAGAGTAGATAAAGAATAAGTCTAGTTTTGGAATAACATTATGAAACGTTCAATTCTTTCAGACCAAGATTTTATTATAGATGAAACTTCTACATTAATTTAAAATATCTTATAGTAGCATTATTAATTTTTTTATAAAAATTTATTTTTTATTTTTAAAATCTGGTTGTTTTAAAGCTTGTCTTATCTACATACTGATACAAAGGTTTTAAAGCGAGGTTTTGGAAAGATGCATTTTCCATTAATATTTTCAATTCAATTTGAATACGATACAACTAGTTAAAAACTATTACTTTATTTTACGGAATTCAAATTTGAATCGGTTTTTGTTAAAAGAGCGAAAGTCAATTTTTTTAAACTGCGATTAATTTAAATTTTCATATTTGTAATAGATAGACCCATTGATTTGTGTTTGAAGGACGTCTCTAAATTGACCTATAGTGGCACAAAAAAATCATTAAAGTTCTTTATTTGTGTTGAAAAGGCACAGAAAATAGAATGTTTTTCTTAATTTTCCAAAGGTTTTATTATAGCCCTTTTAACAAAAATAATTTTGGATAAAGCAAATTTTGCAATTGCAGTCTTCATTCTAGCTATTCCTAATAAAAAAAAAACTCCTTCTTTTGAAGATGCCTTACAAGGAAAGTGTTTAGTTTTAATTGCATTTTTCATGAACTTCTAAAACTCGGTACGGCGAAATTAAGAAGTGTTAAACCCCCTCTTTGAGCTTGTAATTTTACACCTTTAATTATTTTTCACTCAAAGTAGAGTAATGAATGACTATTAAATAAAAAGGTGACAAAATAAACACCACTTGTTCCACAATAGTTACCAGAAAAAAAATAGTTCTTCGTTGACAAATACCCATATATTAGGAATGGCAGAGAGTCTATTATCGACTCTCTTTCTAAATTAGAGTTTCGAAAGTATATGGGAAAGTTTGGGATTTTGTTATGGTAAAACTATGTGTGAAATATGATCTAGTACGAAGAAGTGCATTTAAAAAGAAAGTTTATTTTATCGTTCTGGAAAAAAGTAGTGGTTGTCAGAAAATAAATTTCAGTATAGTAAGAATAACAGGCAGTATGTTATCAGCTCTCTATATAAATTAGAGTTTCAAAGGGAAAAGTCTAAAAATCGTATTGTGATTTAGATCCTTTTGAGAATAGTTGAAATATTTTTGAAATAAGTTCTAGTATAAGAACAAATCCACTTAAGAAAAAGTTTTCTTTTACAATTTCAAAAATAACAAGGACATAAAATTTAGTTTATTTCTTCTACTAATTCCAATCTACACAAATCACAAAGTTTACGTCAGTCTAACAAGAACATAAAACTTTACTAAAAATCTAACAAGGGCATTACTCAATATCAGTTTCGAACAAATCCACTCAATTCCAAACTATTTAATGAAAATCTGGTTTTAAGGTGATTGGATTTATGAGTAGGGAAGACCGGGTCTGATTGGCTCTAGGGGTAGGTTGGCATTGTCTTTCTACCAATCGCCACAGGAAGTTCAGATCGCTCGTAAGGTCCTGAGGTGTTAGACTTCATACGACACAGTTGCTTTAAAGTTTTTAGTGTTGGCGTACAACCTTTTCCGTTAATACTTGGGAAACCAGATTTTCATAACTGTGAGTATTTTTTTTAATTTTGATTATACTGTTCTTTTAGTGACATCTCTATAAAAAATAAGTTTTTCTTAGTACATTTTAAGGAACTATAGTAAATATTTTTTTTTACATCCTTAAGCCACTGGCGCTCACGCTATGTTAGCAATTGTAAAGTTGTTTTCAGTTTTAGAAGTTCTAAATATCTTTTCCGAGGCGTGCACTTTGATATTTTTACAGAACTTTTATTTCATTGTAAAGAGATAGCATTGTAAAGAGATTTCATTGTAAAGAGATTTTTAGTTATACCTAAAAAAAAAATTATATTGTAAATTAGAGTATTGTTATGAGTTTAAAAACTGGATGCATTGATGGAAAAACTGGTGATATCTGTACGTGATATCACGTCCATGGGCGTGAAAGATAAATGTTTGTTATTTACTAGTTACAAACATGGTAGCCATGCTTTATTCGAAACCTAATTGGAGAATAACTAAATTAATTTTGCAGTAAAAAATTGAGGTAAGTTAGCGTAGAGAAGTTGTGTTATACCAACTTATCACACCTCAAATGTTCTTATTTTTTGTTATTTATTATGTTTTATTATCTCTTTTACTGCATGTTTTTAATAACTACCCAATAATTCAAAAAAGTACTTAGTTGTGTTCAAATTTTCAAACCATAGTTATTTCGAGTTATTTTTCCCGTAAGTGTGTAGATAATGTTTTTATCACAAATAGTATTTAGAAAGAAGATAAGATTAACGACTGCCAAGTTAGCTGGAATAATATGCAAACTTATTATAGCTATGGTATGGTTAAAATAGTTATATAGAGAGAGAAAGAGACTCGAGTTATTCAAGCATTAATAATGAACTCTTTGAATATTATTGTAACCTAATTAAAAGTTTATTTTGCAGTAAATAACCTGTAGTTTCACCAGCAATTTTTATATTTAAATAAAGTATAACCAAATAAAATTAAAAACAAAAAATATATTCCAACTAGTCCTGATCTCCCATGGCTTAAAAATTAAAAATAACGATTTTTTTATATGTTGATGTAAAAGAAATTAGTAAAATGTGATAAATATAAATTATCTTATGCTTTCAAATTACAGAATTTAAAATACATGTTTAGAATAATCGTACTGTAGCATAAATAAAAAAAAATTATATTTGGATGCATATGTGCTTTAAAAAAAACACTCATATAAATAATATTATGCATCTTAAAAACGTCTTTAACATTTGAGTTCATTTTATGAAATAATTAACTCCGTTTATGATTATTTTCCCAATAAATGTAGTGCTAACTAGACGGCAAAAATATAATAATCTGTTTTGGTGTTAGTAAAAGAACAAGATAACAAAAAACCGACATTTTTTAAAAGCAAGAACATACTTCTCTCGTTAATTTTGAAATAACAGGTAAGTAAAAATAACAATCGTTATTTTGTATTGATAGGAAACAGTGGTGAACGAAAGGTCAAACATCATAAAATATTTAACGTAACATAAAAAAATAAAGTTTAGTAATGATATTTTTATAAGAAGTTGTTAGTGTCTCAAAAACTAACGTCTAGTTTTTATATGAACTTCGTATCCAATTTTCTCTTATATGAGAAGACAAACAATCAAGATTCTTCTTTTAAAGGCTGGGATTGTGAAACAAGTCTTCTAGAAATGATTTTTATCTAGACATAGGGATAATTTTTTTCATTTCTTAGATATCTTTTCTTACAACCAATTCCGTTGTCCTTTAGAAATGTCAATGGACAGGTCAATGTCCTCCTGTGTGGCATTTATGACAGCCAGTGCCAATCGTTCGTTATAATGATATCCTATTACCGATATGGCATTGCCCTAGATTTCTATTTCGAACGCGGTATTTCTATACTTTTCAAACGACGTTGAATTATCCGCTTTTGGATAATTTTATGGTCTGGTAGTTTTAAAATAAATTGTAGCTACACATTTAATATTTATTGAAGGAGGTATGGGGCACTAAATCATCAAAAATATCCAACATTATTTTATTGCTTTAAAAAAATAGTTGATTTTATTTTAAATTTTACGACACCAAAATCATATTTCTACGTTAAGTAAAGCTAGCTATTTTTCACAAATTAATATTAATCTTTGGTACAAGATTGTAACTTTGAACTAATTTTTCTCAGTGATGACTCTTTTCATATTTGATCAAGTTTAAATTGATATAAGTTTAGATCTATTTGAAGAAACTGCGTCAAATTTGTTACAGTGTATTTTTAGACATATTACTGTAATTTGTCTTTAAGGGTTAGTAATATATAGATTTAATTTTTTTATTATTTTTTAAAAATAGTAAATTAAAAATAAATCGTTAACCACATTCTTTAGTTTGTAAAATTGTAGTTTTTCAGAAAATATTTTCTTAACTAAAAAATAAGAAAGGTCACTTTTTTTATTTTTTTTATTTAAAAAAAATAATAAATTTTTTAAGTACTTGGTATTGTGATTATGTTAGTATGTTTTGCACACATATGTGAAATTTTTTTAACGATATCTTTAAAATTAGAAATGAAATTTAAATTTGTCCTATTTTTCCTTAAAATACTTAATAAATCAGTTTTGATAGAATTAACTTGGGAGTTAAATTAAACGTAATTAAAGTAAACCGAAATCCGTAATGATACTGAATCTAGATGATTGGAGTTGGGGAAAACTTTAACTGTAATAGATTCGGTTTTATAGTTAAAGTTCCTAAATGTGTTGTCATGCAATAAGTTAGAGTAGGCAAACTCATTTCAACAATATTCAGACGGGAGCATAATGAAAATTAAGTCTCAAATTTGTTTAATGAGTTTAAGCAATTTGTAATACTAATATTATATTAAAACCAGTATTTACAAAAGTTCGTATTAGTTAATTAATCCTCCGAACCGAGATATAAACTTCACTTTATATTTATAACTATAATCCAATATAGAAACGGTTTAAAAGTACATCAATCTAAGAAGTATATTAATTTTAGTTTTCAATAAAAGCGTTCTGTTAGAAAACTTAATCTTATAGCACATTTTATTCTCGTTTTATATTCTACATAAATCTAATTATATCATGTATTGGCACTGAACTACGTTTAATCGTATTCAATTTATCTTTTAGTATTTTTTATAATTTTAACTAATTTATTAAAAAAAAATCGGGTAGGCACAGTCTCCACTGTATTGTACCTTAGGGTTACTTGGACCCCAAAAGTAAATATTTTGGCTAATTATGTTGATTACATAGTTTTTACTACTTTTAACTCCCTTCTTGTTAGCTTCAGTGGACTAAGTTTTTTTTATATATCAGCACTCATTGGTGTAAACTTGTATTAGGCCCATGGGGCCTGAGCGCCCCAACTTCCATCAAGTGTATGCCTTTAATTAACAATTAAGGGTCGTAAGCCCCTCCCCCCCAAAAAAAACCCAGAAAAAAATGTAACCTTACGCCTATGACACAACTTGTAATATAAAATTCCTTTTCTTCAGGCTTTTCCAAGTCTTTCTGGTCGGTGCCATGCAATCAATGATGGCGAAAAGTAATGACACACCATACTCTTTCTCTACCTCGGTACCGTAAAGTTTGGTTCTTGAATACTTGTACACGCGTCTGCTCGGCCTACTTTTTCTTGCGTCTTTATATAAACCTTAGATACCTCCACATTTGCCATAGTTTCAGACTTATTGGTATCATTTGGTTCGTCTTGATCAGCTCTTTCAACCTGTTAAAGTTTCATACGCTACAATTAAACTTTTGGGTGATATTTTGGCTTAATAGGGAATTGTTTCACTATCAAGCCATCGTCATTTCCCAATCCGCGCAATTTTCAAACAAAAGATTTAAACTGTCAAGTAGTCAAATGGAATTGTACAATTTGTCATTTTCTACAATTTAAGCACACACTAGCTACGACCCGTATATTAGAACTAAAATTACAGCTTTTAAACAGACCAGTGTATTCCCGGAGTATAACCTATCCCCCCCCCCACTCGGTACAAAGGTCAGAGAGGGGAGGGGATTAGAAATTGAAAAGTCTACTTTCCTTTACACGATCGTAAGTTATCTATACCCATAGGCTGATTCCACATGGAGTTATGGATCTTTGAAATATCATCTATTTTATGTAGGGCAAGTTAATGCAGGTGACCGCTGTTCCCGGACAGATTTCACGTCAAATAAATTCACGTCAGACAAATTCACATAAAAAAATATGCCTATTTGAAAAGGTACAATTCTTATGACAAAAAAAAAATCAAAATACCACTCAAACAAATTTCATACCTTTCCTAGATATTTATTTATTTTATTACACTTCACAAAATAAAATTCGATATGGCAGCCTCAACCCATTTTTCAATTTTGAATTTTTCAAATAGAAACAAAATCAAGTACACAAAAATCCCTCGACACTCTTGCGAATAAAAAAAAAATTCAGAATAAGTTCTGAAAATGGAAGAAAGCGGGACAATATTGCTTCTTCTCGGCTTATTCATCTTGCCACTGAAAATAACTTGAGAGGACAGACTAAAAGACCGCCTTTATTTTTATACAACCCCAAAAGTGGACATCACGTGTCCAGAAATCAATTCCTGAATTTGTACTGGACGGGATTTACTGGATTCCAAGACTGAGTTTCATTTGATTTTCAAAAATATTCGGATATTGTGAAATCAAAACTTTGGTATCTGGATGTCGAGAAGGGGATTTGGGGCGAGGTTTCACTTTATATTTTATTGATGAAGTGGTTTTCGTGATCAGTGACATATATTCTCAATTGGTAGAATATTTCCAGCGATTTGTTTCTACAAAAGGTATGGATTTATTGAAATAAAGTAAATGCGAACGGTGTTGAAATGAAGAACAACATTTTATTAATTTAAGAGTTTAGAAAAGGGATTTTTCGAAGATGCTTTATACATATATAGGTGATTTTGTACTTTATTTTATAATAAATATTTATAATGTTTTTCAAATGCATCTCGATTTTTTGGTGTAAAATATATTCATACTGAATTATAATGGATCTCTCTATTTCTCAATAAATTTTGATAATGAAAAAAAATGTTTCTGAAACTCGTGGAATTAAATAATGTGCTTTTAATATGATATTTCGAATGATACATAAAATAAAGGAAGGGTTTTAATTTACCTAGTGGAATTTTGTGAATAATTAAACGCTTGTAGAATGGTAATAATTACGTAATAAAAATGTGATTTAATTGCTATACTACTGTGAAAGTTTAAAGAAATTAATTTTTTTTGAGCTTTAAGGGGGTCCGATACCTTCGACATTTTTTTCTTTATTTTTATACTTGTACAATCCAATTTTTTTTCTCTTTCTAAATATACATAAAAAACCATTTTAAGACGCTCAATTTTTTTTTTTAATTGCACATTTATTTTTAAATTAAAATTTTAGTAAATTTTTTAACAATTTTAGAATTCCTATTCCTTTTTTGTTTTTCAATATTTTGAAGCAATTTTTTTTATTTAAGATCTTGAATAACATGTAAATAGATGTATGCATTCAAATTTTGATTCAGATACATCACTTTAAAAAAATAAAATATATTAGAAATTTTGGAAAAAAAATTGACGAAAAAAAATAAAATTCCACTTTAAGTGGTTTTAAAAACAAATTATGGTAAAAATAGGAAATCTGAATGCATACATCTATTTAAAATATATTTATCTTGCTATACACACAAAAATTATGATTTTAAGTATAATAGTAAAAAAGCCTTAGCATTTTTAGTGTTCATTAAATTTCAAAACCACGAACAGAGATATTTGCTTTTAAAGTTTACATATGATACAACTATGTTATAGGAACACATCATTAAAATATTCATAACTAAAAAAGTAATAGGAATTTTTTGAAGCAGTTTTTTGTGAGTTATTAAGATAAGTTTGAATATTATTTTTTAAATATAAAAAAAAAATGACTTTTTTTGCGAATTTTGGGTATCGGACCCCCTTAAGCTGTGTCTCAGCCAATAACACTACAGCACTGTTTTATAACGATATTAATCTAATCATATATATTATATCTGTAGTAAAGATCCTTTTTACGTCTCTTGTACTCAATTGATCTTAACACATGAGGTGTTAAAAGAAAGAGAATTTTCAAAAGCAGTGACTACTAATCGAACGTTCATCTTGTAAATACCAACGTTTTTTTTAAATACTTTTAAAATTATTCATTTAAACATGTTTTTTTAAACAAACCGTTGATAATGCTGCCATCTATGAATGAGCAGGAAAGTTAAACTTTTATGATTTTTTGTCTATAAGAAATACGCTAATATATTTCGTTCTTACAACGAATATGGGTGGGCGGAGAGGGTAAGGGTTCTTCATGCGACAATTATCGCAAAGGCATGCCACTCCTGGTATATAATTGTTTTCAAGTATTGTGCAATGATTTATTTTAATGTTTTTAGTTAAAATAGTTGCTAATAAAGAACCGTATATAATATTGGTAGATTGGATGGGTTAGGTTCCAATATATGTGGAGTGTGAATTCTAAATAACTGCAACAAAACTAAGAAACAAAATAACTATTTTGTGTGATATTTAAAAATAATAAATAATCGTCAATAATGTATTATGCGTTCGGGCATTTGCGACTTGTTTAATATCTATCTGTACAGTTTAGTATTTATAAGTTTGTTATTTTTTGCTTTACTTAAATTGATTTTTATATCAATACAATATTTTCTTTTCTCTTTTAGATCTGTGATAGATGATGTTTAGGTGACGAGAGCTTTTTTATAGAAATAGAGATCCCCGTACTCTCACACAATAGTCTTCAAGTGAATGTGCACTATTATCACTTGAAATATAAAAGTAAGTCTCTTTTACATTATGTATTTTTTATTTATTTACTGCAAGCTCAAGTTAATAATCAGGTTATGGATTGAAGCGTGAAAACATTTCATTCTAAATTCGCATAATATTTAATGGTTTTCACAAAACAACATACCTTGTTTGAGTTTTCATTGAACTTGAATAGATATTTCTATAGACTATAATATAATTGTTGCATTATTTTATTATAGAAACTGTTACAGATTATATTATGATACATTAAAAACATACACATAATATGGTATATTTGTAGAAATTCTAGTTATGTATCATTGTAGCATTTTTGTTCTTCATACTTTCCTTTCCTTAACAATAGAAAATCACACAAACTAGTCTATCTTAATAAAACACCATAATGTTTTTATAAATGTTTTCAGCATTGTATTTTATCCAATTGACTCACAATTCAAATTATTAGGAGGTCTATAAACTTTAAAATATATATCTAAAAGACGTAAATCTCAAATAAAGTAAAATATTTTCAGATAATATAGAAGAAAAACCCACGTAAATATCATAAATAAGTTAATGCACAAAGTAAAACATTTTGAGTAATTGATAAGAATAAAGAAAATGGTAACATTCTATCACAATATATGCATTCTCAAGAAATAAATCTAAGTTTAGATATTTACAAGCAATAAATATTACTTATTCCTTACTAATCGAATTATATCTTTTGATATAACAAAATTTTTATTGATCATTTTTATTATTTTTAGAAATCTTTGGTATCCGCACGTAAATATTTATTTGTCTGGGAACAAATTTGGCATTTATTTGTCATTTGAACATTTTATTTTCATACTGGTATTATGGTAAATTTAGATTTTATTAATAAATGATAAATATAATAAATAAAATCTAAACGATGGAGGAAATTCACATTTGACTCACATTAATGTGACCATTAATTTCCATTTTAATCGCCGTGTACACAGAAGGTTGGCCTTATTAGAGGTACTCAATAAGGTGCAAGAAGGTTTTCTCAAGTATGAGGAGCCCTTCTCACACACCTGTGCATCTGACAGGTGTGACGGGTGGGTGATGAAATAGAGCGAACGTGCAGTGGAGGATGAGAGTTTGTTCTCCGATATTTCACTCTGTATACGTCAATGTCCATTCTTTCTATGAATCAGGGAAACGTGCCCAGCAAAAAAAGTCAGCATAAAACCTTCATCAAAACTTTGAAATTGAAGGTTTTATGCAGGAAAACTGCGTTTTTTTTTGAAGATCTATAAAATTAAAGGTTTTTGTTTCAATGTCCTTCAAAAAACTGCAAAAAACCTTCATAAAAACCTTCAATTTTTAATCATGAAAGGAAAATGCAGATATTTTAAAGGTTTTATGCAGGAAAATTAAAAACTTCAAAAGAACTGCAGTTTTTTGTTTCAATATCCTTTATAAAACCTTCGAAAAGTCTTAAATTTTAACAATTTTGATGAAGGTTTCATGCTGACTTTTTTTGCTGGGTGGCTCATCGGATAATCTTTCACCAATTCGTGGAGATCTAATTTTAATACTTCTGTACAAATGTCAGCCTTTTTTGCCGATGAACCTTCATTAGCATAAATGCAATGGCCATCCGTTTGCTTAGGAAGCTCATGCGCAAGAGACTTTCCGGATTAATCGTTTTAGATACATTTTCAGTTGTCCACTGGTTCATTTGGCTTGACAGATGTTCCACTGTAGCCCGTCGATCGGCCCTCACCAACCAATGAAGTAGGCATTGATCACTTACATCAGTGGCGTGTGACGCCCCTGCATTTGCACGCCACTTATTCGCAGTGGCGTTCTTTCTTCATTCACATTACACATTAAAGACAGGAGCACGCGAATAATTCAACAAACTGCGCTGTTTCGAAAATACTGTCACCTTGGTCTAAAAGCCCATAGTGTACCATCCCCAGAACTATAAACTCTATCTAGTGACACTGGGTGGAGCCACCAGCTTGATGCTTCAAGCTTTAAGAACTAGCGTTTTCCTACCTCTGGGAAAACTGACAGAGACCCGTAGGACACTTAGAGGGAATGACGTGATTGTCATTTAGAAGGACCAGGCCCCAAGCGTCCTTTCTGTTTTTCTTTTGTTTTATTTGTAAAATAATCTGTAACTTAAATATTATGTTTTTTTAAATCTAAAAATTTAACTTTAATTAAATATTTTTAAAACTTAATTTTGAGACTCTCATTTCTGGGACAGAAGTATTGGTATGGTATGCGTATAGCGTGAATTGCAGTCTACACAGGAACTCCAGTCTTTATCGACAGGTGTGTGAAGGCGACGTTACAATAGCCATTCCCTTTTCAAAATGTGATTTAATCGCTCTTTTATTTCATTACAGCAGCGAGTAATATGTTTTTTCAATGCACACACTACACCTTGTATATCCACTAAGCCACATCACTTTCTTTCTTACTCAGGCTACGTGTTACTGACGTCAAAAGTATAATTTGGTCACGATAGTGTAAGCCAACTTTATATATTAAAAGTTAAACCAGTCTGAGAATTTAATATTTTATCCAATCTCATAAAATAATAATAAATTATGTTCTTTTCATATTGAAATCCATCGAATTGAAATCATCATCAAGATTTTAATATTTCAGTAGATAAAACATATTGGTTGCCATATCTATTCGATGTTTTTTATTAGTTATTTTGTTATATGGATTGTTTTTACTTCAGATTGTTTTTAACACGCAACAAATATATCAAGTGAGGTTTGCAATGAATGTAATTTTTTTGTTACTATGATTGTTATTATATAGTATAGACTATTCAAATAATAATAATTATTTATAATTTATTGAAAACTGTTGAAGAGCACTACTTTACTAGTTTCCATTTTAATCAAAATATTGTATTTTATTTAGATCCATTTCATGCGATTATTTTTAAATATCATGTTCTTTCATTTGAAAGTTTTAAAACAATGAAGTTAGAATTGTATCTTTAAAATTGAAATTTTCAATCAGAACTATGCAAGTATGGATAGCTTTTATAAAAATGTTTAATGGTGCTTTAACAAAAGTTAACATTTTTCTGAGAAATTGTCTGAGAATAGTTTGAGTATAATTTTAAAAGATTTATTTTTCAATTCTAATAAAAATCTTAAGCTTATCATATATGAAGGTTCCAGGGGTAAAACCACTTTATAACACAAATTTAGATTTTGTGATAAACGAATTTGAACGTTTTCCAACATACCGAAGTCTCCAATATACCGAAACTTTGTCGCTTTTTTTACTGCTTTAAAGTAGTTCCACCGCAAAAATGAATGCATGTGGTGAGCCTACTCCTTGAAAGCTTCAAGATGGCACCGATTTCTAACTTTCAAAAAAATTGCTGTAAAGCGGTTTACCCCTAGAACTCTTAAATAATAAAACTTTTTTTAAAACTTTTTATACTTTTTGTAAATATAAAAAAGCAGAATGTTTGTTAATTAGTGAATTTACTAATAATCAGAATATTTTATCAGATTTTACTATTATATAACATGAAAGCTTTAAGTACTTATGCTTCTTCCCTCAACATGGCTCTCTTTTCTCCCTGGATCTTCTTGATTTATTTCAGTAGATACAGATCAGTAAAATTGTTCTATTTCATTAAACAAACCTAAATGCTAAATGTGCGAAAGGGCTCCAATTTTGTTAACCTATCACCCCTAATCACGCTCACGGACGATGAAACGGGACGAGGAAAAAGTATCGTTCTAATTTTTTTCCTAGGCGACAAATAGTGGATGTTCGACATAAAGCCACGCTTTTCTTGAAGATTCTTGTCAGTAAAAAGCTGTTTATCTCGGAAAGTGATTTTTGTTAGTTTACATCTGTAAGCCCCGTGTGTTCTTTGTAGTACATGAGGATTTCTTTATGTCTTCAATCATAAAATTTTTTCTTCTACTTGCCCCCCTCGATTATAAGTTATAAAATATACCTTAAACCAATAAAAATAGACAAGGAAATATATTTGGTAAGATAATATTGTTTCAACGCAGAAGATTTTTATTGTGTCATATGCTAAAGGTTTCGAGTTTGATGCATGGGAAAAAAGTGAAAATTGTTCGTCGTTGTCCGTTAAGCATTATACCTTGAATTCATTAGTCACTATTATACACCAATTACACACTGAAGATCATTTAAAGTTAACCAATACTAAATGTCAAATAATACATTCACTTATAAATTTAAACGGTAATTCTTCGCTATATGCACAAAAAAGTATGCTTTGTCATGAATACATTAAGTTAGAAAATATTGAGGAATACATTTATTAGCAGTGTTACATAACTAGCGTTTATCTTCTCATGATGTTTAAACGTAATTGTGGTTACGACTGTAATGCATTCACTTTATACCTAAAGAGTTTAAAATATTCAGAGAATAGATAAAGGATGCAGATACATGATCAGATTCAACGATCTAAAGTTACAAGTGTGGACCATAAAGTTTAGTACTTTCCGGGAGTAGACTCATAAACTAAATTGTTTTCTGCAAAGTAATAAAGAACTTGCCCAAGGATGACGTTATAGTCTATTTTACTGTTGTATTTTTATTGATCAATCTAAGTTGGGACGTTTGCCCTATTTTTTTAAGATTTTCATTTATTTTTCGTCATTTACTTTATAGGAATATTAAATGATTCGCCATGCACTTTGATTTTCTTAATCTAGTATATAAGTGTATAGAATATACAGGAAGATTGGGGGGGGGGGGTTAACCCTAATCCACTGATGTGATCTTTCGATCTTGGGACCTTAAAGCAATGCATCTCAAATTATAAATTCAAAAAATTTTGTTTTTACAATTTTACAATAGTTTTTTTCGTGGATTTAAGTGTAATTTAAAAACCACCTATTAAAATAAAATAATATTTAAAAAAAAATTATTATAAGCATGTGGTGAAAAATAATCAAACTGCTTTGCAGTGAAAACCCTTTAAAGATATGAGCGTTAGTAGATTAATATTTAACGATAGAACGTGAAACACAGTGTACTGACGGTAAGATCCGCCTGTACAATCTTTTGGGGGTTTGTCCTCTCATCTGACAGGACGGTCAGTACTACCAATAGAAAATGCTGAGTTGGCTTAAAAAAAACACAATTTAAAAATTCCAACTGAAACATTTTTCACGAGAATTTGAAATTTCTGAAGTTTGCTTCCTAACAAATTTAAACTGAGCTTGTAAAACTCACTTTGTGTTTTCGACAGCTTTGCTTTTTAATTCATATTTTTTTTAAAGTTAAAAATTAATAAAAAACGACGCAGTGATTGGTGGGAGACCATGTATAAAAGTGCTTCCGGACGGTTCTTCTGGCAGGATTTTAGCCTGTACATTCTATCATTAAACTTATATCCAGGTTGCTTATATTCAAATATTATAATTTAACTTAAGAAAATATATTCTTGGTATAAGGTTTCAAATATTTCCATAGTGATAAACGTATATTTATAAACAAAAGTTCGTTTTTACTAAAATGATTAAGTTTTTAACAAAGTACATTTAATATTATATATATATATTAATGGACTATAAGTTAAATAACTGTAATACATAATGAACCTGCAATTTTTTTTATATACACCAGTTTCCCAGTTTGGGAAACTGACATATAAAAAAAATCTAATATTTTTCCAGCAATACAATTATATTTCAAACTTTGGATGGTTGTGGTATCTTAATAAGTTTTAAAATTTAAGCGCATTATTTGCTGGAGATTCTATAACAGAATGTAAATAAAATAATTTTAAGTTCATAAAATCAAGAAGAAATCAAGTTGGTACATAAAATAAAGAAGAAATCAAGTTCTGTTATGGTAATTATTCTCTGGCTTGCAAGAAGAAGGACCAATATTGGAACATGAAGGAAGAATATTGGATCAAGAAGGAAGAATATTGGAACAAGGAGGAAAAATATTGGAACAAGAAAGAAGAATATTGGAACAAGAAGGAAGAATATTGGAACAAGGACCAATATTGCATTGGTTTAACATTATACATTGGTATTTATTGTTAAATATTAAAATAAAGTTTTAATATTTTGAGCATTTTGATCCAACAAATAAGTATTTGAGCCAAATAGTTATATAATTAAAAATAAATATAAAAGATTTAAATCAAACAATTGTTTCAACAATAACAAGATCTAGAACAACATTTTTATTCTGTTAAATATTTAAAAAAAAAAAAATATTTCTCAAGGCTAGGATAAACTTAAGAACTTTTCATTCTCAGACCATTACTGAAAGTAAATCTTCCATAAATGATTATCTGCCAGATTATTTTTGAAGAAATAATAAGATGTTTGCAACAATAAATTGAACAAAATTATGCGTATGCTATGCGCTTTAGATAAAAACCATTATTTTGTGTAACTTCACATCAACACTAACATTTCTAATATTTACCCATGTTCGATAATAAGTCTCATTTTAAAAATACCACGCTGGTTTATCATTAAAAATCCTTTACAGGAATGCGACCAAAAGACAGTTTACTGAACCCAGTTAAAAAATTAACAACTAAAAAACTTGGAATCGGTCCAACAGACAATGACGAGCTTTCAACTAGCGAAAGATGAGACATATTGTAACGATCATCAATCTATTAGGAAATAGTCTTACTTTCTTCCCTCCCATCCATACAGTTTCAATTACCTTTTCAGCCACAGATAAAACAGCTGAAGAATGATTAGAACATTTCCTTTACACACATTTTTGACGATAATTTCTCTCCCGAAAAACAACACTGCTGCTCAATCTGTTAATGGAATCTCCAGCGACGAATGTGTTCGATAAAAAAAGACAGAAAGTTTCTGGTTCGATGGCAACAAAGAGCGATTTCTTCTCATTTTGTTGCTCTCTTGGTTCCGAGATCGATCGAAAGAATGGATTGTTTCGCTTATTGCTTTTAGTAGTCAAATGAAAAGTTGCTTTTCTCAATTGAAAGGGGTTTGCGAAAATCTCTTTTTTCGATTGGTTTAATTAAAATTGTTCTCCAGCATTAAAATAATGCAGATTTTTTTTTTAAATTTAGGATTAGTTAAATGTAATATCTCTGTCTAAATCTAAAACTTTTATTGAAAAATCTTTAATTCATTTAATGTAGAAAGTAACTTTTAAAATAATCATTTTCAATAACAATGAAGAAATTAAATAATTGTTGAAAGAACTTTGTGATTGTTTAATTAATATGTACTAATTGACTAAATTATTTTACTCATTTGAGTTTCAGTCTTAAAAGAAAATATATTTTACTGATCGAAACATTTTTAAGTCTGTTTGGAGTTGAGTTAAATTATTACTTTGACATTCGCAGATTTTTATTTTGAGACAATATATTTAGGAATAACCAATAATTGGGAGTATTTAAATGCTCTCTCGGTTTTAATTAAACTTTTATACATAAATACTTTTTATCTAATTATTGGGTAAAGTGGGCAAGGGATTTAGTGTGAAAGTTAAAAATTGTTAGGATATCCTTATATTTATATATTTGTTGCCATTACCTTAAGATTTAGTATAGTTATTGATGTGGTATTTGGTGATTGCTATTAATTTTTTTTTGTGAAAATTGTTCAGGTTTGTAACAAAAATGTATTTTTTATAGCAGTAATGGACATATATATATATATATATATATATATATATATATATATATATATATATATATATATATATATATATATATATATATATATATATATTTCATTCATTCAACATACTTTTTACACTGCAAAAAATAGTAAAATACTTGCTTTTCAGAGAATTTATTTTATATTTCACTAAATTGAACTAAACAATATAAAACGATAGGCGTAATTAAACTCACAATTTAATTAATGTATGTACTAAAAGATATACATATGAAAGTTACATTTAAGTACTTTTTTTAAACCGCTATAATCCATTAGGCTGGTTGTGGTTCTGCTATAATCCATTAGTTGTAAAGCACTCCCTTGCCGTTCCACAGCAAACATAGCCAGACCTATTACTGTTAGTCACGTTCTGTTGACCACTGGTCCACAAAACCTTCATATAATCACTACCATAATAAATTCCACGAGGCAAAGGTGGAAACTCTAGTAAATACTGACCACTCTTACCGTGGTCAATAACCAATGTATTGATAGTCAGTAGCCGTAGTCTAATCCGTACCACACTTTAAATACTGACATTTTTTTTTTAACGTTTCGCTTCTGACTACTAAAATAAACTTTTTTTATTTTTTCAAAATAGAAACATAGGTATTCGGATCAATTATTAAGAGAATAAAGAAATATAAAACAAATAAAAAGTTTAAACACTTCAAAAAAAATATTTTTCTTCTTTTATTGAACACATTTTTTAACATTTTGCACTCGGGATAGTGACTCTCAGTCACATGAATATCGACCTGTTGTTTTTTCCCTGTTCTCCAAATTGATAGAGAATTTCATGTTCTACAACAAAAAAAATATTTTTTCTTTCGATTGCTTGTGCAACTTGTTCCTTTCTAAGTATCCCTCTTTGATAGCGTGCGTGTTATGTGTTACAGGTGTTGACAGCAGTTTGTGAAGGAGGTACTCTGTGAAGAGGTGTCGTAACTACCCCAATAATCCAAGACGGATCCGAAACCCCCACCCGGCGCCAAAATTTCGTTCTCAAGCTTCAAACAGAGTTTCGCCTCCACCACAAGCTACTTGCGGAGGCGATTCTCTTCAGGGGATCTATCAGGTGAGATTTCTTTACACTTGATACTTGGCATACTTACGTAAGCTTACGAAAAATCAGTCTTAATTGTTAGTGAATCCGCGACATCATCCTAATGCCATGACCACGTACATTATAAATGTGCGCCTTATTATACAGTCTTTGATTAACATGTTCAGTGCGGATTCAGATCTAACGAGTCCGTACTTAACACATTCAGCGCGGATTCAATAGATCTAACGAGTCCGTACTTAACACGTTCAGTGCGGATTCAATAGATCTAACGAGTCCGTACTTAACACGTTCAGTGCGGATTCAATAGATCTAACGAGTCCGTACTTAACACATTCAGCGCGGATTCAATAGATCTAACGAGTCCGTACTTAACACGTTCAGTGCGGATACAATAGATCTAACGAGTCCGTACTTAACACGTTCAGTGCGGATTCAATAGATCTAACGACTCCATACTTAACACGTTCAGTGCGGATGGTCAAATCCGTATTTATCGACAATTGCGGCACTGAATCAATTCAGGAAAGACCCGGGAACGATGTCTCGTATTTTCGAACCATGGTAAGATGACGAGGACAACACTTGAACTGGCACCCGACGCAACCTCAGGACATTAGACCCCGATCAGATTTTTCGTGCACCAGTCCCGTATATAATCCAGTTTAATTTGTGGATGTTCTGGACGACTTTCTAGTATTTTGTAGCGAAGCTGGCAACCCTCCGATTGCAAGATCATTATATTTTTTACTTTTATTTGTCAAGTCCATCGCACGGATTCGAATTAGCAATCCTCTGATTATTAGCTGAACGCCTTTACCCACTGGGCCACTGGAGGCCCTTTCCTTTGGGATAGATCTTGAACCATCGTTAATAGCCCGTTGCATAGTTCTAGTGCGACGTTAGTTTTTAAACAATTAAAATACATTCAAACTACAAACCTTCACGTTGTTTTATGTGATTCGTGGTGAAAGACTTAGCTTGGCGCATAATCGCTCGTTTGGCATTTGCGTACGATTTACTGAAAAGTACCTCTGACTTCGACTGAATATGAGCGAAACGGAACCTAAAAAGGTTAAAAGCTATTTGTATTATTTTCCGCTAAGTGAAAACATATTTGCTTTGCATTTCATTTTAAGTACGTATTAACTAAAAAAACCATGTTTAGTCTTTTTGCGCAAATCTTTTTATTTTTACTTGTTTAAAAATACAGTAAAAAATTTACAACTACCTTCGAACCACGTATGTTAGGCTTTGGCCACCAATGTAGAACTTTGAAATAATATAATTTAATTCTGAGTAAAGGAATGTTTACAGAATCCTAATGGTCTTTCACCAAATGTGATTTATTCAGACAGATACTAATACACGATAATAATTTATGGAAAGTTTATACTCGAGAATTATTTATTTTCAATTTGGAATAAAAAAATGTTTAACATTAAATTGTGAATATAAAAAAAAATTATAATTCATATCGCTCAAATAAAAAGAGGAAAATTAAGTGTTCAATGTTTTGTCTCAAATGCATTAAATTCTGTTTTTATTTTACAAATATGAAGTTTCAAAATGGTGAGATGAATATGAAATGAAATTCTACAAAGTAGAAAATGCTTATACGAATAATAATGAAATGAAATATTTTTTGAGAGAAGCTCGATTTATTCTAAAAAATTGTTGGGAATGTTTAATGTGGAAGAAAGATCTATCATAATTATTCATCCAATTTCCTTTTTACCAATTTATGTGTAATTTTTACCGCATATATTTGAAATATGTATAGTTATTATTAGCTGATTTTCAAAAAAGATATTTACTTAATCATTATTGAATTTATTTTTAAAAAATGCAAACCATCACGTTGAGTGTAATTTTAGAAACTATTAAAAACTAATTTTAAATATTTATAAACCGCAAACTGAAATATTAATTATTTACCATACGATAACTTTTTAAAAAAGCCTGAAAATCTTCTGTTAATTTTTTAATAGTTTTGAGTAAATTGTATTTAATTGTTTTAAATCATGTTCCAAGTATATTTAAATGTTCTTGTTAGCTTTAGTTTTATTTTCTTACTCCTACTTAAATATGTAGTATATCTATATTATCTAGAAAAATTTTAGATACTTATCACAATATAGTAATTATAAAAGAAGAAATTTATATAATATAAGAAAAGTCCTTTAACAATAGTATGTAGTTATCGTCAAGGAAAGTATGAAAGTTGATATTATTACAACACATTATATTGTTTTGAAAATAATCTAAATTTTTTTAATAACAATAAACTTTTTTAAATTCTTAATCCAAATACTTTAGCCTATCTTCATATATAAAATAAATTTTAATAGATTTATTAGTTTTCGGATTTTAAAAACTATAACTCCCGCCATTCTACCTAAAACTGTGTTAAAATAAAATATTCAATTTAAAACGTAACTAAAATAATTCCCAACAATTAATAAAAAACTCATTCCAATTACTTTAAATTAGGATTGTTATTTTAAATTTCCCCTTTAGCTATAAAACGACTGTAAAACTGGGCGTAATATATTTAAATACTTTTCCAACTGAATTCCATTTAGAACAAACTTCGTTCCATTACAGCCAAAGACCAAACTAATTAAGAATATCCAATTTTCCCATGAAACTAATTAAAGTTTCCGAAAGCCAGTATCCCATTCCAGTCCCCCTTTTCTGATAGATATATCTTCGTTAGACGAAGTAATATATACTTAATAAAAAGACGTATTGCCTGTATCGTATTATGATGGAAAGATAATACCTATCAGTTGTAATTCATGTCAAAATTAATAGGATATATACTTAGGGTCTTGCTAAGTATATCTACTTGTAGATAAATGTGAATAAAAGGATGGAAAAGGATCATGTTAATTAATAAAAAAACTAAGTTATTAATTAGTGTAAGTTAATTGGAAAAGGGAAACTTTTTTATTGTTTGTCAATTAATGAGAGGGTTTTCAATTATTTAATGATTTCAATTTCGGAATGTTAACAGTGAGTTTAGATGTTTAGATTCCGCATATATGAATAATAAGGTAGTTGTAATGCAATAAATGAACAGCATAAAACAAAATGTTTATATGGGAATATAAAATACTCATCTAATATATATTCAACTTTTTTTTTTTAAATGTTTTTTAACAAAATATGTAATTATATTTATAAATAAGTTAAGGCGAGGTGGTGGTGGGGGGGAGTTAAAACTTGAATTTTGCTGTTAAAATCCAATTTCTTTCATGAAAAAAATTGTAAAATTACAAATGTTTTATAAAAATCATTCACTTTTTTATTGGAAACATAATCGTACATTTTATTTAATTCTGAGTTTTTTTATAAATAATTTTAATGGTTATTTTTTTAATGTCACATAATTATTTGCTTTGATTCATAGATGGGATAAAATGGGTCACCAGTGGGAATCATGGATTTTTTCATGTAAAAAAGCATTATTAAAACAATTTTTTTAGTCAAATTAGTAACTAAAAAAATTTAATAAATAAAAACCACCAACTCTAAAAAAACTCAATATGTTTTATTTAAAACGGGTACGTTTTTGTCACGAGCTTTTTTTAGCGTTGTAATCCTCCATTTTGAAAAGTCGACTTTTTTATTAGTTATTATCTTCGAAAAAAGCATACCTGCTAATATAATTTGTGACTTATTTTGATTCAGAATATTATGCTGTATTAAGAATATCCAAGTATTTATC
This sequence comes from Troglohyphantes excavatus, assembly GCA_963932185.1. Taxonomy (NCBI): domain Eukaryota; kingdom Metazoa; phylum Arthropoda; class Arachnida; order Araneae; family Linyphiidae; genus Troglohyphantes; species Troglohyphantes excavatus. The sequence continues at coordinate 37,809,921 of OZ010672.1, forward strand.
CGAGTATTTTTAATTTGTTAAATAGACTATTTTTATTTCATATAAAACATTATGTTTATCTTTCTAATGAATCATGCAAATGGCATCCATTTATTTTTATCAAATGTGATCAGTTTATTGGAGAAAAAAAACAGGTATTTAACTTTTCCCTATATTAACATATAAACAGTGTTAAGCATATTGCAGTAATGATTGTCATTTATAAGCTTCGAAATTCATATTTTTGTAGAATGTTTGCACGTTTGCCAACATCGTTAAATGTTTAAGCTCTTTCTATTCTTTAGCAATAATTATTCGATTACCCATTTTTTTTACTTTGCAAAACCTTGAAAAAAAAATGAATATAGTAGATTTTTCTAGTTTTTTCATTAATAAAAAGGTTTCTTTTTAATATAAAATCCAGTAATATTGGTAAATAATTTGACTTTTCTAGTTTTTATATAAAAGTTTTCTTGCATCAAACTATCACAAGTTTTTTGTATACTCAAACAAATCAACTGTTAGATTTGAATTACTCAGAAAAATAATTTTTTACTGAAATGCACTCCATTAAAAATGCATTAAACAAAATAAAATTCTAAAAATACCACGAAATCAAAACGTAAGTTCAACAATGTGCAATCAATTTTAATATTTAATTTCAAAAAGACGCTTTTTTTTCATGGCCCATTTTCCTCTACCTTACCCCTAAGCATTAGAAACCATTGTTTTATATAATTAATCTGTCTATAAAAATCAAATAAATATTCTATAAATATGATGCACGATTCTACTAAATACTCGGTTTTATTAAAAATGGTATGCACGCTATCCTTATAAAATGAGTGTGCTTGTATCCTCTAAACTAATTACCTTCATTAACTTTAATTTTTTTTATTTAAATAAAAAGCATTACTTAAAAAATTCCTTGAAATTTTTTAATAATTAAATTTACAATTTAATTTGTGATAAGCTCGTCGTGAAAAATTAATTTGATCTTGTTCCGACACGATCTATAAGAAAAAAATTAATGCATTTTAATTGTTTGAAAAGTTATTATTATAATTCTAAATAGATTGGCACCGAAAATTAGTTTTTATTGCTATCAGAAAACGCTTGTTAAGATGGCTAATAAGAAGCGAAATAAATAAGAAGCGAAATAAATAAGAAGCGAAATAAATAAGAAGCGAAATATTATATTTTTAACTAGGTAGTTTTGTTTTGGTTGCCAAAAAGCACTTTATGATTATGTAGCTCAGTTTTATTAGTTATATAAGTATAAATAATAAATACAGCCCTTTATTGAAAATAAACAAAAAATACATTGTAAATAGATTTTTCAACAATAATCAAACAAATTTATTTTCGGTTAAATGATTCAATATTACAAAATACACTCAATGCTTAAACACTCTTCGTTTAGAATAGTTTCATTTACAATTTATGCACCAATTTTAAAGTTGTAGAGCTCCGTTTATGAAAATTTTACATAGCGCAATTTTGTTGCATTTAATTTATGAGTTTTGAAACTGGGGAAGAGTTGAAGGACATTTTAGAAAATGGTTATTCGTTCAATTTGCGTCGCCTCGCAATAAGCGTATGATCGATTTCTACGTCATTAATCTAGTCTTTGTCTTTTGCCCGTTGTTTCTCCCTCAATTTGGCGAGGAAATAGTTTGTTGATGACTTGTCATTTAAAATGCTACCGAAATATCAATTCAAGCCATGATGCTCTGAAGATTGTAACGCCCATCGCGTAACAATCGGTTACGTTGAATATCAATTATTTGTAATTGTATTTGAGTGAGTTTTATTAAAGTAATAAGTTTTCAATAAATGTATTTAAAAATACATACAAAGTGTTCTGGAAGCAGTGGCGGCGATTCGGAGAGGGGGGGGGGGGCAAGGGGGGCGGTTGCCCACGCACTTTTTTCGGATGTTGCCCCAGTATATTTTTTTTAAGTTGCCTCCTCACTTTTTAAATATAGCACTTTTTATTAAAATATAAATAGTTTTACTGTATTACCAAAACTATGAAAAATTTCGTAACCCCCCACCCCCTCTTCATACCCGCTATTACAAAAGATAAACGCTTACTGAGTAAGTAATTGTGTCCATCGGCCATCGCAAGTAGTTAAACAAGGTTAGGTCGTCATTTGAAGTGTCCAGTTTCTGTAGCTAGTGAAAGTAAAGCTACGATATTTTTTTAACCTATTTTGAAAACGTTTAGTACATATACATATATTTATTAATTTTTCAGCTATTCAATTTACAATTTGGAATTAAAAGGACATCAGTCCAGTTGTTCTCTCTCGAGATTAATATACATATGCTTTTGTCATAAAATTGTTGTTATATTTTTCTATTAAAAGAAATGAAACATTATTAGTATTTTTCATTATTAGTACATGTTTCAAAGTAACCTGAGTACAATTGTAATTTTTTAATACCCCCCCCCCCCCCCTTCTTGATCTTGCCCCCTTATTTTTAGCACCCAATCGCCGGCGCGGTCTGGAAGCATTATAAAAATATATACTAAAAACGTGTTAAGCTAATGTGTGTAGGCATTTGGAAATCAAGTCTATTAGTTTATGTTATATTTTTAAACTGTAATATTTCTATAAATTATTGTAGGTGAAGAAAGTATTGACTTTTCTAATAAAAATTATAATGTTAATTATTTCACGAATTTTTTTCATAAACTAAAAAAGCATTAATTAGACGTTGCAAAGTAAGTATGAGTTTATTTAAAAAAAAATAACACTTCAAAGTTTATTAAAAAACGTTCTGCATATACAAAACTATGATGTTGAGAAAAACCTTTATCGTAGGTTTTCTCTATCTCATAACATAAATTAAATTTATGTGAAAAATATGTTATTGAAAGATCTTGATATAATTTTTTTATTATTGTTATTGTAGGGTATAGACTATAGTATACTTTGTTATAAAATTTGAAAACTGTTTATTATTCTGCTAAATCTAAAAATTGGATCTTTGTACTATACGTAGATAATGGGGACAATATTTTAGCTGGCACTATCAGTTCTAGACTTTCTAATAACACCTACGTTACGCCATATTTAAAAAATTTGAACAATGCAAGCATATAAACAATGTATTTATAAAAACGTTCAGTAGCTGACACCATTACACAAGAATAACTGACTACAATAAAATTTCATCTTGAATAGAAGTGAATAATCAAAGTTAATTAAAGTTTCATTTAACTAAAGATAATTAGTTTCCTAATTACATTAATATACTGTTATTTTCATTTCTTAAATAAACTCAAATACCTAAATTATGTAAATATTATAACTTGCATAACGCATTATAAACTTTATATAGCTTATAAACCGAATTATTTTCTTTTAAAGGAATTAATTCGCTTTATCAGAAATAGGAAAACGTTGAAACCTCAAATTTATTTGAAGTAATAATATGCACACATCTTATTCATAGGTTATTTGAAATTCATCTAGTCACAATTTGCATTTTGAAAAAGAGATTTCTTGAATTATTCATATAACTGCTTATTAAAATATTTCAGAAAATAAGAGACTATAATCATTTTAATAAATTATCATTTCAAAGAACATATTTCAATGATAATTTAATTCCCACAAAGGTTCTTCTCTTTTTCATCGTATTATTTCCAATTCAACGAATTCTAATCTTTCACTTTCAATTTAATTTTATTATTTCATTTATTTAAAAAAAGTTTTTTTTAAATAAATATTTTCTTGATTATTTTTCAACCGTTGTTAGAGTCTAGATCTTGTGACACGTATTCGGAGACTTTCATAAAAAAATTAAATACACAAAGTATTTAAAGCGACCTGACAAACTTAAAATAGTTGTTCAGAAGATGGTTTTCCACATTATTTGATGGATTGCTTAAATGCAAACTGAGTTATTACAATTCAATTATCTTACTTCCCATTTTTTTGACACACCTTTTTAACATTTACTCTGTTTATAACTTCTTCACGTCGTTCTGGTAGTTCAACGGATAAGGCACTGGACTTCGGTGCCTGATTATCTGCGTTCGATTCTCGGTAAGACTTGGTTGTAATTGTCGATATTTATTGGAAGTGATTTATGAAGGCAGCCTATGTAGGCTAGCTACTGGCTCTTTTTATTAATTTTTATTCATTTTTGAATAATGTTTTTTCCAAAAATGAAGCTTATGTATTTAGAACTATGATAACATCGAATGCAATAAAAAATGAGTACATTTTACTTATTTTTGAGTATCTAGTTTTATCAGTGTACCTAGGTCTAAATTAATACTATTTTAAAAGGAGGTAGAGCGTTAAGAACAAAAGTAGAATTAGCATGATTTATCCGCTGTTCTCTCTCTCTCTCTCTCTCTCTCTCTCTCTCTCTCTATATATATATATATATATATATATATATATATATATATATATATATATATATATATATATATATATATATCCAGCCCCGTTGTATGGTCGCCCGCAGTTCTTGTATACTCTCCAGTTCTCACATAGCTCAGTGTAATTCCAAGCGAAAGGATTTTTTCTCCCTTACTGGCTCATAAAGGTGTAATGTGGTCTAATCACTTCAATGATTATTTTAGCTTATAGTGGCTAGGTGTTATTTTTTATACAAATAATGTAACCTGTCTTTATTATTCGCAATATTAAAGTTTTATATATACAACAGACAGACACCCGAGTGTAGGACATCAAAACTCTTTAACATTTGTAATGAAGAACTCGAAAAGAAGTTTGTAAAACGTATAAAACAGCATATAAAACAGAGCAGTGAATCATCCCTCCAAAATTCGATTTCTTTGTATCTTTGTTCGCTACTTTCTTACAACAGAGGTTTTAGTAAAAGGTCAGGGATCAGTGAAACATTAAATGGCGTTACTACACGGTCAGATATTGGAAGACAGAGGATTGTTTGTCTTTTATCCAATATTCTAGTTTTTCTATACAAGAAGTGGGAAAACAGCAGTGTAGTATTCGAAAGGAAATTACTGTTTACCGAATATTCGGGCAGACAATTCATCCACACTTTTTGACATTTATTCATGTGCACGATATTTGACGAATACCTGTATATATAGTATAGTCTTTTATACTACACATTATCTTCAAATGAATTTTTTTATAATCTTTTATTTATTTTTTACAGATCACTAAAATAATTTACTATTGGGAATTTAGAAAGGTGTACTCCTAACACAAAATAATGCTGTTTAAAAAGTATTTTAAATTAATTAAAATTATTATTAAAATTACTTTAAATTGGCTAATGCAAGTGTTGCACAATATTTTTTTTGTGGGTCAATGGCTTATTAAAAGAAAGCTTATAATAACATAGATTTCATAAAAATTAATACCACAGTTTACTTAAGATAAATAAAAGTTCTAATAAATAGGTAATATTACTATTTCACATGCCTTTCTAATTGTTATATTCCTTATATAAAGGTTGATAAGTTAGGAATTACTGTTATTGTTTTTAAAATATCATATAGGTAAATATTTAGCTACTATAACATATATATTATGAAGACGTATTTACATATCCAAATTCAAAAATATTGTGTGAAATAAAATAATCGATAAATTTGTATAAGTTAGAAAAATCTTAATTGCTAATAATAGTTTTCTAATAACCATTTATCTCTATATGTACAATTTTGAAATGTAAATACATGTTTTTAATAAAAATAATATATATATATATATATATATATATATATATATATATATATATATATATATATATATATATATATATATATATCCTATGGTCGCCCGCAGTTCTTGTATACTCTCCAGTTTTTATATAGCTATATATATATATATTATATATATTATTTTCAACTAATTGTTTATGTTTATAATATTTTTCCTAAAAAACAAATCCGTTAAAGTAATTTAAATGTTATTGTAATTATTTCAATTTTAAAAAGTATGTTTTATATCAACGAAAGTTATTGACCTTGAAATAAAATGGGTGATAAATAGCATTACTCTATTTAAAATAGTTACTATCTTTATAGCAATTTATTTATATTAATTTATTAATATTAATATACTATTTTATGGAATATTCTCCATAAAATTTTATATTCTGGGTAAAGAAATAGACTGAAATATATACGTCATTATATTTATAACACGTCTATCGTTCTAATAGTTTCATTAAATGTTTCTAAAACCTTACTGTTTGTTCCGCAAATCACCAGTTTTAGTTATTTAAGTTTAAAAAGCTTATATTATTATTCATAAATTACGTTATTATTCAGCAGCTTTTTATTTGCTGAAACCTTAATTTCAACAGTAATAAATATAAGCTAATACTACTACCAAATATATAATCCAGTGTAGCCGAAACGTTAACAAACAGTGACATTTAAATCTTTATATGTGATTTACATATCAATATTTAAATTCTAAATTTTACCACCAACTTTGAAACTTATATCTCAAAACTGTCAGAGTTCAACAAATATCCCTCTCGAAACTCCACAACGGACATCAATATTTACTCTACTGAAATGCTTCAAGAAATATAAATATTGCTCCTATCTTTTTTTCTTAGGCGAACTTGATGAAGAAGGCCACAGGATCGAGCAGGAAGGGGAAGAGGGCCGGCCCGAGGTACCCCAATCTCAGGAGCCGGAATTGGCCCCCCATGTCCGGCAGGGCACCACCATTAGTGCCCCCACCTCCCCTTCCAAGAACGTGCCCGCATTCCAGCAGCGAGCGAACTCGGTGACAGCTGGATCGGTGATGAAGGCTCCTTCGGCCAAAGATAAACATAAGACCTTGTTAGTTATCGATGACCAGCATACTGATTGGTAAGTCGCTCGCATATAACCACTAAATCGCATATAACCACTAAGTCGCATATAACCACGCTCTGAAGACAACTTGGGTCATTTCACTCGAAAGCCATATTTCTGATGTTGTTTTTTTCATCCCTGAAGTCTAAAAGAAGATTGTAATTAAATGTTTTTAATTTATTTAGATATTTTATAAAGTATCGACTTTGGTAGCATTTGCCGTATTTATTTAGTTATTCATTACCAGATTGTTAGTTGATGTTCAAACCAGAATCCCTTATTAAAGCCAGACACCCGCCTTATAAAGGTTAAGAGTTCCCGTCGTAAAACATATAATTATTTTTTATCCGAAACTCTATAACTTCATACGAATAATTTTTATCCGGGTCAAAGATATTTTTAATGGCCATTTCAAAGGGGTCCTTGTTCTTGTATAATTTACATATTGCAGGTTTTAACGTTGTTTATTTTAATATGTGGATAATTATTATAAGGTTTATTTAATATATATATACACACACTTGAGGATTTCAAAATATAGAGATATTTAGGGATTTCAAAATATAGAGATATTTAGGGATTTCAAAATATAGAGATATTTAGGGATTTCAAAATATAGAGATATTTAGGGATTTCAAAATATATGGATGTTTGAGGGTTTTAAAATATATGGATATTTGAGGATTTCAATATATATAGATATTTGAGGATTTCAAAATATATGGATATTTGACGTTTTAAAAATATATTGGTATTTGAGGACTTATATTCAAAAGGTTAAGAGTTCAGGATCGAGCATTTTTCTGTCTGATATTCAGCAGCTGTTTGGAGACATTAAAAAAATATTTCTAAATGTGAAATTGGAAGTGAATCATTAGAATTTTGTCGCCAAGCAACGTTAACTTTTGATCTTCTATTAGCAACGGCTGCTAAAACCCATGCAGAAAAATGTTCCCTTTTGAAAATAAGCCTATCTCCAACTTTAATTTCTTATACAAGACCCCAACATATCATAACTTTTAGAGAAAATGTATTCTGTGATAAACAACTGTGAACTTGCGTATTTGGTCAAAAAATGCACATGTCCATTTTCAATTGATGCAGGTGCAATGAAAACGAAAGTGTTGGAAAGTTTTATTAATTTGAACCTTTAAAGTGTTTCTATATTTTTTCATTGTGTGATTTAAGCATTTGGATTAGAGCATTTTGATTTATAACAACATTTCCTTTTTATTTTGCTGCTCAAATTTCGTAGAATTAAACATTTCTGGTTCTCGATTCTTTAAATAAAGATTTGTTTTATTTAACTATTAAACTGCATGTGTTGGAAAAATATTAGATTAAATCGAGTAACATATATTAGAGCTCAATGTTACACATAAAATTATTACATATTAGTTTTAAACTGTAAAACATACATAAAATACTACAAATTAGTTACGGCAAAAAAAATGTAGCCATTGATTTTCCGAAAAAATATATATTTTTTTCGAAGAAATTTAAATTTATTTAATAGAATAATTACAAATTTAGTAAATTAATTAAAAAAAATCTATTTATAAATATGTTTTAATATTTTTTAATACATATAAATTATTTATTATTAAATTCATTTCGATAAAATATACATGAGAATAAATATGATTCATTTTTTTTAATTCTTATTTATTTTCGGTGTTATTAAAGTTTAGTTTAAATTGATTTTATTTGAAAGTTCTTTGCGTTAATGTATCAATAAACAATATTTCAATTCCAAGATATCCAAGTTTAACTAATGAAGGCATTTGATAAATATAAAGCAAAAAAACAAAAAAACGTCAGAGTTTACACCTTCATACGTGGAAACTGTCAATTGATATATTTTCTATAAAAGAATTATGTTCAAAAGTAATAATACTAAACAATAGCAATATTAAATAATACATAAATACGATGCAAAATAAATACAGATACCTACAATAATCCAATGCCTACAATAACCAAATGTTTAAAAACGCAAATAAAACTCGATACATTTCTAACTTAAATGCTATTTAAATAAACGCTATTTCAATAGGATTATTTTCCATTGAATTTACTGATTAGCTTCATAATAGAGATGGAAGACTTAAAAATTCTGAAGTTCTTTCATTACACCCTTACAAGTGCGACTTGGGTAATGCATGTAACAAGTGTGAACATAGATAATTAAATTTTGTATCCAATTTTGCTGCATTGTGATAAAAACGCGTATTTCCTAATAGAATAATCGACTGCTAATTTTTTGATGAATCTTTCATTTTACGCAAGTATTGGTGTTTACTTATAAATTAAACTTAATCGCTAAGTGGGAATTAACTTATTTACTTAATCCTTATTTATTTGCTGTAAAGAAATTGAAAACGCATAAGAAATCTTAAGTGGATAAATTTATTGAGTAATATAACTTTTAATAAGAAAACATTGCAATAATATGACTTTTACCGACCTTGACTTATGCATTATTTGTAATAAAAATTTCGTTATAACGTCTAAAACCTTGCAAGCTGTCGATTGTATGTCTAAAACCTTGTCTAAACCTTAACCTAACCGTCTAAAACCTTGCACAGTTCGATTTGTGTAGTTTTTCCCAGTTAAAATGTTTAGATTTTTATACCATAATATCTCTACTTTAAATAAAAATCGCGAGTGCATTATTGAAGAAATCTATTGCACATTAATTATTGCATTAACCTAAGCTATTGCACATTAATCTTATTTTACGTTTTTATGTAATTCAACACATTTAAAAATGACGATAAGAGGCTTTATACTATAAAACTCTAACACCTTTTCTTCGGTTAATGGAATTTATATATTCAGTCTCATAGATAAAGAAAATAACAGCAATTTATAAGGTTAAACTGTCTCTAGTGTCATCAACTAAAGCGGTACGCGATCTTTAATGGATCTTAAAGAGCGTATCTTTTTTTTCTTCTTAAAGTAAATGGTTTAGACTAAGCTTTATTGGAAGCAAAAAAATTCTACATGTTTGCAGTTTTCAATAAACTATATATTGTGTATTTTAAATTTTATTAAAACTGTGTGTGTGACAAACGTTCTATACAATTATAAACAGTGAAAATGAAAAATGAATTCTTGTTTATTTACAAATTTATGTTTAACTACACTTTCATTTTTGAGCATTCTGCGATCGTCAAGACTACTTTCGTTATATTTGACAATCGTTTCTTGAATGACGTGACCTTTGAGGAAACAGGAATCCTCAAATTTTGAACGAATGTCATTCATTCATATTCCTTTTTGGCCCTTTTCTGGGTCATCAGCTGATGTTTGGTTCTTATACTTATATTGTTCGAATTCAAATCGAGTTTTCTTGGCCGAGTGGATAGAGCGTTAGAATCTCGAACGAGAGGTCAGCGATTCGAGTTATCTCATCGATATTGATTATATAATTTGAAATAGTCCTCATTGTTTACCAAATAAATTTCGTAAGAAAACGACAAATGTATTTCCTCAATTTGACGAAATATTTAATCGACGCATATAGCAAGCGTCTGTTTCGTCAAAAATGACAAGTTTCGTCAAGTATGAATACATTATTTGCAGTGTAACAGCGTTTTCTCAAGGGGTTATTTATAATAACCCCCCATAGAAATAAATTTTAAATTTTGAGAAGACGTTATTGATAGATTTAATCTTACGACACAATTATATTCCAACTTATTTTATCAAGTAATGAAATTGTTCGACTTAAAAATTAGCTAAAATAAGTTATTAATGAATTCATATTTATAATTATGTAAAATAGAAACATCTGAATAACCTCAATGGCAAAGCAAAGTCCTTCCCCTTTTACAATTCACCCCTTTGCTTCATCACTGTCTCTATCAATTGCTTGGCTTTTAAAAATTGTGTTGCTGTCCCAATCTAACTTCGGTAAACTATTCGCATGCTACTTCCGACTCAATGCGCCATACACAGAATCTCCTTTGAAAACATCCCTTCAAACTAACAGTGAAATAACTTTATATAACTGCTTCTGAGAAGTTTCTAATTGCAAAGCGAGTAACTACATTAAACTATCAAGTGCTGTGATTCTACGGCACTGGCACCCGCATTTCTAAGGTATAAATTAAATTACAGAGGGGTGTCTTCATTGCACTTGAATAATCAAGGACTTGCCCTGGGTAAATAACTATGGAAAGGGGCAAATATTGCAGCGTTCTGTGCTCAGCTGCAATTGGATTAAAGGAGTCTCATTACGTATGAGGATTTGTTCGTAACTCAGATTCTCTTCTATATGTTCTTTAAAGAATTTTCTATCCTTTTATGTTCCTTTGTTGATTCGAAAACTTCAAATAACCATGCCATTTAGAGTGAAGCAACATATTGAGAAATCTAGATTAAATTATTTGGTGTGAAAGCTAGATTTAAAGTTACGTTATTGTCAATAAAAGCCTTATAAAGAGTTTATAGGTTAGTTAAAGTGGTCTTATTAGTATCTAATTTAATATTAAACGCTTTGATATTTATAAAATGGTATAGAAAATGAATTGACATGCGTACTTATAATTTCCTTTATTATTTTGACAGTTATTTCACAACAAAGTGCTCCTTACAAAACTGGTTTATTTTTAATTAAATATATTTAAAGAACTAACATCGATTACCCTATTGTTTATCATGTTTGCCTGAATAGTATAAGGGAGTAACTGGCAACTCATTAAATGAACGCTTTAATTATTTGTCAATAACGTAACAATATTTTTTGTCAATAACATAAATATATTATTTGTCAATAACATAACTATATTATTTGTCAATAACATAACTATATTATTTGTCAGTAACATAACAATATTATTTGTCAATTATATAACAATATTATAAAAGTATTATTTATTAAGTGCAATGTTTTTTGTAAGTTAAAAAATATTATATTTCTTTTTTTTTAATTATAAATTTAAGTTTTTATACTTTCCTTATTTTGGTTGTTTTATGTAACACTATACAAATCACGACAAACATTCCCAAAAAGTTAGTTTTTTAACAATATGTTAATACATATACAACCAGCTGACCCACGTTTTCACTCGCATTAAACATTTTTTTCCCCAATTGACTCGATCCGTTTATTACTTTTCTTTTTTGACGTCAATGCATCTTTAAAATTGGCACGAGCGCATCGACTAAAAACTTCAGCAATGTAAAAAGCGACATATTTCAAATACCCATAACTCCAGAAGGAATCAGCCTATGGAGATAAGTGACCTACCATCGTGTAGAGGAAAGTAGGCCACATCAATCAGTCCGATTGTTAAACTCCTCTTCCCCCTTTGTACCGCGTAGGGGGAGGGGGGATCGTCCCTTGTCTGCAGTATACGCTCCCGCCCGCACACCTCTGCAGGGATTCAGCCGATGGGGATAAATGAGCCCTACCTCCGTATAAAGGAAGGGTGCCGCGTCAACCAGGTTAACCATTTATCCTCCCCCCCCCTTCAGATCTTTATTCCCCGTGAAAGGGATGAGTCCCATTTCACACATACGCCTAGTCACCATTAATCTTTAAAAGAGTAGGTTACCATTTAAGTAGGTTGAAAAGTTTAGAATTTCTTGAAGTTTAGGATTCTTCATTTCACTTGTGACCCTGTAACATTCCACCCAAAAGTATTCACGCGCCAAACCTTACGGTACAGTGCGAACGACTGAGCTTACCCATTTTTGTTGCTCTCGAATGCAAAATAAGTGGTCTATTGTTCAGAATCCATTCAAAATAACTTACCTATGTTAAACGAACCATTTTCGAGCTATCTTTCAAAAGCAGCAAACAATGAATTTATTAATCAAAGTTTCTTTAATAGTATGTATGCACTTTTATATAAAACGCGTTATTCCTTAAGCTGTTTCTTTAAAGTTCCAGTTTCCTCTATTCTAATTGAAACGTATATACATACTTCCAGACAATATATTTTCAATGTACGTTACTTAAACAAATCGAAAATTATTATATATAAAATATATTTTCCTTTATAATTCCCGTTTTCATGTACATTAATACATATGCGAATGTTAGCTGTTCCGTTAGTTTTCCCGTTGAAACATAAAACTTTGAATGTATAAATGTTTGATATATGTTTGATATATAAAGATGGTAAATTTTTAATGGATTTGTGCGAATACTTTAATATTGTCAAAATAAAAACTGTTTCGTTTCAAGACGATGTTCTTTTAAATTTATGGAACTTGTTATTTTATGTTCATACAATTTGCGGAAAAGTGGTGTAAGTGTGACTTTCCACCGCCTCAATTGAAAAATAAATTTAGGGCTGCAAGGGTTAACATAATGTCGCGTCCGTGTGAAGAAATTCATCGCCAAGCTCCAGTTCTATAGACTGACACGCGATTTTAAACTTTTAAAGAGGTTCAGTTTCATATTTTTTATATTTTTTTCGAAATGAGCAATCTACTTTTTATGACAGCAATTCGGTGGATTACGTTAAAAAATGCTATAACATTCGAATAGTACATCGTACCAATTTGAAAATTTGTAAATTTTAAAAATTGTAAATTTTAAAAATTGTAAATTTTAAAAATTGTAAATTTTAAAAATTGTAAATTTTAAAAATTGTAAATTTTAAAAATTGTAAATTTTAAAAATTGTAAATTTTAAAAATTGTAAATTTTAAAAATTGTAAATTTTAAAAATTGTAAATTTTAAAAAATTTAAATTTTAAAATTTTAAAATTTTAAAATTTTTAAATTGTAAAATTTTTAAATTGTAAAATTTTTAAATTGTAAAATTTTTAAATTGTAAAATTTTTAAATTGTAAAATTTGTAAATTTTAAAATTTGTAAATTTTAAAATTTGTAAATTTTAAAATTTGTAAATTTTTAAAATTGTAAATTTAAAAAATTGTAAATTTAAAAAATTGTATATTTTAAAAATTGTAAATTTTAAAATCGTAAATTTTTAAAATTGTAAATTTTCAAATAAAGTATTCTGGGAATTTCGAATCTCTACGTATTTCAGTTACTTAGCTGTTCTCATTTCTGGATTTTCAGTTTTACATTTTAAATAAATATATTTAAAATTGTTAGACTCGATATTTCAAATTATGCAAAGTACTTTCCTTGACGATGAAGGACAAATTTAAATACATATTACCACATTAAGCTGTTGCCATTAGATGATTTTACCCGTAAAACTTAATTAAAAAATCTATTTTTATTTTTTTCAACGTGTTGCAGCGTTTTCTGGCTATAACCTAATATAGGCTGATTTCTGTGTCTCTGCTAAATTTCACTGTAATCCGTCATGTCGTTTTTGAGATTAGCCACAATGAAACAACAAACGACAAACTTTATTTTTATAATTATATAAGATTCGCAAAATATTTTTAAAAGTTACATTATCACTGTAATTATAGTGTAGTTGGTTAAATGTGGTCGTTGTTCATGCTCATATATTATAAACAAATCGATTAAAATACTTTTTACATGTTTGAATGTTATCCTCAACTTTAAATGATGTTTTTGTGATTTTATCTGTTGTTATAAAAATAGGGAAAAAACATTTGTTATTTTTCACAACACTAATCCCATAAAATACATGGGCTTATTTTATAGATACGAAAATAAGGATTAGTAACTATTGCTTATTAGTAACATATAGACATATTTAATTTGTGATGGACGTTAATTTCCATATTGGTTTAGTTTTCCAAGTATAGTATTTGATTAGCGCCGCACTAGAGCTACACACAAGAAAAAGAACAGGGAATACTGACTCATAATTTTGAAATTTTCTTAGATGACGCGAACAGCATATAAGCACTAAAACCATTATTAAGGGGATATAGGACACACTCACGTTTTACTTTTTTCTTTAATTTTACAAATATCATTATAACTTTTTTTCACATATGTGTGCAAAGCATATTAACAACGTAATCATGTGTTCAAACATTTAAATATATATATATATATATATATACATAAAAGTTACATATTCAGGCGATCTCGTACCAAAGCTTAATATTTCTTTGCACAAATAATTAGTTGAACTTGACGTAGAAAAATAATACGTTGTCGTTAAATTCAAAATATAATGAACTATTTTTTAAAGCAATAAAACAATTTTTGATATATTTGGTGATTTTTTATTTTGTCCATTACTCTTATTATTAAGCTTATAAACAAACTCAATTTTACCAAATTTTAAAAATCTTCTGTTTTGACGTAAAATTTATAAACTATATTTTTGAAATGTGATTTTAAGGGACATTTTGAATATCATGTACGGAATGATTATTTAACCTCCTATGCAGGGAAAACAGCTTTACAATTTCAAAAATCGCTTGAGAGTGGGTAGTTTAATGAGCCTGGTAATAGCACGAAAGCGAAATTTAAAACAATAATCAATAAAAGTTGGGTATTTGAGCTTAGGGATTTTTTTCACAACAGGTATGTTTGAAATTAAAAATATATATCCTAACTAATAAAAAAAAATAGTAAGTCTGATGTATTCAAAAATAACTATTTTTAGCCTACCGCGCATATCTTGAAAAGTTGTTTTCTAACGTTAAAATGAAGCGTGGAATATAGTATAGATTAGTTATAGTAAGTAAAATAGATGTAAACGAAGTTTTTTTTCAAAAGAGCTCATAGAATAATTACTTATGTTACAGTCATACAAACACAATTTAAACGTTACATTTTACTTATAATGCTTATATATATATTAAATAAAAACTTATCTGGCACCTTTAAAAACAAAATTCCCTTTTCACACAAATACCAACTTAATATTCTTGTTAGGTTATTTCGCAAGATCTTCTACAGTGCTTAGCGTACTGAAAAACTAACATCATTTACAAGAAGAGATAATACTGAATAAAGTACTTAATTGCAACATTTTACATTAACTTAACTACTTTATGCTATTACAGACTACTAAAACTAAAGTTATCCTAACTAACTTTATATGTATTTTTTAAAACATTTATATATTTTTATCGATTTGAATTCACTCAAGTCAAATGAAAACCCAGTTTCCAAGCATCGAACAAGTCACGTAGCTACATTTTGGCAATTTCGTTTTTCAACTCAACCGATGAAGTTCGATTCATAAATCAAGAGCTCTCTTCTTTTGCTCAATGGTCGTTTGAAAGGTAGCTATTCTTAGGGGTATGGATCGAAGACACATTTATAAGTAAAGTAGTTTCAATCTCCTTTTCTGTTTCGATCAATGTTCTTTATTACCGATATATTTTTAAATCTCAAGCATTCATAGGAAAAAAGTATCCTAAAGTTGTTCAATATTTTATAAGAGTGCATTTTATCTAGATTCTTCTATTAATAGAAATAATATTAAATCAGATCTTATAGATAATTTCAATTATTACGTTAAAAACTATTAATTTTTATGTATATTTAAACATTTAAATTATTTAGTAAATATAACACTGCAATATAAGAATCCTGAAAGTTTTTCTAGTTAATATAAGAGTAGAAAACACAAATTAAAAAACTCTTAACACTAAACCTGCCACGCGCGGTCAAATGAACGTTTTAGAAATTTTGTTTAGAATTTCTTGTATACAACGTTACTGTATCGCCATGTAACTTATTGACTTTTCCTATAATATACATACAACCCATTTTTCAATATTCACAACTTTATTGTTTACTTTTCGAAAAAAAAATTACAGGATGTCTAGTCTACCACGAGCGGTCATTTGACCATTTGAACAATTCATGTTAATTACGACTATATTCTTCGGAAAGCACACTCCTGAAATTGTTTTAAGAGTCCACAATGTAATTGTGGATCAACAGTGTTGTGGTAATCCAGCCATCTGGGCACCAAGCGTCCTGCGGGCCAACCAGGCAGACTGTGTCGGCCCAACCAGGCGGCACCGACTCATAGCAGGCGGCGCTGACGGCAACGGAAAATGTGCAATACAAAATACTGAAATTTGTAAAAAATGTGCTGAAAATGCATAAATGTAAATAAAACTTTTCTAAATAGAAAAAAAAATATTTTGTTTACTATCCAATTGGCTGAAATCTTTTTTTATATTAAGATACATTTCTTTTTTTGAAGAAGTCATTTGACCGCTCATGATAGGATTAGGTATACATGAAATGTCGGTAGGTTTAGTGTTAAACACATTTTCAAAAGTTATAATTGATTTTCTAAAATATTTTCAATAAAACTCTTAATAGAAATACAGGATATATCGTGAGCGAAAAATAACGAAGGCATAAGTATTTGATTAGACCAAAGACCAAACATTTTCGGATTCTCAAGATTTGCATTCGCCATTTTTGAACTAGGAATAACGGATTTCTTAAAATTATTATATCTCAGAATAGCGTCAGAATTGGGCAAAAATAGAAGTCTGCTAAATTTTGAAAAAAATTTGATTTTGATGTAAATACTTAACGAGTTTATACCAGAAATATCCAGCTCTCAGGCAGTGAATACCCCCCACATGTATTTTGAATTTATTAATTTATTATTATGTAGGGCCCGATAGAAGAAACTTGGTATTATAGGTACAGGAACTCTATGGGGGACACATAAAAAAATTATATTAAAGGCTAAAAAATATTATATATAAAGTTTACTATATATATTTAAAAAACAATGTATTTAAATATAGGGAATAGCATAAATATTTATTAAAAAACAATAGCAATAAGAATTTTTCCAAAGATAGTTTATATTTATGTAGTTAAAGGATATTTAAATAATAGTTGGAAACCTAAAAAAAAGAGCACCCCTTGATCCGGGCCTAGGGTGCTTTATGGAAAATAAGGCCTTGCTATTATGTCTAAATAAGCGAAATCTTAAAAATAAAAACACGTATGCTCCTATAATAGAAAGGCTCCAAATTAGTTTATAAACTATTTTAACGGTAATCCTATTCCCATATACCATTTGAATTAAATTAGGTTTGCAAACAACATGTTTGAACAAACAATATGTTTGAGCAAACAATGTTTGAACAAACAATGTGTTTGAACGAAACATCCTTATTATTTTTATTGTTTCATTAAGTATTCCCTTTGGTAATCACTTTGATTAAGAATGTTATTATTATTCCCCCATTATTCATTACTGCTGATTGTGGCAGTCAGTACTTCGATTGGGCACCTTAACAATGTGTCTTAACGAGCGAAGCAATCACAGAAAAAGTTGTTAGCCAAATGAATCTTCAGACTGTTGCTCTATGAATAGACCATCCTAGATTAAAGGCAGACAGAGGCTTAATAAAATCTCCAAGGGAACCATCTGAAATGTCCTTCGACCAATGCGCAAGAAAATTGCAAAACAATAGGATAAGGGCGTAATTTCCGCAAGGATTTCCAGGGGAATTTGGGAATGTTTCGGAATCCCCTATTTGCCTCGACGTGGGAGGGGAAATGTCCCCTTTGACATTCGCAGCTGTTTGAATGGTTTTATCATTGGCAGCTGCACCAGAGCGGAATTTAGGGATCTGAAATAAAAAAGAAAAGGTATTTCCTACACATACAAATCAAATATATAAGAACTGATTTTTTCCAGGGCTTAATAGTAACACATAATCAACAATTTAGCATTTGATAAATTGTTTTTATTTAATTTGATAACAATTTTTATAGTCAGATGCATTTAACTATATATAAGAGCTTATTAACGTGAATTAATTATTTGACCTTTTTTAGTAATATTTTTTTTAATTTGAGCAATATTTCAAGGTATATACCTAAAAATATTGTTTAAGGTCTAAAAAAAATTATTGAATAAAAAAACTTATGTTTCAATATTATGATGCGGAGCATTATAATATTATGTTATGATATTACAATATTATGATATTACAATATTATGATATTACAATATTATGATATTACAATATTATGATATTACAATATTATGATATTACAATATTATGATATTACAATATTATGATATTACGATATTATGATATTACAATATTATGATATTACAATATTATGATATTACAATATTATGATATTACAATATTATGATATTATATCTTATATATTTATTATATTGGAGATTACTTGAATTTCTACTATGTGTTATGATATTTGTTTCAGCTGCGTGTATTTTTTTAATACATGGATAATACAATGGTGAATTGACTACTTTATACAGCTCATTATAATTATTACTTGAATAACAATTTTCATAAGTCCTGCCAATTTTATTCAAAAGTTAAAAAAGAATGTAAGAATGTAATGCAATCATAAAGCAATGTTATTACCAATTAATCTTAAAATAATACTATTTTAGTCATTCATTCCAGCTTTACTTGTGATTTAAGAGTTATCTTTTTTCTTTATTTAGGTCCAAATACTTTCGTGGTAAAAGAATACATGGTGACTGGGATATACGAATGGAACAAGTAAGTGAGAGATTTACTAGTATTTATTTAATCAATTGCATAAATCTCAACAAAATTTTAATTGATGTCAAGAAACAAATAAACAATATGTACTTGAAAATGGAAATAATTATTAAAATGCCTATTTAATTAATTACAACTACTATATGAAAAGTATCTGATATAGCAGTGGCATTTAATATGCAACAAACACTTTTACGAAAAATAACTATTAGTAATAGTAAACAAGTTTTTTTTATGTTTTTATATGCCATAATATTTTTTTTTTAAAAATTAAGTTAAATCAAAATAAAAGTTCATTATTCAGCACTTTGGAATTAATTAACTGCGCTTTCAATGAAGTTAGCAACTAAGTTCAAAAATAAGCAATCAAAATTAAACTATATAAAACACTCGAAACATCACAACGTCCTTATTTTATTTCTCTAACAATTGAAGAGGTAAGTGGATGAAGGAGGTATATAACATTTTTAAAAAAAGTTGTTGTATTTGATGAAGAATGTATGTGTTGGTCTGTTTTTGACACTGACAGCAGAACTGTAGAACAGGTATACTACTATCATGCAGGAGGTATGTGACCATAACTATATACGAAATGAAAAATGCAACGTCAAATACCTCAAAATGTACTTTTTGTTGCGTACCCCTTTCATCCACTTCTCTCTTCAATTATCTGTGCAATCAATTTTATGCTTCAAATCCAAGAAGTTAAATTTTATCTATCCACACACTGCAAAAAAAATGTGCTTAAAAATGACTACATGGACCCACTCGTTTTTCTTTGAGTATAATTGCACCGTAAATGAGGGATGGCGTACTCAAATTTAAGTAATCATACTTTCGCAAAAATGGGCAGTATGGTTTAATATTGCTAATAACATCTTTTGTTCAAGCCAATCAGTTTTTGATAAGCTGAGCTAATATTAGCTTTTGTTAAGCCATCTTAACAAAGCGACCTGACAAACTTAAAATAGGTGTTCAGTAGATTGTTTGATGTCGATCGCTTAAAAGGAAGCTGAGTTATTACGACTCAACTATCTTACTTTCCATTCATTTGTCACGCCTTTTTAACATTACTTCTGTTTATAATTTTTCACATCGCTCAGACGGTACAACGGCTAAGACCCTGGATTTCGGTTCCGTGGGTTCGATTCCCGGTAAATCCTGGTTGTAATTGTTGAAATTTATTGAATGTTATTTATGAAGGCAGCCAATGTAAGCAAGCAACTGCACTTTTTTATTCATTTTACTCATTTTTCAGAACATGTCTTTTTCAAAAATGAAACTTATGCATTCGGAGGTGTGATAAGCATCGAATGTAATCAAAAATGTGTACATTTTACTTATTTTCAAGTATCTATTTTTAACAGTGCAATAATTATTATTTCAAAAAGCTAAAAACGTCCTAGAGTAGCAGAATAGAAAATTGAATAAATACCCCAACAATCACTCTCATCCAATGACATTCGTTAAAACCACATGACCCCGGAATCACTACAATTTACTTACATTTCCAAAAAATCAATACTCCCACCCGACCGTTATGATACTAGGTTGAAACAATTTACCCCTCATTTCATCCGACGCGACCACCACCTCAATTGCTAAGCAGACCGACTCTGATCAAAATGCCAAACCATCAAGCAACCAGGGAGGGAAGCACATAAGCGCGTTATTTGGTGGTGACCAGGACGTAGGACAAAGGGAGACACGCCCTAAACCCTAGGGAGCGTTAACGATGTCTCGCGCTGAGAAGTGTTTGCCAAGCAAATAAATCAAATCCCAGCGCGTTAGGTGGGGATAATAAAGACGGGATTGTGAAGCTTGCTGAAATGTTCTGAGCACATGTTACAAGGGTTTGAAAGGGTTTTCATGGCATCAGCGGGGTTATTCAAATATTTGAGTAGGGGCTGAAGTTAGCATGTTTTCAACTATATCTGGTCGTTTACTAGTTGATCCGCTATTGATGTCGGGAAATGATAGTATATACTACTGATATAATGGATTTAAGTTATATAATGTACACTAACCTATGTATATTTAGTCTATTAGGATCAATAAATATTTATTTTAAAGAAATAGAACTTGTAAAAGGAATTGTGGTTGTTTTATATACAATTATCGTATTTTAATTTGCAATTACCAATGTTTAATTTAAAAAAATCGTATTACATTTTAAACTAATTGATTCAAGAATAATAATTAAGTTAGTACCGAATTATTTATTTGCATTATATTTTATGTTTGTAAATGTGAAAGATCTGTAGTGTGGTAACAAATTGTTGGGCGATGGTCTTTGCTCGGCTGTTTAACTACCCCTAATAAACCATTATTTTTACTATACTTTAACTACTTTGTTTGTTGTTACTAAAACTAAGCGACTTGTTGAAAATATAAGCGAAGTTGTTGGACAAAAAAAATGCTTTATTATGCCAATAGAGTTAAATGTAATACAGCCAAACAGTGACCATCAGCCAATAGTTTGTGACCATCCTGTATAATAAACAATGATGAAAACCACAATCAACACTAAGTTATGATCTTTATGAATTAAACTCCTTGAAAAATTATAGAATTACGTAAATTCCAAATTAGCATATGTGATTAGCATTAAAATATATACACATTTGTGTTAATAATAAACACTTACAAAATTATTTGCTTCTAAAAATAAAACTTAAATTAGAAAATTCATCTTGAGTAGAATTTCGTTTCTTTTAAAATCCCTAATAATAACATTCTTGCACGCAAATAATTGAATTTGTCAAGTAATGGAATTATTCATCGATTATAATAATATTTTTGTATAATTCTTGCGATCATGTTAACGTCAGTTTCTTTAACGCACCAACCATTAATTTTGCTTTTTCAAATAAAATTTAATTCATTACTTATATTAATCCAATTTCGCAACTGACATCTGGAAAGATCCATTTAATTTAATTGAAATGTTTTATTTGTTTAAAGTTCCACTGTCAAAAGAATGACTCTGATGAAAAGTATAAGGTATCCAGCATTGGTATTAATTCATTTAAGTATATGGAGACAGAAACTTCACACATGATTAAAATCTTTGAAATTGAATGAAAATTTAAAAAATGTATTTGTTAGAATGAAGTGGGAGATTTAAAGTGTATTAAAAAATTCATTTATCTCAATTTTTACATAAATCTCTTATTAAATTATAATAATTTCCTTTCGGAATATAAATTTTTTCTATTTGTTTAATTGAAATAAAGCGATTTCGCATTTTAACTTAATTAAAAAATAAACATTCCTATATGTTAAAATATAATTTATAAAATAATAATTATTTCTTCACAACGAAATTGAGAATTTTTATATAAAATCTGTTCAGTTATTGGATAAATAATTTCCATTAGTACAAAAGTTAATTTTCAACGACATTTTATTTCAAATAGTTCATATTTTACACTTCAGGAAATTGTAATACAAGTAACATATTGTATATTTTAAGAAGAAATCGAACCAAACATTAGAGAGTAGTCAGAAGATAATATGGACAAACTTTGTCGTGTCTTGATCCTGTTGTTTGTCGTCAAATTTTGTATTTGCATTTAATAGAGGAGCTTATTTTCAAAAGGAAACATTTCCAATTGGGACATCGAGGAAATGTTCCTTTTTTAAAATAAGCTCATATATTGTTAAACGGACTGACAAATCAAAATACATCTGAAAAAAAAAAAAATAAGTTCCAGCCACAGAGATCGTATAGTATACTAGAATGGCTATCACGTGACTTTTGGTGTTCCTGCATGCACGCCTCCATATTTGTTAGGGAAATATTGTGCGCATGCGCGGGTGACTTTCGAAATTTTTACGCTTTAAAGATTAACAAATAATTCGCACCTCCTAACATAGATTTCAGTAGTTTCGCAGCACAGAGGACGTTTAGTAGGCAAAACAACTTTTAATTTGACAAATTTTAATATTAAGCGTAAAGCATTAAATATTAAATAACTAATTAAATATTGTTTAAAAACTAGACAAGTCAAAAATGTTAAATACGTCCATTGGATACCACAAATGATGCGAGACTATCAGAAGAATTAATCTGTCGTTCTTGTCTAGTTAACTGAATAATCTGATTCCATCTTAATACATATAAAAAAAACTTTACTGGTCCGCAAGATACTGAAATTCTCTTCTTTTTTTAGAATTCTAAATTAACTTCTACACTAAACAGTTACAGTTGTTGCCATTTATCAACACACCAAACGATACAATTATTAATTCAATATAAAGAAACTAATTAAAATTAAGGAATTGAATAGCATAAACAATGAATTTTACATAAACGAAGAAAAGAGAAAATGTTTAATAATGCATCTACAGACGATATTTTTTAGATATGAAAAGATACGGAATTAAAATCCCGTTCTTTTGTTTAATCCGCTGATGACGTCACGTGAGTAGAGTCTATAAAAAATAAAAAAGTAAATATTTCTGAAAATTTAATTCACTCCAATTCTTTTTCTCCCTTAAAATGGCGGCGCCCAGGTTTGTTTATTTCTTACTATCTAAAAGCATTAGCTAGTCACGCAATAGGCACTCTAGTATATTATAAGAGCTATGTAGTTCCAGCACTCTTTACATTCAAATGACGATAAAATTATTTATTCATAACGAAAGTGAGAATTTTTATATGAAATCCATTGAGTTATTGGAGAAATAATTTTCATTAGTGCAAAAGTTCATTTTTCAAAGAACTTCTGAAAAAAATATCACAAAATTAAATTTATTTTTTATTTAAAAATATATCTCAACCCTTAAACAGTCTAAAACGTTACACTTTCCACACAAGTTGCATCCCTGACACTTACCCAATCACCCGGCTCTTCTTTCCCTGTTAATCGAGAAGCATTTTGACAAACTCAAACTCAGCACATAACTCAATGTAAAATCCATTGAGTTATTGGAGAAATAATTTTCAATAGAGCAAAAGTTCATTTTTCAAAGAACTTCTGAAAAAAATATCACAAAATTAAATTAATTTTTTTATTTAAAAATATATCTCAACCTTTAAACCGTCTAAAACGTTACACTTTCCATACAAGTTGCATCCCTGACACTTACCCGATCTCCCGACTCTTCTTTCCCTGTTAATCGAGAAGCATTTTGACAAACTCAAACTCAGCACATAACTCAATGTAAAACCCATTGAGTTATTGGAGAAATAATTTTCATTAGTGCAAAAGTTCATTTTTCAAAGAACTTCGGAAAAAAATATCACAAAATTAAATTTATTTTTTATTTAAAAATATATCTCAACCCTTAAACCGTCTAAAACGTTACACTTTCCACACAAGTTGCATCCCTGACATTTACCCAATCATCCGGCTCTTCTTTCCCTGTTAATCGAGAAGCATTTTGACAACTTTTAAGCTAGTTATTCTTATTAAAGTTTTGCATCGCAGAATGGCTAATGGGGGAGGAGTGCAAACCCTGAGGCAGCCAATCATTTGGCCGGAGAGGTAGGAAAACCCTCTAATCACACGGCCAGTCTGCAAAGACGTGAGACGTCTCGCTAAATGTAGGAGCGTTAGACTCCTATTTATTGATTGACGTGAAAGGGGAATAAACTCAAAGTTAATTTTTGGAGGAACTTCGGAGCTCGGATCAAATTTTGGACACTAAATTTTGATGGGTTTTCTTCAGGAGGGGTTGCTTCAAGGTAACTTTTCAGGAGTTTGTGCTTTTTGGAGGTCGTGGTTAAGTGGGGTTCAACTTGGGGCGTGTTATTTTTTGTCAGCGTAAAGCTGTTTAAGTAAAAATAGTTGTGTGGGAGTGTTTAAGTACACTGTTAAAAATTGGTACTTAAAAATAAGTAAAATGTACTCATTTTTGAGTACATTCGATGCTTGTCATAGCTCCGAATACATAAGTTTCATTTTTGAAAAAGACAGTGATACATTGGTGATCAGGTGTGAACACCCTTCTTATCAATTTTAACCTGTTCAGTTAACTGAGAGAGGGGTAATGTGGTGGTCCTTTAAATACTTACTCTTAAAAAAGTGCTGTAGCTCGACGGTAGAATATTGTAAAAGCGTACAGCTGAAGAACATGTCCTCGTACTTTGCTTGTCGGCAGACGCCGCGCTTGACTTCCGAGACACTGGATTAGTCGGTTTCTCTCTAAGACACTAAAACTAACAAATCCAGTGTCTCTAACGTCAAGCGCGGCGTTTATGGATGAAAAGCGCGAACACATTTCCCCCAGATTTATCAATGAACCATGGTTCGCTTTAGGGCGTTTCCGAAAGAAAGGCGTTGTGTTACAATATAAAATATAAAGTTTTTAAACTACTAATTGATGGAAAATAGAGTATTCAAGGAAAATACAGTAATCAATTTCTAAGGGATGTTATTGAAAACTCATCCATAAAATCATACAAAACTAGAAATTTAGTCGCCTGTAGCAGACTCAATACCCTATCACGATTTTCCGAGAGCGCTTCTACTTGCATATTCGCCCCCCCCCCCCCCCCTAAAAAAAGAGAAAAAAAAAACATGAATTATAGAAGTGTACATTTCAGAAAAATTGTATAGTTTTAGTTCCGTTTTCTCTTTCTTAAATGGCGCCATTATGGATAACCGTAACTTTATTAAACTTTATTCTAAACGGAGACATCCCCCATCCAAAAAAAAAAAAATCTAAGGGATCAATTTCTAAGGGTTGTTATTGAAAACTCATCCATAAAATCATACAAAACTAGAAATTTAGTCGCCTGTAGCAGACTCAATACCCTATCACGATTTTCCGAGAGCGCTTCTACTTGCATATTCGCCCCCCCCCCCCCCCTAAAAAAAGAGAAAAAAAAACATGAATTATAGAAGTGTACATTTCAGAAAAATTGTATAGTTTTAGTTCCGTTTTCTCTTTCTTAAATGGCGCCATTATGGATAACCGTAACTTTATTAAACTTTATTCTAAACGGAGACATCCCCCATCCAAAAAAAAAAAAATCTAAGGGATCAATTTCTAAGGGTTGTTATTGAAAACTCATCCATAAAATCATACAAAACTAGAAATTTAGTCGCCTGTAGCAGACTCAATACCCTATCACGATTTTCCGAGAGCGCTTCTACTTGCATATTCGCCCCCCCCCCCCCTAAAAAAAGAGAAAAAAAAACATGAATTATAGAAGTGTACATTTCAGAAAAATTGTATAGTTTTAGTTCCGTTTTCTCTTTCTTAAATGGCGCCATTATGGATAACCGTAACTTTATTAAACTTTATTATAAACGGAGACATCCCCCATCCCAAAAAAAAAAAAATCTAAGGGATCAATTTCTAAGGGATGTTATTGAAAACTCATCCATAAAATCATACAAAACTAGAAATTTAGTCGCCTGTAGCAGACTCAATACCCTATCACGATTTACCGAGAGCGCTTCTACTTGCATATTCGCCCCCCCCCCCCCCCTAAAAAAAGAGAAAAAAAAAACATGAATTATAGAAGTGTACATTTCAGAAAAATTGTATAGTTTTAGTTCCGTTTTCTCTTTCTTAAATGGCGCCATTATGGATAACCGTAACTTTATTAAAATTTATTATAAAAAGAGACATCCACCATCCAAAGAAATAAAAACATTGTAATCGTCTGAAATGGTTTTTATTTATTATTTTATTTAATCGGCATATCGCTATTTAAGCATTTGTTTTCATTTTATTCTAATTTGGATTATTCTTTAAATAACCAATAAAATATTATCCAAATGGAAAAACATTTTTTTTTAAAAATTCCGACTAATAGATTTCGATGATAATTGGATGCCGGGTTTAATAGAACTTTTATTTAGTATTTTATACCCGTGAATAAACGAAATTTCTATAATGCAATATTTGTTTAATATCTTAATGATAAGGTGTGA
The DNA here is from genome assembly GCA_963932185.1 of Troglohyphantes excavatus. NCBI lineage: Eukaryota > Metazoa > Arthropoda > Arachnida > Araneae > Linyphiidae > Troglohyphantes > Troglohyphantes excavatus. The sequence continues at coordinate 37,837,031 of OZ010672.1, forward strand.
TAAAACTGTAATTTCTGGCGAGTGCTAAATACCTAATTTATAGAAACTAGATATTTTTAGCTAAAAAAGGATATTTAAATATTTAAAAGGATTTTTGAGTACAGAATATATATACTAATTCGGGTGGGATTTCAATTATATAATTAGTAACAAATTCAATTGTTATTTATATAAATATATCCTGAGAATTTTGTTGTTTTCCCTTAGGCTGAATTCAAGGATATAAACTTAGCTGTGAATAGTGATTCGGGTGCCACTGTGAGTATGATAGTAAACAGAAACGGAACAAAAGTCGTAAGGTAAGTTACAACTATTGCTTTTATTCCATTCTTTTAGAATTTACATAAGATAAATTTTATTGTCGCGTAAACTTCAGTTTATGTAAGAGGGACCCAAAGCTCTGGAGTACCGTCGTAGGCTATCAACCAGAGGGTAGTTTGTTCGAATACGGCTTATACCAGAGACTTCACAATTTTTTTTTAAATGCAGTGAACTTGTGATCGGAGGGTTGCCATATTCTCTGCGAAGTAACAATACTTCGTCCGAATTCACCGCCAATTTCTACGGCGTGTACACGGGATTGGTGCACGTTAAACCTGATCGGGGTCAATATCCTGACGTCTATTGAGGTTGCGTCGGGAGCCAGCTCATGTGTTATCCTCTTCATATGAGTATGGTTCAAAAATACGAGACATGTTCCCGGGTCTTTCTTTCGAGATAGGCCCTGAACAGTCGCCAATAGCACAATATACAGCTGTAATGCGATGTTAAATAAACAAACCGAACCAGGTCAGCTTATATAAAATTATAAGAATTATTACGATTATTATTATAGCAATTTTTACGACTCTGGGTTGGTTCAGTCCCCTGCTCTCGCTGTTTTTTCTTGTATTTCATAAAACGAATTACAGTCAACCTGCTTCTGCATTTTCGTCTATTCAACAGAACGCACATATTTTCAAATTATACTTAATGTTTTAGCTCTAAATACTTGTCGTCGATAGAAATATTTTACTCTGCCGATTTTCTCCTGTTCAGTTATAAAATGTATAATTATTTCTTTATCATTCTTATGTGACAGAAAAGTTGGCAAAAAAAACTATTTAAGATCGCATATAAAATATATGCAATCCGTACTGCAGTACTTTAATTTCCATACAGGGGTGCTCGTAAAAAAATGTGTGGTTATAATTTTAAATCGACGATACTATAACATGACTTCGACGAATGTTTTAATGTAATGGCTAGAGTAACAGGCTATCACATGAAAGGTCTCGAGCGCCAAATCCAGCGCACAGCTCTTCACGTGTTTCATTTTTTACATTTAAAAAGTCATCAAAGTAAGGAAAAAAATCTGAAAGTAACAACACAACGTTCATAAAAAATTTACTAGTTTTCCACGGAATAACTTTTCTTTGCTCGAGTATCTTAGCTTAGATAAAAAATAATTTAACATGTTCGCTGTGTTACGGGGCAGGGATACTTTAACAGGAGAAGTGAACCAGTGTTGCAGTGAACGTGTTCAATATACCTTAATATTTAAGTCTGTGTATGAGTAGCCTAGATGCAAAAGTATCTATATGCAATTTTAACTTTTTTAAGTAAATCGTGAAAAACTGTTAAAACTTAACTATTGTTAATGCAATAATATTTTTTTTTTTGAAAATGAAAAAATAATACAAAAAAAAATTCACTAAAATGTGTATATTCTCAGATTACTGAATAAGTCATCTAAATTTTAAGTTTCACTTACAGTATAGAACCCTAATTATCCGAACTTCGTTATCCGGATCAAAAACAAAGCCGATCGCCATTTATCCGGATCCGCATCGCTTTGAGAAAAAAAATCAGCAAAATCCACATTTTAAAAGTTTCTTATCGATGAATGATTTTGTGTTTAGTAGTCATTAAGTTACAGTACAAACTAAAGCAACATTCGTTTTTTACTAAGAAATATATTTTTTTTTCGTGAATTATCCGGATATAAAATTATCCGGATAGGATTTGGTCCCAATTGATCACGATAATTGGGGTTCTACTGCAATTTGTTCAGAAACTAGATGAAGGATTTTAACTGATTTTGCAAATACATGCGTCACCATCTTGTTTTTGTTCAAGAAGCAAAATCCGCTATATCCACATTTCAGCTAATCGGAAATCAAACAATCGTTGACGCCCATGTTCACATTTGCTGGATATAGCTACTTTTGCTTCCGTTGACTTTTTTTTAGTTATATTAGTAATAAAGTTTTTCCTCCTGTATTATATTTTAAAATTATAGCCAAAGTTCTAAAGTACCTATTGATACTAAAATCTCACGTTTCGAATTTTTGGATGCAACTGCTTTTGCATCTGGGCTATCACATGTAGTGTTGTTTCTAGAATAAATTAAGTCGTACAATCCTGAACGACTTAATCTTTCAGATCTTTTCGGCCGGACTTTCTGCTGGTGCGTCAACACGTTCGGGACGCAGGCCACGACGACTACCGCAATCTCTTATTAGGTTTTAAGTACGGCGGAGTACCGAGTGTCAACTCGCTCCACAGTCTGTACAATTTCCAAGACAAACCTTGGGTGGTAAGTTATTTTTAGTATTACAATAACCCTTTGGACTCAAGTATTAACCCTTTGCACTCCGCTGTCACCTCTCAGGCGCCAACAGAACAACCAGTTCTTCGGTTCCCTGTTCTTTAAAATAAATGAGAACATGATCTTGCGTTTAAAAAAACATCATCTTGTTGTCTTGCAGATCCAAAATAGATTATTCTTTTGTTTTCCTTTATGAGCAAAAATTATGAGGAAAATAACATAAATAGGAATAACTGTTCCGTAAAAAGAACGCAAAACGCAAAGTGTTCTTGGAGTGCAAAGGGTTTATTCAGTCACCAAAATAATGATTTGTTCTTTTTTTTTATGTTCTTCAAATGGAACGGGAACTGCATGTTCTTGAAGATAAAACTCTTTTCTTTCGTTTGGTTGTTCTTTATCTAACTCCATTTAAAATTATGACTTTATTTGGGGGTATCGATATATTTTATGAACCCTTTGCACTCGAGTGTCGCCTTGAAGTCACCGAAATAACGAAGAGTTATTTTTTTTCTCTGTTTTTCAAAACGAAAAATAACAACATATTCTTGAGATTAAAAAGTTATTCTCTTTTTACGGAAATATATATTGTAAGTCAATTAAAACTATTCGTAATCCACGAAAGTTAAAGTTGGTGATATAATCGGTTAGGTTTTATCCTATTCTACTGGTTTATGCATTGTTATTCACAGTTACAAACATTATAATATTCATTCACTTCATTAACTCTAGTACTAATTTTTAATGAAATAGCTAAAAAAAATTATGTTTTATTAAGTCCAGAATTTGAGTATCGAAACGTAACGAAAACTACTTAACATTAATTAAAAATCGTGATTGTTATTGGGTACTATGTTATTTATGTCAAATGTTATTTAAAAATATGTATATTTATGAAAATGACATATTCGTCTAGTAGAAGACAGATGGCGCCACCAAAGAACTTAAAATAATGTTTTAATTTTCCTCACCATAGTTCACAACTTTTCGGAAATATATTTTTCATTTAAAAATGGATTTCTTTAAACTTTTATATTATTTCCATATTATTGAATTACAACGGAGAATCCTATTTAATGAACATATTTGTAACTAACTAACTTGTTTTCCAACTTGGGAAACTTCCATGTGAAGCGAAACGACAAAAAAAATATTATTTACTTTAAATTATAAGGTTTTATCACTGTTTTATTATGCATTTATTGAAATGAATTTTAAAAGGAAATCAATTTGTGGTTACATTTTTTAATTGGTAACAAGATAATGTGAAAAGTTAAGTATTTACACTTTTCTTTTGATCCAAGCGAACTATTGTATTGGAATTCTTTCATTGATTTATGATATATTTTCAGTGGCGCCATCTTCACTTACATACAAAGACTATTTTAATTTAAAATTATTTTTATTTTACAAAAGAGAAAATGTGCTCTATTGTACAACTCAGAATAATTTTTCTATGGGTTATGAGTAGAGGGAAGAAAATAAATATTAAATTCATGCGTTTAAAAGATTATTGTTATACTGTCAGATTATTTTTTAACAAATGTTAGATTATTTTTACGTATTTAAAAAGTCTTATTAATAATATACGATTATTTACTTATTATATAATAAACGTTGGTTTTTCATAGGTTATTAATATTCCATTTTTAATATATATTTTGTGCAAATGTGTGTGTTTTTTAGTCAGAAGTAGATACATTTCTATTGGAATTTTTACTTTCGATTTAAAAGTTATAAATATATTATTATAAAATTAAAATTATTCTGTTAACTATTAAAATAATTATAAATATACAACTATTACTAAATTTAATAATTTATAAATATGCTATCAATTGTTATTAATCAAAATAATAAATATACGATAATTTCCAAATAATTCTATTTGAATTTTTTAAACGTAAAAAATATTGAAACACACACACAAGGTTAATTAAGTCAATTATCCAATGCATTACTTTCTTTATTTGGTCATGTGAAGAGAAGTTACATAATAAAATAAACAGTTTTTTCTACACGCTTTTGTCGTGAGTTTTATTAATACTAGTATTTTCGGAATATTACAGATTATTTGAAACTCTTGAGAAATCACACAAATGAGTTATATACGAAAGAGAAAACTTATAATATTGTTATTGAATAATTAGCGCACATTTATTTATAATCTCATAAACTAAACAATTGAAACTAAATTAACAGTATTTCCTATGTTGTCTTCTTTTCCAGTTTTCGCAGCTACTTCATATGCAAAGAAGGTTAGGCAAAGAAAACTTCCCTCTCATCGAGCAATCTTATTTCCCAAACCATAAGGAAATGGTGAGTTTTTTAATTTTATTATCACCAATTTACAATTTCTAAATAATATTTTTAAAAGAATATGACCATATGCAAAAAATATAAGAATCTAATACAAAAGTTCATAAGTGAAGAACAATTTAATCTCCTTTAAGGGTTAATTAATTTTAAATACCTAAATATGGTATAATACAAGATAATCTGCACTACTTTTAAGTATATAAATATCCATTAAATTTAAACCTATGAAATTATCAAGTTTCGACATGTAAGTTAAGATGGGCTTTATTCTTGTAATATTTTAATCGAATTTGTAGTCATTTATTTTTATTGAAGATTGTGAATAGCAAGACAAATCTGTTTTACCTGTAATCATTATAATTTTCTGCAAAAAAGTTTAAACATAGTTTTATGATCAATAATAAATATTAGATATTGCAATAAAGTAATGTCAATAAAAACTCTCTCAATACTCGTTAAGTAATGAAAAGTATTAATTTTTGCACTTTGTATATACGTAGGATGATCAGGGTATCGCGAATTTTCAAAGTATTCCCGTCTTATCTAACTTTAACTAATAGTATTTTTTCATAATGCAACTTTTTTTAAATGTGTTATAATAATAAACATTTGCCAACCGAGTGAAAAATCGTGTAGAATAACGTGAAAATTAAAAAAAGTCTAATGCCTAAATCTTTCTGAAATCTTAACATTCGCATCGTAAAATTTCGGATGAGTGATTTATTTCATTTTTAATAAACGAATCACGTCATTACGGTATTATACATATGTACTGTTGCTTTCAGATACAAAATAACCAAAAGCTAACACTTTCAGTGCGGACGGTCAAATCCGTATTTATCGACAAGTGCGACACCGGGTCAATTAACCCCGTGCAGTAACTATCCGCAAGTGCGACACAGTCAGTTAACCCCTTGTAGTAATTATCCGCAAGTGCGACACCGGGTGAATTAACCCCGTGCAAGTAACTATTCGGAAGTGCGAAAAGTGTCAATTAACCCTATGCAGTAACTATCCGCAAGTGTAAAATTGGGTCATAACCCCGTGCAGTAACTATCCGCAAGTGTGACACAGGGTCAGTAAACCCCTTGTAGTAATTATCCGCAAGTGCGACACCGGATGAATTAACCCCGTGCAAGTAATTATTCGCAAGTGCGACACAGTGTCAATTAACCCTATGCAGTAACTATCCGCAAGTGTAAAATGGGGTCAATTAACCCCGTGCAGTAACTATCCGCAAGTGTGACACAGGGTCAGTAAACCCCGTGTTTTAACTATCCGCAAGTGTGACACAGTCAGTTAACCCCTTGTAGCTGTAGTAATTATCCGCAAGTGTGACACAGTGTCAATTAACCCCGTACAGTAACTATCCGCAAGTGTGACACAGGGTCAATTAAACCGCTTGCAGTAACTATCCGCAAGTGCGATACAGTGTCAGTTAACCCCGTGCAGTAATTATTCACAAGTGTGACACGGGGTCAATTAAGCCCTTGCAGTAACTTTCCGCAAAAGCGTAACGGGGTCTAGCGACCCTTTACCGAACTGAACGTGTTAAACAATTTATATGAACATTTTATTAATACATTTCTTTTTGAAAGGGGAAAACACAAAAATACTTCCAATTTTTTCTCGAACTAGCGTCGTAATTCGTCTAAAAAAACACATGAGCTACATAAAAAATAGCAACCCTTAAAACTAGAAGAAAAAAAACTTTTTATCAACAAAAAAAAACCTCAGTGCTTCATACATATATACAAACAAAAAATGACGCTGATTGCGCCGCAAGTCCAATTGTCATATTTTACCCACTTCCATCTCGTTTGAAAATCGCAGATACGGCTGTGAAAGGTGTTTTGAAACCTCCAGAAAATTGCCGCGGTTCGCTATAAATAACTCTCAGATAAAAGCACCGCAGGTTTCTGAAGATTAGGGTGTACGAATGTATTAGAGTCAGCATGGCTGGTCAGTTTTTCAATTTTGCCGACGTTCGACGCACAGAATGGCTTTTGTGTTGGGTCATGGTAGGGGCGAAATGATTGGGAATGGGAGGAAATGCTCTTATTTTATTGTAATGCTGCCGGGGGAAGCTCGCCTTTGTCCAGAATGCCGTGAGGTTGGTTTGGCATTCTGAAAGGCTCTTTCAAGAAAACCCTCAAATTTTCTCTTTCTGAGGATTCTATTTTAGGGTATGGCTAAATCTTTCTGGGGATTCTATTTTAGGATATTTCTAAATGAAGAAAATTGCTTTTGAGCCGTTTTATTCCAAGATTTTGTTGCTGTAGTAAGGGAAATCTTTAAGGAAGTGTTTTTAATTCACATAAAAGACCAACAGAAGAATCACCATGTAGCGGGAACAAGTGCACGTTAGTTATTTCTTTGTTCAAATGCCCTCACGATTGTTGTTTTGCGGGAACTGGTGTTCTCGTCATTTGACCAATAGTGTTCTCTGTCTACCCTTCTGTATGGATCCCAAACCATTGCTACCGGCACGGAATTCGGCTAGCAATCAGAGGATTGAGAGTTCGAATTTGCATGAGAGTTTGGCAAAAAGTTAAGTAGCGATCTCGTGATCGGAGGGTTGAAAGATTCGATACTAAATTACAAAAAGTTGCTTCTAAAGTACTTATTTACCACTTTAAAAAAAGTTATAGATTGATTAAAGGGAAAGTATCTATACTTTTTTTTATTAAATGAATAAAATAAAATATTTTCAAAAACTGTTAATGAAATTTAAATCTTTATGGAACATTCAATATATTTCAATTAAGGAAGCACCATTAATTTTACTTGACTTTGATAAAGGGACTAAATTAAATTGAGTACTGTATGATTTTCGATACAATTCATAACATCAAACGGCAAACCAAACTATAATTAACATTATAAGTTTATTTCAATTCATATACATTGCCAATGTCTGTAGTGTGTAAATCAGAGACAAATCAATCACAGAAACTTAAATATCAAAAACATTTATTTACATAATAATAAGAAGGAAATTAACAAACTAGGGAACTGTACGTATCATCATTTATAACTAATGAAGTCAGCAAAGCGAGGAGTCGAGCTACATTAACAGACAGTTAAGCCCATTCTACACGAACGGGAAAAACGCTCGGGAGCTTATCGGTGATTCGATAATTCATCTCACGTGGTATAAATTATCGAATCACCGAGACGCTCACGCACGTTTTTCTCGTTTGTGTCGAATGGGCCTAAATCTGTTCAGCTACAATAACAGATCGGTGATCTGTTATGGTAAGCTCACTTCTGTTTTATCGACATATCACAGTAATACTACAAATAAAGTTTTCCCTTCAAAAGTTACAAATAAACCAACTCTTTAACTTTTCGATTCGGATACAGTTCCGCAATCTTTCATATGATATAACCTAGAACACGTCGTAAAAGTAGATAATTACAAATATAAATTAATTCACACACTCAATTTTTTTTAAAAATTAAGTGGATACTTATAAACTCATGCGTTTTAATTGTGAAACTATTTTCATTTTACAATGGAATTTTACAATAATATCCCATTGGTGATCTTTGATTTCAATAATTGATAGTAATTTATTGATTTGATTTCAATAATTGATAGTAATTTATTGATTTGATTTCAATAATTGATAGTAATTTATTGATTTGATTTCAATAATTGATAGTAATTTATTGATTTGATTTCAATAATTGATAGTAATTTATTGATTTGATTTCGAATAAATGCAGTGTTAGGCCGAATTTTCAATCAATTTATTTCACATTAAAAATATTTGAAAACTAACTCGAAAAAATTGGAGTTAAAATTTTTTGACGTGTTCTAGGTTTTACAAAAGCAATAAACGACAATCATGTTACGCTTCTAGAAATGAGAACAATGTAAATATTAAATTAAAAATGAAAATTACTCTACAGATACTCGAGCTAAAAATTTGAGAACAATGACAATATTTAACAAAAATGAATGACAATGAATTTTACGTGACGCAAAATTAATGGCACCGAATTTCGTAAAGCAGTTTTACACCAACGTCATTTACTTTAAGCTCATTCATCTAAAAATAAAAAAATATTTTTCTACGTCGAAAAAACACATTTTTTAAAAGCTATTTTTGTAAAGGTTTTTATGCTGTAAATAATAAATCTTTTTTCATTAATCCAGTTTTACAGATCTTATCCTTTTTTTTATATTAATAAAACCATTGAATGTTCGCCTACCTGTGATTTAAAATGCACGCATTTAAATTATTTCATAAATTGAATTTTTCAGGCAGAACATTTTACATAAATCCCTATATAAAACCTCTAAAAAATTTAAGGATATCAAATTTTATATTAATTTTTATATTTTGCATAGAACTAAGTATACGTACCACGTAAGAGGATATTTCAAAGTGTTAAACCTAAAGCTCTTTAAATAATACTTTTAAAAAATGGCATGTTTAAATTAATAATGTTTAATTTACAAATAGTAAAAGGAGTATAACAATTACGTACGCAAAACCGATATAATATTAATTAATCATCAATTAACCATTAAGGCTAAGTTTTCGTAAATTTTAAGAAACATTTAAAAATTTGTAATAAGCGAAGTTTAGGAAAAATATTTCCCATTATAAAATTAGATATAATTTGTTTAAAAAATATTTAATTACAAAATATATTGAATTGCATAATATTTGGTTATTAATATAACGATTAAAAGAATAATATAAGAGATTTAAAATATAATTATAACTTACAATAAATCATTGATCCAATTTATACTGTTTTTAATTTAAAGGGGGGGAAATGGATAAAACCAAAGAGAAAGATATGTATAAAATTTAAAAAAAATTAATTTTTTTAAAGGTTAAAAAGTTCCTTAAATATATACAAAATTTTCATTCAATATAAATCCTGCAGCACTGAAATGAATGTTTCTATATTTCCTATCTCATCCCATTTTAAGAGCGTTCGAATGTAAAAACAAGCTTTTGAATCATAAAATGCAATATATACAAAGACTTTAAGAATAGTCTCAAAAGAAACTCTAAAATGCCCTTCAGTCAAAGAACGAATCTAAATTTGTGGAAGTTGATTTAAGAGTCTCAGCAAGAATATGAGCGGTTGTTATTTTTTTCAACGATTTTTTTTAATGCTCTACCCCGACATTTCTAGTTATACAAAAAAAATCAATTATTATAAATTGAGAAAAATCGCTTTATGTTAAAGAACTTATACCGCGTCGTATGTAATATTGATTGCGTACCTACTAAAAAGTGTTTAAAATTAATATTTGACAGTTGAATGTGCTTAATCCGAAAGTATGGCAAATAATATCGACATATAAGGCTTTGCAATCGTATTAACTCGTATAGCAGTTAAAATAATTTACAAGTTCTTGAATCTAAAATAATTCCTTGACTATATATTGTTGGTACATGTATTACACATTAGTCATATGTATGTTATTAATACATAGTTAACAAACTTTATAGTTTACGAGATTTCTCAATGAAATTTATTAGAAAAACTGAATTAACATTTAATGTTGCAAAATTAAATTGGCGTATTATGTATTCTGAAAAATAAGCCAAAAAATACCAAATTAAAAATTTCAGAATATTTTTATGCTAAAATTTATTTGGGTTTGAATAAGACACTTAACTAATATCAGATGTAACAATGGAGCATTTTGCGAATTTATTCGATATTATGACAACATAATCAATTGATTTAATCAATCTTCAGATTCAAGCGCAAGTAATTTACAAAGGTTTATATATCGATTCTAAAAGCCAGAATCTCTTATCTTTTCGTGTGTGATTGATTGGAAAATTAAAGAATGTCATCGGCGAGTAAAAGCTAATTCGCGGTGAAGTCGTTTCCAAACCGAGCCCATCTGCTAAAAGAAACTTTTGGTGACTTACAAACCAGCTGAACACCAAACTGCACTTCTCATCTAATACTGAACTTTACCCCACAATTAAGTCACATATCTCAAACGACCACAAATAAAACTTTTCCAAGAGATAAAATTGTAAATGAACAAGCTTAAAAATCGAGACAATAAATACAAGGTTATGTGTTTCAAGAACACCAAAAAAAAACTTACATCAAGAACTACAACTTGGCGATCCACAAGAATTCTCTTGTTATCATAAGATTCAAAACACAGTGAGAAAAACCACTAACCCTAAAAGAGCTCCGCACCGACACGCGCGCGCCTTCGTATAGAATATAAGGTGCTGACCTTGACATTAAAATTTTGACACCTTAAGAGTGTTGATTATAGTTCACCGTACATAAAACACACACATCAGATCTAATATATGGATTGATTTTACATGGGAAAACGTTCACGTGAGGTTTTCGCTCGGATAATACTTTGGGGAAGGAAAAAACCTCTATGGCTCCATTTCTCTTTCGTACTTTCTTTCCTTCATGCATCGGCGGTACTGGGCTGTGCTTACCCAGGAGCAAGCATCTGTACCATTTGGGTCATGGTAAGATGGTACGCACAAGGAATACAATCCTTGGCAATCAGCTTTGTCGCGGAAGGTTTCCCAAGAACAGTGGGACTCCCGGTAGTTTCGGGCGAAATTAGGCATGCGAACCTAGGAGGCAAAATAATTTATCAAAATAGTGCAATTTTCAAGGACCTTTTAAAGTAATAAATTCATTGTGAATATACACTGATGAGCAGTTGAATTACAGATACGTGGTGAAATGGCGATGTCGTCTCTCCGCTGAATTGAATAGATCCATTTAAAAGCCGGGTTTACAGTATGTAGCAAAACAGCTATATACCCAGCAAAAAAAGTCAGCATAAAATCTTCATCAAAATTTTTAAATTGAAGGTTTTATGCAGGAAAACTGCAGTTTTTTTTTTAAGATCTATAAAATTAAAGGTTTTTGTTTCAATGTCCTTCATAAAAACTGCAAATAACCTTCATAAAACGTGCAAAAAACTTTCAATTTTTAATCATGAAGGGAAAATGCAGATATTTTAAAGGTTTTATGCAGGAAAATTAAAAACTTTAAAAAAAAAACTGCAGTTTTTTTTGTTTCAATATCCTTTATAAAACCTTCAATTTGACAATTTTGATAAAGGTTTCATGCTGACTTTTTTTTGCTGGGTAGTCTAGTTATATAGTAGTGCTACAAGTTTTTGAAAACCTGCGCATACGCTACAAGAAAATAACGAATCTCGTAGTTAAATAGTTAACTTCATCGAGTACATGCCAGCTGCTACAGCTACAAACGGTTTTAGTCATAGCACAGCTATATATGGCTCTACTACAAATACTCAGCAACACAGCTTGCTAAATAGCTGTTTTGCTATATCGTGAAATACCGGCTTAACGCGTCGTTAAGGAAGTAGTCATTGCTCGAACTGACCACAAGTCAAGCTCAGAATCGGGAAGTTATATGATTTAAACGCATTTGATCGTGGCCAGATCGCTGAGACTATGCGTGTGGATAACTATCTCCGAAGTCGTGCGGCCATTGAGATTGCCATGGTCCATCGTGTCAAAAGTGTACTGTTGGGATTATATGTATTCGAAGTAAATTAGTGGAAACAGGGTCAACTGTCGTGGTATATGTTACTGCAGTTATGGCACCCTGGACTAACCAAACTTTAACAAGCGCGTCGTGGTATACAATGTGTCGATGACTGAGGACACTATCGATTAACTCGTCTTGTACGAGAAAATATATAGTGCACTTCACAGTGGAGATTATCACATGCCTTTCTAATGATGGATCATAACGTCGTGTGAGCAGACATACCATCTGGAACCATCTCCTCGCTATGGGGAGAAGAAGCCGACGTCACACTAGGGTGTCTCAGGTATCCCTTATTCAAAGGCTCATCAGTGTATTTATAAAATCTACCGTATCGTTTTAATCTGTTTAATTTATAATGTTACTTAACTTTCAGGGTTGTAACACTTTTTTCTTATACTTTATATACAAAAATATTACTCGTACACTGATACTTTACAAATAAGTAAACATATACCCATATGCATTTGCTAATATTTTTTATAATTTCATAAAGTATAATAAGCTATAAAAAAATATCAAAACTAAAAATGTTTTTTATTTATAGTTTATTAGTGTTCCGTACCAGTTACAATAAACTTTTATATCCCTGCTTGCTTATCTGTATATCACAGCAGCTTAGTTTTAAAACAAACTAAGCTACTGACTTCAAATTTACACAATTTAAGAATATTGTTCAAAGTAAAAAGAGTTTCGGTTTTAGATTGGAAAAATGGAGTCTCAAATATATTTAACTGCTTAAAAATAGGTATATCTTTAAAAGCCCATTAATAAAAAGACTTCTGGTTTTCCTAACTTTACCGTAAAGAGACATCTGAAATATTTAACTTACTTTGCAACGGCAACCTTGCTGATACAACTTTCGGAAACCCTTCTTTTGCTTCGGTGAGAGAGTCGGCCATTCTTGAACAAAGTGGCACAATGATACAAAAGGCTTATCTCCACGGATTCGACCTGAAAAATAATATTCATAATTTCCAGACAGAAAATTACAGCATAAATGCTCCAAAGTTCACAAGAACCTGGCAAAAGTAAACATTCATATCTGAAAATAAGTTAAATTGGTAATGGATTCTTAACATGCCAAACGATACGGTGGGGGTTGAATCCATGGTCGGTTCTGACCCAACGGTTCATTTCCCCTCTCCCTTATCATGCAAAAGTGTGTTTTCAAGCTGCTAAAGTTTTTTTACTAACTTCTAACACTAGGTATATAACTAAATTACATAATATAACTAATATATACAACATTCTGTGTAAATGTAGATGTCAGATAGATTTTTTTAGCGAAATAACAATTCGTTGGTCGTTTTGTATACAAAAGAATTTTTTTTCGTGTAAGATATTATTCAATAAATGTTATTATTCAATAAAAATGATTATTTAGTACTTATTTCTACCAAAAAATTCATCAAAAAGATATAGAGGGCCGGATCTGACCCGACCGTATCGTCTATTTTGTCTAAAATCACCGTACCGTTTGAGGGTTAAGATGTAATGCCAACTTCTACCAATCAAGTACAAACCAATTGAAAATTACCATATCTATGATAAGGAAGAGCATAACATAAACATTAATTCTAAATGAGACACGTCTGCCTAAGTTTAATATAATTTATACATAATTTTCATTTCTTTAATTGTAGGGTAACGTTGTCATTCCCGTTTAAGCTGCTGTGGGAGATTTCCACTATTAATCTAAAACATGCCAAATCAACTAAATTAATGAACCTAAATATTCAGGAACTTTTGATATTCGTGATTAATTGTAAAAAGGTCAAAAACTATATGGTAAATCTCGATCGTCCATCATGTAGGAAGGCAGATTCATAAGGCAGCTTCTGTCCCTGGTACTTATTTATATAATAACAGTTATTGAGCCTGTCAACAAAGCACCTCTCTTAATAAGCACCTGAGTATGCAAATCCAGCCGTATTAAGCTACCGACATTATGTGATGAGAATCTGCAAAGTTAAGTAAATCAAACATCCTTGAAAGACTGTTTATCATTTCAGATGTGCAGAGAGAAACCCAGAGAACTCTCTTCAATTATGTTTCTTCAGCTTTGAATAGACTTCGGGGTGTATTTGCACCTGCGAGCATATATAATACGTGACCGCGAACTATTATGCCTTGATGACGGATCATATATTTTTATTTTCTAACACATCTACCTATTCATACGCTTTCGTGCTGGGAAGAGCTCTATTGTTCGTGTTGATGGGTTCACAGTGCACATTCGGCCGTGGTCAGGACCTTTCGTTACATGCTGCTGCTATTCAGGTTTACAAGTAACAGCTCGTTCGATTTGTTATTTTGGGATGCACTCTTTTGAAGCCATAGGGATGAGCTTTTTAACACTTTGACAGCCGCGTCAGTTACATACAATTCGCAATACAGTGTATTTTATATTGGAATTAATCCGCGTGGAAGTCAAAAGTCTTAAAATAAATCCGTATGCTTGTATAGAATGGACAATAATTTTATTTATTATTATTGCCATCTGGGTTATTCCGAATAATCTCATTTCACTTGTTAGATAATACAACGCATTCTTTGCGAATCATATATTATGATAATGTTTAATTTTAGGCTTTATTTAATAATCAATCTAGACAATATTGTTTATTTCGGCTATTTCAAACAAATAAATCTGGTTTTCAGTGCAAATTCCACAAAAACATAAATCCCAGTTAGTATAACCTATAATTTCAAGTTAGAAATCACTACGAATGCAAATTGCTCGACTAGAACTAATTGCTAGGGTAGGAGAATTACCTTAAAAAAAACAAGTTTTATATATATTACTACAAATAGAGAGCGTTTCATTTTGTTCAAAAGAACCGTTTAAGAGAAAAGAAGGAAGGAAAAAATATGATGTATTAAGGGTGTCCGTAAAGACTAAATGGATTTCTCGGAAAGTAGAGTGCGTAAACAGCACCCTCAATTAACTACATCAATATTCATGCCCCTTATTTCGGGATATTTCATCCATTAAAAGACCGACTTTTCCAAGAGCACTAACCACAGCTCTATGAGTGGTAATAAATAATGTGGGGAGAAGATTTTCACTTATCAAGATAACAAGTTTCACAAGTTCCAGCCCATTGTGGCAAAGTCACGGTGAGCAGAAAAATTACCCCAAACCAGCCCTTTGATTTAATCGCTGTTAGTAACCTAATAGCACTTCCGCAAAAGCGCAGTGATAAATTACCCCAGTATAAATAGCGAGTGGTTCGGGGGATAAGGAGCACAGAGATCACGATTCCTTGCTTAAAAAGCTTTATAGGTGGATCAAAGTATTTTCGCTTAGTAGCTCGCCGATCCGCAATCGTTGTTTCACAACGATTTAATAAACTAATTAAGTTTTCCTAGTTAATCACATAATTTAATTATAAAAATGATAAATTGTAGCGATCTTAAATGGAAATGGCTTGTGAAATGCTTGATTTGGACTTTTTTAATGCTAGAATCTTTTGGGAGGGTGTGGATTTGATGTGTTGTAATTAGCAGCATTTTCGAAGGGAGAGCTTGAGCTAGTTTGCAGAAAAGTTATAGTAATTTTTTTAGCTATAAATAGAATTTTAAGGACGTCTATAAGAGAAGTTTTAAGAGGGAAGGGTGATTTTTTTTATAAGAAACATAAAATGACATGATGCCAAAAAATTTGACGTTTTTTTTTTTACGTTACTTACTTTCAATCTTAAAATCAATACTGAACAAATAACATAAACAACAGTTTTTAAATTAAAGTTCTAGTAATAAAAGTTGAATGAGTTAAAATATTTTCTTAAAGTTGCGCGAGTTCTTGACAAAAAAAAGCATTAAAATTATCCAAAACAGTTAACAGTAAGATGCGGAATTTTAAAAGCACGTTATTGAATTCGTTTCAGTTATTTAATTTTGGTAATTTTTTTTAATTATTCCCAAAATCAACTAGCTATTATAATGTCCATAGCTGATTTTTCAGATCAAACACATGAGAATGATGCTGTGGGATGTTTTACTTATAACCAAAATATGCGAAAAATATTTAAACACTTATAATTAATTATATTTACAAAGTTGCAACGCATATAAACTACGGATTAAGTTACAAAGAATGATGAAATGAGTATAATATGTCACGTTCTGCATTGATATTTGTAATACCTTAGTACAACGATTTTGAGTTAGTTACAATATATATATTTTTTAAAAATCAAAAAAGTTGCCTTATAACCATGAAACTTGAAAAATTATTCAGCAGCTCGATACCGAGTTCATTTCTGACTGTCCACATAGTCACGCTTCACAACGTTTTATTTTCTTGTTTTGTATTACTGGTATTTTTTAAATTGTCTAAGTACGATAGAGGTACTATAAAAAAAAATACAATTTAATATTGCGCTTAATTTTAATTTGTTATTTAACATTTATCAGTAAGGGCCATTTTACACGAACGAGTAAAACGCGCGCGAGCTTCTCGGTGATTCAAGAATTCATATCACGTCGTGTGAATTCTCGAATCATCGAGAAGCTCGTACGTGTTTTACTTGTTCGAGAAACAACACTTCCGCGACTTACAAACGGGATATTGGGTGACAGTTCGAGATACAGCAAACCCTTGGCTAGTTCGATCTTGCTATCTTTGACAGATTCCGCAGGTTAATCCTTTGGTATCGAACAAGCAACTCGAGACAATTTTCCGCATATTTGGCGAATTTTTTACAGCTAATTAGAGCATCAAACTAAGTGGTACCTCAGAGTCGCCTCTCGACCGCAAAGGGTTAATGTTGCAAAAAGTTGCAAAACGGGACAACGATTCGTAATTATTTATAAACGGCGAATTGCGACGTATTTTCGGTCCTTCAATAAAGCCGATTACGTAGGGCCATGTATCCAGTAATTAAAATATTATTTGTTAACTGAAAAGTGTATTAAACTCCTTAATAAAATACTTAAATGCATAAAAATATATTTAAACTCCTTAATAAAATACTTAAATGCATAAAAATATATTTAAACTCATTAATAAAATACTTAAATGCATAAAAATATATTTAAACTCATTAATAAAATACTTAAATGCATAAAAATATATTTAAACTCTTTCCTAACTTATATTCTGTATAACACTGAGATTATATCGTTGATATATCATGCTTCAATTCCGTAGGTGTATCTCAATGCAAACTTCCTCTGGATTAGGTATTTTGCCTCATACGGAAGTAAATTTTTTCAAAACTGGTCTCGTAAATAAAGAAAACATAATGGAAAAAAACAGGATTGTTTTTAATTTACGATGTTTTTTCAACCTTGAGTAAATACTTCAATCTATCCCTAAAGAGAAGCGTTTCAATACAATAGCATTTACATTTCGAGAAGTTTTTTATTCCGATAATTAAGACAAAATAGAAGTACACTCCTATTTTTATTTTTTTTGCCCGAAGTGTGTTGAAATACAATAAGGAGTGGTCAGATGTGGGGGGAAAGAACCGAATTTTAGTTTGACATGCAACCCGAATGAGGCCTTCAAGCCGATCCGCACCCATTTCCCCCCTTTTTTTTATGTAGCTAAATGTACCGACATTAATTGCATTTGAGAACTATTGCATTAACACTTAGTGATAATTCATGAATAAAAATATAAGTAGGTAGAGACTATTGGTATGTGATAATTATACTTTTCGTGAAATCGTCATTCCGTAAAATGACATTAAGGAAATTGTTTTGCTTTCGGTGCAGATACAAGTAGTATATTTTAAGTTCTTGTTGTTGTTTTTAATTTACTTAGAATCACGAGGTATTTTATATGTAATTTTAAAGTGAAGTCTAAAAAATAAAATTGAGAATATACATGGAATATTATAAAATTAAATATTATTATAAAATTAAATATTATTATAAAATTAAATATTAGTATAAAATTAAGTATTATTATAAAATTAAATATTACTATAGAATTAAATATTATTATAAAATTAAATATTATTATAAAATTAAATATTATTATAAAATTAAATATTATTAAAACATTAAATATTATTAAAAAAATAAATATTATTATAAAATTAAATATTATTATAAAATTAAATACTATAAATTATATTATTTTAAGTAAATTTAAAAAAAAACAATAGCATTTTGTTTATTAAAAAGCAAATCAGGGGATCAAGGTCATCAACATTTCTCTTGGGGTCCCAGTATACACGAACGAGAAAAACGCGCGCGAACTTTTTCAGATGGATTGGTGATTCAAGAATCCAAACCATGTATCCATTGTAAACCACATAAACCGATATATCCTCGAATCACCGAGCCATTTGCAAAATGTCACGCGCGTTTTTCTTGTCCCTTTAGAATGGACATTAGAGTCCAGACACCACAATTGCCGAAATAAAGTCTACATTATTTTTTTAATTTAATTGTGTATGTGCACGAGTGTAAATAATTCTTTTGCAACGCTTCTAACACTCAAATATGGTGTCGGTACAACGAAATTAAACTAATTTTTGCATCAATAATTTAATTAATTTTCAAAGTAGTAAAAAAAACATCAATTTCAACGCAAACGCCAATACTTGGATATAACTTACCAGCGATGAGATATCTTGTCGGTTTCAGTGTAACTCCACAGGCAGCCTCGTGGCTGCTTGTCCAAATTAAGCCTTGGCTCAATGCTTGGCGGGCTTTTTCGGTCATCTGTTTGAAAAAGAAACACTAGATGAATGCCAAGGCCATTAGTTATGTATGTAAATATAATATTACTAATAAATTCAAAATCGACAGTGTAGAATTAAGAGTTATGAGGTAATTTCTTTTTCCAAGAATCTAGTATCACGGAATCTGAAGTAAAAGAATTTATCCCAGAAGGCTAAACTACTTTTTGCAATTTCTGATAGAATGAAAAATATTCTTCATATTTCATATAAAATTGAGCACTGGCATCTTTCAATGATCACAGAGTTTCGTGAGATAGAAAAATATATTGAAATTAGTTTTGAAAGGGGAAAAAAATCGCAAAAAATAAAATGGAGATTATATATGCGTTTGATCAAATCAATCCATTTCTGTGAGCAATGCTCTTAATATTTTGTGATATATTACATGTGTTTTTGAAATACATGTGAATTATATATTACTCTGCTTCTTCTACATAGATGATTTTTTTTTAAAGAATCTAGCGTGCAACTTCAGAATACCTTCCATTACCATTGTCAAAAATTCACGAACCAATTTGCGTTTCAATTGTTTTATATATCTACAATTTCCTCTATCAACAGAACATTAATTCCCCGTTTTCTTCCTAACTATAGCATCTACTTGATTCAAACTAGGTATTTTTTTTTTAATTTCGCGTTTCAATTTTAAATGATTAATTTTCAAGTTAAAGAAAAAAAGTTTACCTGCGATAAAAAAACACACCTTTTTTCTAAATTTTAATTTTTAAGGCAATCTTACAGGGTTTTGTTTTATTTCCATTTTAACTGTTAAAAAACAATATAGCAATTATATATATATTTCGGAGAGCTATGTCCTTCTTAGTATTGTTTTGTAAATGAGACTTATTTTGTCCTATCATACAGACTATATTTTTTTAATAAAATACGCCACTCAGAACATTAGAACACCTAGAAATATTAAAAACGAAAAAAAAAAAATTGGACCAAAAAAATGCCATAAACGGAATTATGATTTTTTAAAATTTAAAACAATAAACTCGCCGTCATAATTATTTTAAATATCAAAATAAAATTCACATACTTTGTTTGAAATAATTTATTATAATTTAGGAAAATGAAAGTACAGTAGAGCTTTAATTATCCGATTCAACTGGGACCAGATCCCATCCGGATAACCGAATATCTGGATAATTCGATAATACACGAAAAAATGGTTAAATCTTAGTAAAAAAAAGATTTTTTTTTAGTATATAATGTAATTGAATGACTATTAAAAACAACATCATTCAACGATAAGAAACTTTTAAAATGTGGATTTTGCTGATTTCTTTTTTTACCTCAAAACGATCCGGATAATTGACGATCCGCTTTGTTTGATCCATATAACTGGAGTTCGGATAAATGGAGTTCTACTGTAGATTAATCTAACTTAAAATACAAATTATTCCTATATATAAACAACACATTAACTATTAGATCCACCAACAAAACTATTTATATCGAACTAGGAAAATTATTAATACAGATTTATTAAATATACAATACTTTTGTTTACATTACTTTTACTTTTATGTACAATACTTTTGTATCTAGGAAATAAACTTCTCAAATACTTAAAATTACTTACCTTAAATTCCTTCTTAACTTTTATGTGATACGCCATAATGCCATAATCGCCTTTTGATTTCGACTTAACTCTTATAACGGCAACTGAAAGGAGATAATTATAAGGTCATTTTATGCAACTTAAAATTATAGATATAATTTCACGGTACTTTAGATATTCCCAATTTAAAATGGGAATCTATTTTAAAATAATTTTTCTTCTTTGAAACATTTGTTCTTGAAATAAGATTTTTGAATTTAATTTATTAATAATATTAACCTAAATTTCAATAAAAACCATTATAGGTGGCATTTATATTTCTTTCAAAAGAACGATTTTTTTTTAAAATTAATAGTAATATGCATAAGTAACAGAAAAATGCTAAATTATATTCAAGAAGAAACAATAATCTAAGTGTGACGAATTTATGTATATCAAGTTTACGGAATTAAAGTCATGAAATTGCTCGTATACTATTAGTCGCAGACTGATTATTTTCTAAAAAAATATTCCGCAATTTAATCTATATTTAAAAGTATAGAAAATGACTATGGATATTTTGACTATGCATTCTTAAATGGCTCATTTGAAAATTTTAAGAGATTAGAAGACAAGTTTCCTAAACGAGTAGTATCTTCCAATAAACCATTGGTACCTGAATTTTCTGTAACATCAGTTTTTTATTTTCTATGAATCTGGGACATTTTGATTACAAATACCATATTTGATTATTTTGGCGTGTTGTAAACAAATAAAAAAACTTGCTATAAGGCTACAAGTGGGATTGTTAAAAAAGGGTTACTTACATGGTTGTTTAGGTTTCACAAGTAGGCCTATTTAGATTGAGAGGTTTCACATTAAATTTATAATTTTTATTCTTTCAAGAAGATAAAGATTCATAAATTTTTCAAACCCAAAATTACTTAATCTTCTGAAGTTGTTAAAGGTTCTGATTAATAAAAGTTTTTGAATTGAAAAGATTCCATGTATTTTTAATATACGAGACAAAAACGCAAATTTTTAAAAATAATATTCTTCATTGCCTAATGCTATCGAGAATTTTTTTTCATAATTAATACTACTGATTAAATATCTACTTTATTGTTTACTATATATAATACTATATAAACTTTTTGAGAATTAAAGAAATGATTTGTTCTTTTCAAACAAAACCATTCTTCTCAGAATTTAAATATACGTATGTTGACAACTAGGCAATTTAACTGTTGTTAAATAAGAAAACTAAAAAATGAACTGCGAAATAGTCTTAAGTTTACCATGGCCCACCTTCATTTTTCCGAAAAACCGTGAAAGA